>CM057822.1:95773293-96140793 GCA_030067965.1 Latrodectus elegans
TTTATAAATCTGACTTAAAATCTCATTAAAAAAATATCATGCTGATATTACCCAATATCCAATTAAATATGTAGGTAATTCAAGAAATTTACAGTTAATATATAAGAATGATATAAATAATTTTCTCATCTTAAATTATCTAGTTATTTAGAAAGACATTGTTTGCTTAATATCCTATTGAATAAACTAAGTAATTTAAGAAAATAATCTTATTAAGCACATTTTTCAAAAATGGCAAAACAAACAAAAGCTACGTAAATTTATTAATTGCACAGAAATAAACAGAAACTTAGAATAAAAAAGAAGTACGAGGTTTTCGTTTCAACACAAATTATTCTTCATAAAATATAAAAATACTCGGAAAGTGATTAGGAAAGAAGCGACAACGAATATTAGTCTCTAGGATAATATACTCATAATTAATTTTAAATTATACGCATACGTTTAAAAACAGTGTCAGAATAGAGCAACTAAAGAAATAAATTAAATGATGAGATTAATATTCTAATTTGATTTGACACATTTATTAGTATAAACATCCTAAGAATAATTTTCAGATGATTAGTATAACACCTCGGAAATACAGTGTCAAATGGAATGATTCATACACATTAATATTATTGAAATCAAAATGTTCAAACATTATTAAATGTTTCAAACTAGAAATTTAAATGGAGATAATGCTCGTCTAAGCACTCATTTCAAGACGTGAAATAAAATTTAAATTATTCAATATCAAAAATAAAAAGTGTTATTCTCGATTTATTTTTCTAAACGTAAAAACAATAAGCCAATCTATCACCACATATTAATAACTAAATGTAAATAATTCATTTCTACAAAATCTCCTCAAACAGAAGATATTTTTAATAGGGATACTTTTTACTATCATTCGATACAACACAAATTATCTCCTTTAGTAAATAAAAACAGAATTCAAAATTCAAGTTAATTGGTTGCCAAAAAGAATTGATGAATTTTATGTACTTCGATTATATTTATTTTTATGCATAAAAATATAGAAGTCAATTTATCATATTTTTAAAAAATATTTAATGCTTGTATTTCTCTCTCTCTCTCTCGCACGCACGCACGCACGCGCACGCACACGCACGCACGCACGCACACGCACGCACACACACACACACACACACACACACACACTGGTTCACAATAATTATTATTATTGCCATACTATTGTTAGAGAAACTTACCCGTACTTAAGTTTCCTGTAAAATAAATTATGCTTTTGTATTGATGCATTTTTTTAAACATTTGAAAATTAATGGTAATCATAATTAATATATGTCTGATTAAAAAAATAATTTTACATATTTTTTCAGGTGTGGTGAATCACAAGAGGTTTTGTCAATTGCTGGATGTGAAATTTATGCTTGGAAAATATTTTCAGTTATATTTTGGAATAAATATTTTCTTCGCTATATTTAAAATGTATTCCAATGCACATATTTTAAATATAGTGAAGATATAATGTTAACATTGTGAATAACATTCCACACATGAAAATAAATTAAATAGCAATTAACTTAGGGAAATGTGTGTATGTGACTAATTAGTGAAAATTTAAAATGCTCTTATATGAATTGGATGGTATCGATTAGAAGGAAGAAAGATCCAGAGCGGATTGAAAGCAGCTCGTTCGCGAGTGTAATTTGACACCGCATTGTGGGCAGTCTAACTGCCTCATAATTTTGCAAGGTATTTTACAGTCCACTGTGTAGTCGCTTCCTGGAAGATTTTTCTGTAGATAGTGGACATATTCAATTGTCGCAAGGAAAGAAATCTGGAAAATTCCTAGGCACCCAGCCCGACAGAGATGCATGGCGGAAACGCAGCATCTGTCTCCTGTTCAGTAGTGGCATCTGATAACTTAAGCTACAAACTAAGTGCTCTGTCGCGTATATCTATGTCTATGGACAGTAGTGGTTGGGAACGAACCCGGGACCTTTTGCTCTGAGGAGTGGTGTCCTAGCATTAGGCTACGGTGATCATCAAATCTGACAATTTTTATTTTTTCCACCTCTTCTCTTTCTTACCTTTCCAGAGATAGCAGTAGGATGATTAGCTCTCTAATCATTGGTTCAACAACTCAAGTGTTCAAATGCCACTTAGGGGTTGGATATCTGTCATGGTTAAAAATCTATTTGAACCGTAGTTTCCGATTTAATCAGCCTTCGTGCGCAAAAATTAACTGTTGAGCAGCAAATGAACCAACTTTCTTTCCTTTCATGATCTACGATCGCATTTTGCACAAGAGAGTTGATTCGATCGGGGGATTTAAGATTTAAACTAGATTCCGAATCACTGCAAATATCAACAGACGAGATGGGCATCCGAACCCACGAATGGATGGAACTAAAGGTCACAATACTTCCAACTGACAGCCCAGAAGTTTTTTCCCTTATAAGTCTCATCGCTGTTAACAAAGGTACTAATTAAAAATGACCAACACTGCGCATAGGTGACGGCACATAACTTTTCAGTTTAAAACTGGATTCCTACAAATGCGTATATACAAGCAAGTCCAAGCCGTAACAACTGTGAATTGTTGAAGAAATTAAAATCAAATTGAGATTCAAAATACTTTCCTCCTGTTGAGATTTGCAGTAGTATTTGCCTAGCAGGTAGATTTACGGTAAAACTCTGGCCTTTTGTTCAGCCGTTCATGTGTTTGATACTCACTGATGAACAATTTACAATAGTATACTCAATAAATACATCTAATATAGAGAATTTATAAACAAAGTCCCGTATATATATATATATATATATATATATATATATATATATATATATATATATATATATATATATATATATATATATATATATTAGAAATATATATATATATATATACATATTAGAACAATTACAATTTGATTAAAATTTAAAATTGAATAAACTTACATGTTATTTCATTTTGACGGTTTAAAGAACACCAAATATCAGAATTTGAATATCTTTATCGTCACGTGAAGGAAAAATAATGTGCTTCGTCGTTAAATTTGCTCATTTACCATAACACACTAAAGTCCACTCTGAAGATCCAATCATAACATAAGTTGCAATTGTTTGCTATAAATTTCCAGATAATAAATATTTCCCGTCATGCAACATCAGATGCTATCATAAACATAGATGCTTAAAACTACTGTTAACTAGTAAATTCTATAATTTATTTTACATTTGAATATTTGGTTTCTTTGGAAAAAGAGAAGATCCAAATTATTTTCGAAAGGAAAAAGTTATTATTTTTTTCAGAATATGCTCCAAACAAGATAACAATATTTATAATTGTTTCGTGGAAATATGATTATTTCTTATAAAGGTATATGTCAAAATAAACATATATATGCATTTTAAAAAATAATAAAACGCATTGGAAACATGTAAAGTTTAACTTTTGTAATGAAGTTAGGATCACATGCTTAAGCAAACTGGATACGTTTATTAGAAAATGTCGCATTGCAGAGACTGACGGAAATGTTATTAAGCTTTTTAGAATTTTAAATTAATTACAAATTGAAAATAAAACGTTCTATGGCGAAATATAAGCTTGCTAAAATCTCATTCATAAAACATAACAATTCATTAAATGTTTTAAAGAATGATAAAGATGTGTAGAAAAGAAATTGAAATTTCTTTAGAATGAGTTTATTTTGAATTATATCAATAATTGGCGATAATATGGATGCTTTATTAAAAAGACAATTTTTATAATGAACATAAAAAAGATCGGTTAATAAAGATTTGCTAGATCGGGTAACTTTGATGAGTAAATTTATTTCCGTGATATGTACTTACATAATACTGAATAAATTAAGTAATTGTCTTCTAAAAAATGTTTTCTAGAAAAAAATTAGGCGAGAACATGTAGAAATAGTTTACATTTTGAAGCCAATTTAATAAAATAAAAGAAGGTTTACTTTTGGATCAGATTAATCTGATAAATGTATGTATATAAAGAAAACTTTTCACACTTAATCAAATATAAGATATTATAAGAACATGTAAATTGTAGATATTCTTTCCCTATACTTTTGAAAATTATGCCAGAGTAATGTAAAACTGAAAATGAAGATTTGGTAGGACAGAACTTCTAATGGAATATCATTTGAAATAATTATTGCAGCAGTTTAAAAAATTCAACATGACTTCTTTATTCACGATATTTTGTAATTATATTGATGATTGATGACACAATCAATCTTGCTGTGGGTAGTAATTTTCTACAAGTTGTAGATAAAATTAAATATCTTGGTGTTGTTGTCGACAGTAAACTTCACTGGAACGTACACTTGAAATACATTTTAGCTAAGATTAACATTCTTACAAATGCATTGTATAGAATTTGCAATAACAGTTACGGTATTAAATTCGAAGTTTCAAAATTGTTTGTAAACAAGGCATTGTTCCCGTTATTCTTTATACATCGCCAATTTGTGGAGACAGTTTGAGGGAAAAAAAAATAAATAAACCGAAAACTTATCAGGAAAATACAAAGAAAACTGCTCTTGAGGATTGTCAGGGGATATAGAACAATCAGTTATGATGCTCTCTTCATTCTCTCTGGTCTTCCACCTCTTGATGTTGTGATACTTCATCAAAATGAGGCTTATCGTCATGCTCAAGACTCTTTTTCTAGATGGTGACTTTTTCTTGATGGTGACTTGAACTTTTCTTCCCTACCTCATCCATCTACAAGATCTCCTACTCCACTTGCTGCATTTGATAGCGTTAGGGAAGGAGACTATAATCTAATTTACTTTCCAGATGGGTTGGTTGGTTGGTTGGGCTTTATGGCGCAAGTTTCAAAATTGGACATCATGCGCCAAGAATAAGATTTTTTTTATTATTTAAATTATTTATTTTCAAAACCCAAGCAACACTAAAAATTTAATATACAAAAATCCGTGGATATGTAAGGTTAAAATCCTATGTAAAAGCATAAACAAAAGTATATGATTTTAAAATTTAAGATAGAAATTAAATATAATGTAAAAATCCTATTGCTCTTAAAAAAGCGAATAGGTTTCTATGGGGTGGATCCCCAATTAAATCAAAAAAAGTTAAAATATCAGTTCTAAAAAAGTTTATACGTTGATGGTTAAAATCTAGACATGAAATTAAAATATGATAAACAATAAATGGTTCACCACACGTCTCACATCATGGGTTTAGTTCACTTAGAAACAAATGTCTGTGTGTGAAACATGTGTGTCTAATACGAAGAACGCGTCAAATGAACATCAGCACTTCGTAGAGGTAAAACTGATATTGGAATTACAGATGGGAAGATGGTAAGCCATTTGTTGGAAACCTGCATATTACAAAACTCCTGCCAGAGAGATTGAACAAACTTTTTAGCAGCCCAACTCATATCGAAAAGAGGGACATTTGAATGAATTATATTCGATGCAGCTTTAGCAGCTGCAACAGCAATTTCATTGCCCTCAACACCTACGTGACTTGGCTTTACAGATGGGAGTAAAGTTAACGAAAAAGTAGGTCTTGCATAGGTATGCTTTCAGAATGGGTTTGAAGTGAGTCATCAAGTATACTGCATTAGTGATTACAGTTCTATTTTCCAAGCGGAGTTACTCTGCATTAATCTTGCTGTTAAAGATGCCATAAGCAAGCCTTATCAAATATTTTTAATTTGCTGTAACTCGATGTCATCCCTACTGGCTTTGCAAGATATAACTAGTTTTGAAAAACTTATTGTGAAAGTCCAGACTTCAATAAACATGTGTGATATTAAAAATATTTCCTTCACTTTCACCCATGTCAAGGGTCATGGTGGTGTGTATGGAAATGAAAGAGTAGATTTCCTGGACAAATCTTCTCTTTCCCTTCCAAAAAAACTGGATACCAGCTTACTTAAGTCTTTTTTCAAAACCACAGCCAAAAAGAAGATTATCACAGAATGGAACTCAGGTTTTGTGTCCTCTCCTAATTGTAAGTGGACAAAATCTTTATTCCCATCAGTTCCCATCAGAATTAAGAACTACTGGTTCTACACTGACTTTAAAATTAAGCAATTCCTCACTGGACATGGGAAATTCAATAGCTATCTTCACCGTTTCCACATTAAACACAGTGAGGTGTGTATGTGCAACTCTGGGAGTGACAACCCTTCTCACATTCTTCTTGAATGCCCATCTGTTTCAGTAGAAAGGAACGAGCTTTGTAAAGACTTAAATAACAGGTGGACCTAGTAAAGAAAGTGAATTTTGAATTTTTTTAAAAATTTATCCATGCTGTTATCTTACGCTTTTTTCTCTCTGCCTCCTTTTATTATTATTTTCATCTCATGATTTATTTGAATTTGTTACGTATTAACATCGGGCTCTGTGTAGTATTCCTTGGTGCACAGGGAGATATTTTTGTTTTCCCAAATAAAAAAAAAATACTTTTGAAAAATATTTTTTACTTATCGAATTTTATTTCTCATTTGAACTGTATAAATGTTTGTAGCTCAAAATTTTACTCCTTGAATAAAAACATAAAATTTAAACTTCCTTCATTTCTTGTGTATATTCTTAAATTTAAACTTCTTAAAAATCCCTAAAGAAAAGTTTTAGTAGCTGCAGAAAGATTAAAATCCGTATTTTACACAATGCATCAAATTTATCATCTTTTATGTTTAAGTAGACTTTTATATGTCGTTTTAAAAGTAACTGAGGTTTTGGTAATCTTTATCTAAATGTACGACATAACGACTCAATATATGGAATACTTCGTTTCTTAATGATTTAGTAAATTGAAATTTTAAGAATTTGAAAAGTTAAGCGTTTATTGAGGTAATCGATGTTTGAAATATTATCAAACTGCATGTATATCCACAACTATTATCTTTATAATAAGAAAACCTTTGCCAATTGTATGATTACCCTTTTCTTTGGAATAATTCAAAGAATAAAATTTTGGAAGAACAAATATTTATACTGTCCAAATTAAAAATGAAATTCTATAAATAAAAAAATACTTTTGAAAACTTAAACCTTACCAGCACTGACCATTACAAAAGAACGCAATAAGTTTTTAAATACTTTTTTTTAACATAAATATAATTAAGTGGAATTTTTATAATAAATTTTCAGATTTATTCAATAACTTTTTATTCTTGTTGTAATCTCCGATACGCTAAAACATTTGTCAATCTTGTTTTAGCAAAGGATTATTTTTGGTTTGGAATGAAGAGCAAAACAGATGTTAATAGATAATATTAATTTTTTAAGCATAGATAACAAACAGTTTCAAACTTATTACACACAATCCCAACATTTGTGATTAATATACTTTCTTCATCCGCGGATCTATTGCAGTCGCCAGAGTTGCAAGAGATACACTTTCTTCAGTCATGGTTGAAACATACATACTCCCATATATATTGAATTTCTTAGATTTGTACGCATTCGATCGTGAATAAAATATAAATGCAAAATCTGTTATGTGTTGTTGTTACTAATGACACTCTTGGACAAGCCAAGCTCACTATGCCTGGGCTATGCGAATTTAAGTCAATTGAGTTTAATCAGAGCACCATAAAGGTGAAAGTACGACTTTTGCTCTTCAAATCGTCCGATAGATGGCAGCACCAGAGATATACTCCCTTAATTTTGGCATTGATCTGAAGGGGGAGTAAATTTCTCCAGACCATTGCACTAATGGTAATTGCTCAACGACCGACCACATGACTTTCGATTCCACAGATTTAACGAGCACGTATATCGCATGTACTCGGTGGTTCTTTGGCCGCATTGGAAATCGAACCCTACCATTCCGGATGGAAGTCCGATACCTTAACCACTAGGCTATCACGGCCCTAAAAGATCTATTATACGTAATAAACAGAATAGAGTAAGCAAAATATTTTCTTTGATTGCTGTTAAAATATACACAATCCTAAGATTATCAGTCCCCAGATTTATCATCATGCGAACATGCTTAACCTATACATAACTTTACAATGTATTGCAACCCTAAAAATTAGTAAGTATATGATGATGATTAAAAGATACGCATCCCCAGAAATACTAATTCCAAACAATAACTATGCTTGGTAGTGAAAATCATAACAGAATGAAGATAAGATTGTGCATGCAGAAAATCTAGAATAAATTATTCAGAAATAATTTTTTTTTAAATATAGATCTGCTTATAAATCTCTTGTAATACCTCTTCTTACACGTGCAAATCTTGGATCGACAAAGGTATAATCCTCTACAAAATCAAAATGTAAACAGAATTATTTTACCAGCTTTTAACTAACG
Organism: Latrodectus elegans; assembly: GCA_030067965.1. Taxonomy (NCBI): domain Eukaryota; kingdom Metazoa; phylum Arthropoda; class Arachnida; order Araneae; family Theridiidae; genus Latrodectus; species Latrodectus elegans. The sequence continues at coordinate 95,781,591 of CM057822.1, forward strand.
CAAAAGATTATATCAAATGATTTCTAACCAATGAAAGCAGTTTTCCAGACAAAAAAAATTACTATGTATTAAAAAAAATGGTTAGCCGTTAATTATTTAGGGAGATGTACACCTGATTTGGAGCATTTTCATTTAAAAGTATAAATCAGAATGCATTGATTGTGTCCATATAACGTATTCCTCTAATTAAATACAGAAGGGAGTATTTTCCATTACATATAGATTCTCTGAAGGAAGGTTAAAATTCTAATATAACAGCACTGCAACGATTTTTATCGCCCTCTCCAGCTGGGAGCAGACTACTGTGCGTTGCGAACGGGGCACACGCTGCCTCCACTTCCTGTTCTTTCGTAATTGAGTTGTTGGTGTTAATATATCCACCTTTTGCAGTGTTTTCTTTCAGTTCAATTACGGTGCGCACGCTGATTTCAGAAGGCTGAAAAACGTTGGGTATAAATTAATGTGCTTCAATTGACATGATCCTAAGAAGAGTGGTCAAAACATGCAATTACTTTCTGTTGCCCGATATCATTTTTTAAAGCCACTTTTCGGGCACATCATTCGGTAGTGAATAAATACTAAATCGACTTTATTTCAAAGCAGAAAGAAATTTAATTCACAAAAGCTAAAATCAGTTCTTAAATTTAGAAAAGTAAATGCTGTTGCTGAAATTAACAATCAATTTAAATAATTTGGCGCATATTTATAAATATTTTTTATTTTGTAACCATATTATTTTAAAATATGAATCGAAATTATATTCTTCGAACTTTACAAACACTACAATTTAATGATCTTAATATCTCGGTAATACTATAAGATCACTCCATTGACGAAATATATTCTCCCATTTTTGACAGAACTATGGAAAATATTTTAAAGTATAAATAATTGATTGACATTATTCAATTTCTCTTAAAGAAAAATCAATATTGCATGACTTCCTTTACAAAGGGAATGACCACTATTCAGAGTGAAAAACACCGGATCCAAACTCAACTGATGTTGAGCAATGGAACATGGATTTTGTGCCTCTAATGCACGTCTGCCAAGTGTTCCTCGCTTGATGCACGTGAATACGGTTAGTAGTTTAAGAAAATTTCTTCCGGAAAGCAATTTAAGCGGTGGATATCGGAATAAACTTATGCTGATAAGCTGTCAATTATGTAGTGTCAAAATAATGACTTAGTCATAGAAAAGAGATTGAAATAGAGGAACCTATCCACTGCTTAAACAATAAGATAACCACTTTTTGAAGACTTTCGCGAGATAATTGAACATTTTTTGTAAAATGTTTTCCAAGAAGATTTTTCATATGTAGTAAGCTGTAATCATGCTTTGGGGAAATCAGAGATTTCCCGAACAAAATTCCTGACAAATATGCATGCAGAAAGGCAAAAAGGAGCATGTCTTCCGTTCTTCAAGTTGTATGAATTGAACTTGGAACCTTTAAACAACGATGAGCGCAGCCTGCCCACGGTTAGTTTAATAAGTGGGTAACTTTCTAATGCATTTCAATATGAGTGTGTGCTTGGGATTTTTTTCGAGCTTTGTCCCTTATGGCAAGTGAATATGGATCCTGTTTTGTGAGAAAAAGTCTCGGCAAGGAAGACAAACATATAAAAAATATTAAAAAAAAAAAAAAAAACTTTAACTATTAGACTATTTTTTACCCGGTATCAATTATTTTTAAAGAAAGTATAAATTTAAGATATTTTTTTACATACTTGAATATGTAAAGATACTTTAAACCCAATTAAGAACAGCATGTATAAAAATTTCACATTAAGTATAAGATCATTGAATGCTGCTACCGCACAGTTAGTTGCATTTATACGTGCAGATGAAATCGCTCACAAGTTAACAGAACACATAACAGAAAACCCTCATCACAAACAGCTGATCTCATAGTAAATAAAACAGATAATTGGGATGATAGATGTGTTTGCTTTAGAGACATGAAATCGTTGAAGAATTCTGGCATTCCGTGAAATCTGGTGTGATAAGACGATAACTTGAAGCGAAACATTCACTCTAGATTAGCTCACCGAAAGTTCTTCGCTTAAGTAATCACGTAAAAGAAATAAATCAGATTTCGCAGTTATGAAATTCATAAAATCTAATAGTTCTAGATTATCAACAGAAAATCACACTTCTAGATTAACAACATCCCCAAATTAGTTTAGCAAAAGTGAGAAAAAAAAACGTTAAACAATCGATGACAAATGTATTAAGTATTTTTTTTATTACTAATTGATAAGAAAATTCACAGTATAAGACTTCAGCAAATAAATGTGACGATTTATCAGAAAGGTGGTATTAAAAACTGTTTATTCACTTGGCAAATAAAATTCATTTTTGAAATAAATACAGCGGCACGACAGCCCAGTGGAACCAAGTCCTACAGTGCCCATGTCTATTTAAGTAGCTGAGAGCTCACGGGTTCGAAGCATGTATCTCGATTAGGAGGTCAGACTAAGGCAACCATTACGTTACTGAATATCTATTATTTTTTAGTTATTAAAATAAACTTTATATTCATTTTTCACTGTGTATAATATATAATATATTATTATAATTTAATATTATTATAATTTATCGGTAATGATAATTGGATGTCGTAAGATTTTAAGAAATTCTGCCTTGTCCCATCAGTGTGTGTGTATATATATATATATATATATATATATATATATATATATATATATATATATATATATATATATATACGATGTTTAAAATGCTGTTTTTAATGTTACATGGTTTTGATGAATTCAAGAGGATAAAAAAAATTTCTTCCATATATTGTCAAGAAAAATTCTGTTTTTCATATAGCAGTATTAAGGTCTTAAAAATTACAAGAATAAGTATAAAAATGAATACACAGAATAAACAGGAAGTAAAAACTAACTTATGATTAATAATTTGATAGATTCTCCAGAAATGAATTGGATAATATAATTGTAAAAATAGTTCTTGTTCTTCTTTAAAATAGCGTAACAAACCTATTGCAGGTCTTAGCTGCCTCTACAGCACGCCCTTTCCAGCCAAGTCTGTTCAGAGCGATAGTTTGCCAGTTCCTAACTTTCAGTATCTTGAGGTCATTTTTAGTATCAACGAGCCAAGCGAGTCAACGAACAAGATGTTGGTGGTCTTCCTCGGGCACGGGATGCTTCGGGGTTTTTAAATGTTGATACTCTAGTGTGGTTGTTTTCCCTGCTTTTCCAGACATGGCCAAGCCATCTTAGCCTGTTGCTTCTGATAACCTGGATAATCTGAGGCTGGTTATACAGCCTATACCATTCAAAATTATACCTGGTTCGCCAGCAACTCTGTTCTGAACAGGCCATAGATAGTTCTCAATACATTCCTTTCAAAGGTTACCGGGGTTCACTGTATATCATCATTTAATGTCCATGTTTCGCTTGCATATACAGCAACGGTAGTATGAGTGTCGTAAAAAAGTTCCTGGGGTTAAATTGTTTTAACATTTAAATTTTATCACCTATTTTCTCTTTGTCTCAACTACAAAAGACATCTAATCTAAAAAAAATATGGGTTTTATAAATCTAAATCTATTGTAACTAACATAGAAATTGAAATACAGATACAATTATAATTTGTTGTTATGTGGCTTTATCGGTAAAATCGATGCAAATGTACTTTTTATATTTCGAGTATCATAGAAAAACAAATGTAATTAATAATTTGCTGATATCATTTGGTTTACTTTACTATGAGCCACCTTAGCTTTGTAGTTAGTACCATCAAGAAGGCATGCGTTAAATAATTCACATTTATGAATTATTAATAATACTGTAATTTGTCATTATTTGCACGATAAATTTTTTATCAGGCCAACCTCATGGTAATAAATAAATAAATAAAATTAAGATAAAAATAAAGCTACAAAAAACTTACACTTGGCGCAGGATGTACAATTTTGGACCTTGCGCCATAAAACCCAACCAATCAGCCAACCTCATGGGTCAAAATACATTTTTGAATTAATTAAAGTTATTAAAAATAATCAATGAAAAATTTTGAAATAATTTTGATATTAAGAAAGGTAAAAACAAACAATCGAAAGACCCTAAAAAATTTTTTTAAGAACCTTTTTCAAAAAACTTTTTTATCAACCATGGAATCTATTTAGATATCATAAAAGAAGTAACCCAAAAACGAAGCAAAAGCCTCAAAAACTGCCGACATGCAGAAAGCAGGAATGCAGATATCCATTTACAGTTATACAACAGTGGCAAATATTGAACATGGGAAATTTCATTTAAGAATATACTCAGATAATTTATAGTATATTCTTAAAATTGTGTTGTTTATCTAGTAGAGCGCCTAATACTAGCCTGTATTTTTTATGTTAGCTAGATCTAATGACACTTTTAATTTTATTATTCTTATTTCTAACAAATGAGTAGTAAACTTCAAGAATCAAATCCGAATTAAGATATCGACCAAATACATTCTCTAGCTATACTAAAGAGTATTTACTCTAGAAGCAAACCCAAAGTTAGATGAGTGGATTGCACTTAAGGGGTTCCTCGATATCCTGATAATCAAGAGCAGGAAACCTATTGTCATAAAGATTGGCTTAAAAGAGATTTCTTGAAAAGGATAAAGTTAAACCGGAGCTATTAAGTCAACAAGACTGGTAATATTTCAAAAGTTTAGAACTTAATGATCAAGGAAAATTTCAAAGAACGCTCTTTAAAATAAGTTATGTGACGACAAGAATGCCAGTGTCTGATGTGCAATATTAAAAATGAAGTCTTACCTCCCAGTGACTGAAGACAAGTTGTGGTAATGCCATGCCGCTAGTCTGTTTACGAATTTCATTCGCAAAATCGAAGCTTTCGACGACGGGAAGTTCAGCAATGACATGGAATGTCTGAGAGCCTTCTTGCATGTCTGCGTGCAGAATCCTCCCATGCCGCCGGCCCAGGACAGCATACATTTTACCTGTAAAGCAGGGATTAGAACTTATTTTAAGCAAACCAACACAAAATGTTTTGTATGAAAAAGAATATTATTTAGTAAAATGTATGTATACAAGTACTCTCATTTTCTATAAAATCATTTTTATAATAATATATTTCAAGCGACAGTTTTTTTTTAATTACCAAAGAAAAATTTTAACAAAACAAGAAATAAACATTTAAAAAAAAATCTTGAAATTTATCATGATAAATATTTTCATTGTAAGTACCTTGAATAACAAAAATTCAAAGATAAATGCGATGCGAAATTGTATGTACAAGTAAGTTCGCAAATTATAATTAGTGAAAAAAAAAATGATGGTATTTATGTAACATATGAAAATGGGCAAACCTCGTAAACTTTCGCGGTAAAAAATATATTTATTATAAGCTTAAAATTGAACAGCTCTTGTTACTATAGCATCCGTCATTAACCATACTATTTAGCGGGAACTATTCTTGTGGTCGATAGACAGTAAAATGTTAACATTACCATTGATTAGAACTTACTCGATTTCAGATATTAATCAAGATCAGATTTCCTTTAACTCCCTGAAAAATATATAAAATAACTCTACTCTTTGAACTCCCTGAAAAATATGTACTTAGCAATTGTTAACTATGAACTCTTTATAAAAAGATCTGTAGAATTGAGAACACATATACGACCAGAAGAACCTGGTAAAGTTAAAGTAAAAAGCGATTTATATTCTGAAAGTATGCTTTTACACAGTCAGTGTAATAAGGCGGGCTTGCCAAGAACTGTAGTTCGCAATATAGTACAACTACATCTTCCTACCTAACATTAACCAAGATAAAAAATAAAAATAAAAAAAAATAGAAAGAAAAACAGCGAACCAATATGCCTTTCCTTCACTAAAATTACAGGCATGATCTTAATGTAACAAATTGAAATATTCTGTACAACGAGTAGATCAGTATTCTATCTTTTGTAATAACCACGAATCATTTCCCGAGTTCAGTGATCCTATCAAATGTAAAATAAAGAAAAAGAAAATATCTGTAATTAAAAAATCAACACTGATCAATGTATCAGTCTAAATTTTTACTATTTTCACCGATTTTTTCAAGTCGTCTCGGATGAGCAGATTCTAACAGCAAATGTAAAATTAACTCTTTCAATCACAATTTGAACTATAAGCAAAAGACCACCACATAGAACCTGAAAAATTTCATTTCAAATAAAAATTAATTAACTTGCATTTTTCACAGTTTCTCAGATTAACTATTTCCGAAACATGACCACCATTGAGATTTGATATATTTTGCAATGAACTTAAAGAAAAAGAAATAAAGGCACGCCAATTTAAAAAAACAGGATGTATGAGCGTATGATAAATTTATAAATTTACATGAAGAAAAAAAAAAAAGTCAGTTCCTTTTAATAGGAATAAGCGTAACTTTCCCACGAACATTTTTTACCAAGCGAAATATAAGTTTGTTTTTTTTTTAAATTCTTACAATTTACTTCCTCCCCCAATGATGAAATAAAAAAGAGAGAGAGAGAAAAAAAAATAGAGGAAAGAGAAAGATACTGTTGATTACTTAACGTGGGAATAATTTCTCAGATTCTTGAAAACCAGGTCGAATTTAATGCCTCCGACAACTGCCTAGTATGTCACAGGTAAGAGATGGCGAGGGTCGCACGCTTGTTACATGCGAACGCTCTGTTGACCACATGAGGTGCTTGATCTTCCACCTTTTTGGGAGCTCGGCGAAGAGAAGTGTTTTCCTGATCATTTCGCAGGTTTCTGCTCGACTTCCAGGCAGTAGAGAAAGGTGTGGGAAAACTCACTTTGAGATCTCAGGCGAAATTTCTCTGCGCCACACAATTTGACGGGAAATGAGTTAAATTCAGGCGCTTCCTGAGCTAATTAAGACATCTTCCCATGGAAACTGACACAGGCTCCATTTCATACATCCTATCAGTCTTATTGCTTTTTCTCCGCCACACTTTGCAACGGTTATTCTTTACGGATTTCAGAGAGAAAACCTAACGCTAGATTTTCAACGTAATCAGTTTTTGAAAAATATATATCTTATACCACTGTTAGCTTCTAATGGCCTTGAAGACATATTTATTACATGATAAACGTAAACATTAACGATTATCCACTACATAAATAAATATTCATTTCACGGATATCTATAGAAAGCGAGCTTTTCGCTACCCCTATGCCTGTCACATTAGAATACAAATACCGATTCTGTGTCCTCTTCCGCCAGAGAACGAAAACAATATAGTTAGAATTATTCATCTGATTTTCATAAACATAATGTGTGCTATTTTAACAAATCAAAAGCATGCAGAAATAACCATTTTAAGCAAATTTAAAAATGCATTTATTCTGTCCTCCAGTCATAATGTTCATGACAATTAGATAGACTTTTATATGTAAGGTTAATCATTGATTATAAAATCCGATTCCTTTAAAATCATTAAGAAAGTCACTCAAGAACAAAAGTAGACTTAAAGTAAATGGATTCATAAAATTATATACAATTCATTAATTCGATTTTAATATGCCTATAGTTACGTTTTACTGCTGCAATGAGAATAAAGGATACTCTTAATCTAGAACTAAAACGCAGTTCTAAGATATTAATTAATATCACGTTGAGTTTTAATGATGTGAAATTATGAAGGAAGAATGTGACTAAATAGCCTCGTAAGGCAACTTAAAGATTTTGCGTATTTCTTGCCTTGAATTATCCTGCAACATAAGTCGTAAGACATGTTAGAATGATATAAATTATGTATTATAGATATTCATCTGATACAATCTAAAGATACACCTTGATTTTGTTGACACTTTATGAACACGAAACATGGCATGCTTTGTATAATCTATATATATTACTATCTATGAAAATAATAGTTGACGGGTAACAAATCCCACATTTCTATCATGGCACATACTCACTAGATACAAAATCAAGATTAAACCATTAGGTTCTAAACATAAGGTAAAAATCAAGTAGATGCTAAACATCCAGAATATAGTAGATTTTTTTTTAGAATAAGATTTAAAAGCATTCTTCCGTTTCAGGAGGCTGTTAAACAATCACCAACAAAATTGCTAGCGAGTTATAAAAAAATTGTAACGCTTGTAAAGCATAATTGCTTACATGTAAAGAATAACACTCCTCTTGAACTTTACATGGAATTCCCTTTTACGCGAATGAGCACACGCGTTCGAACTTCGTTGTTTATTTATTCGTTGATGAGAATTTTTGCTTTTCTTACCATTTATTGTTTTGCTTACTATGGATTTCCTTATTTGGGAATTGTCCATAAAGTAGTAAAGTAGATTCATTCCAAATAAGAGGATATTTTTGTATGATTATAAAAATAAATATATCATTCTCAACTTTTTTTGTGAATTGGCGAAATTGCGCCAACGGTCCCATGAAACGAAACAGGACAGATCTAAAATAGCACACAAGAAGAAACAGCACAAGAATAGATTTAAAACCAATGCGATGGATCCAAGTTGGAAGAGTCATGGATTCATCTAAAAAATAATGTCACCGTCTTTCATTTCATTGCTGACACTTCTAATAACACTTGCCATCATGACGCGGAGTGGGTGTGAAACCATTGCTCATGCAGAGTCCAGCGATTTATTAACAGAAGTGTGCACGGTCTTCAATCATCCTCCAAGAGAGGAAGTCGAATTCCAAGAAGGTGGGGCCGCCCTTCCACACCTACCAGAACTATTTTGCTCCGCTGTCATAATGACCATCGCTCTGTATCCGGTGGAAGTAGAAAAAGGGGTAAATATACCCAAGAGGCAAACGAAACGCGAGCACAGTGGTTGTTTACAGGTAAGCTGCGACTCGCCCACACCGTGAAAGTGACGGGCCCTCGGGCGCCAAGGCGTTCCCCTTCCCCTGCACATTTATAAGCACCCCGTAATTTGTATTCCGAATGGTAACCACACCCGTTCTAGATGATGGCGATGGAGTGAGAAAATATTCCTCCCCCTTCCTCTCTCCTCGAATGCGATTAGATTCCTGTGACTGGAATATCAACCTACAAGAACACTTAAAACTCGAGCAGATCGTCATGGCCGGTTTTACAGACGAACATAAACATCGACTCGCTTCTCGGAAGGATTCATTACTTAAAATGAGCATTTCACTTCCACTGAAACATGACTATTGTTGAATTAATTTCACTTTTGCATACAGACGATTGAATTATTGGATGAAGTTAAAGAAAACAGAAAGAATAATCAAACAATAAAAAATAATTAATTCACTTGGATTTAGAATTCCAGAATGGCATTGTGATCGAAACAAAAGTACCATTATATATTTATTACAACATGTTGTACATGATTGAACAAGAAACATACATATTTATTACTACAAATAACTTTCTGTGTTATGAGGCACCATATCATTATTAAAAGTGTTATCCCTCATAATTCAGATAATCCTAAAATAAGTTAAAATTATCGAAAAAAAACTTATAATTTATTTCTTATTTTAATTATTTTTTACATACTTTTTCTACTACATAAAAATTAAAATTTACAGCGCTTAAATTATGACTTAGTAAGATTTGCACATTTAGTTATGATTATTTGAACTCAGTTTCTGGTCTAACAGATTTAATAACCGCATTTTTAAAAGCAGAAAATTGTATTCAAATACATTTAAAAATTTCAAATGGAATTTATATGAATAAATATTTTTAACACATTTAAAAGAGAAATCAGTGTTCAGTGAATTTATCAGAAAAATGTAATTTTAAAGATAGATTTAATTTATTAGATCTATTTTTCATAGTTTATAAGGTTGTTAATAATAATTATATACCAAAGGTAATTAATAATGATAACTGTCAAAAAAGAAAGTAAAAAAAAACTTTGTATTTTCATGTTTATAAGCACACAGTATCTAATTTACAATACTTAAATTTTTGTAAATATTTTTGAAAGTAAATACTCATTTAAGTATATTTCTTCATAAATATCTCAACTCACTACTTCTTAAGAACATGTTGAATAATTTTTCAGAACTCTAGATTTATCAATTAAAGGTAAAGTTGATTAGTTTATTTTCACGAATATTTACATCATAAATTGCTCAAATTGAAGCTCAAAATCAATTATTTCTTAAGCATGTTTCCACATATCCACATAAATACATTACTGCTTCTTAACAATTAGCCAATAATAATTTTTCTGAGCTTAGTTTATTAACTAAATTCATATATATACATACATACATACAGTTCCCCATAAATATATCAATTGTGCCTTATGAATTTGTACTGAGTAGAGTCCATCATGAATTAAATATAAAAGTTGTGATTTGTGTTAAAGAAAATTTATACCATGAATTTTCCTTCAAATTGAAGATATAAAGAAAGCAATTCTTTAAGCATGTTTTCACATAAATTTCTCAATTAATTACTATTTAAGAACTACTCGATAAGAATTTATGAATAAAATTCAGATTTTGTTAATTTGGCAGCCAAGAATATTTATACTACAAGTTAACTGTAATAAAAACATAAAAAAAAAAGATATTTGTTACAAAATTTATAATTTAGGAGCTGCTTTGATCTCCCCTCTCCTCGCACCGCATGGATAATACTACACTGGAACCACACAAACGTTGCATAATAAATAATAAAAAAGTTCATGGCAACATGACGTGGCTTAGGAAAGTAATTTAAACATTTCCCAACAACCCTTTCAAACACATGCCGCAAGATGCTTAAAAGGGAAGACAGCCTCGACCTTTAGTATTAATTCATTGCACCACATAAGTACAGCAGCTGACATCTCATCTCGAAGTCCGTTGGGGTAAAAGTGAACGCGCGCACCAAGTGTCCACTCAGGAAGGTACAATAAAAACCGAGAAAGTACTCAGGGGCCGTTATTGAGGACGAGACAAATAATGAGTGATGACCTTACTTACGCACACGCCCCAGCACACTTTCAAAGGGAGAGAGTTGAGAAAGCAGAACTTTTGTGAGGTTCGCCAGCAACAAGAATAGAATAACTTGTATGAGGGAAGTTCTGAAGGGAAAGCAGTTGCCAACTAAAGACCCTGAACTTTTTGAACAATGTGAAAGCAGCGTAAGGTTAGACTTTCTATAGCGGAAGTGATACGCATTTTTTTTACTACCTTAGAAATACCAGAACTCTTGTCGTTATTTATGATGCCACCAGTGCAGTCAAAACTTGTATATAAAAAAAAAGAAACATGGTGCATATTTCCATGGGACAAGGAAGGGTTCTCGCATTAATGAATTGATAGTTAATTTAAGGACGTAAAAATAATAATCATTGTTGATTACCTAAGACTTCATTATCATTGGCGCATATAGACTGTATTAAAAACTGATATAAAAATATAATTTTAGTGTTCAAAATCACTTTAACGCTTAAGTGTTTTATTTTATTTCCTTTTGAATGATTTGTTACGTGACTTGCTTTCAACTCAATATTACATTATGAATTTAAACAAAAATAAACAATTTAGATAATATGAATATACAGACTTTTTTTAATACTTTTAACAATAAAAAATAAGTTTAACTGATACACTTTTTTATCCCATAAAAATTATATACAAATATATATTTTTCACATAAATATCAATATTATGGAAAACATGCAAACCAATGTAGTTTTAAGCGTTTGCATTTAATTTATTTGCTAATACATAAAAATTGAAAACTTTTAGCTTTACAAATTTAAAATGATATTAAATCCGTAACTGAACAATCCTTAGGAAGGACATTGTTTGTTTTAAACCATTTCTAATAAAGAACAAAATAATTTTCACTTTTCAAAAGAAACTAAATTTCAAAGTATAAATTTCGGTGAGAATGGTTCAAGCAGTAAAAAAAATTTATAATACATGTTATCTTAGATAAATATATTAATATCATCAATATTATTTTAGAGAAAACTTGGAGTGCACTCTTTTAAAAAAGTGGTAAAAAGAAACCATAAGAATCATAATAAAATGAGTAATATAATTAAATTCGAAAAAACGTGAGAGGGAGGTTTTTTACGTTCTTGTGCATCAAATCAAATTCAATTGATGAATTTCAGAGAAAATATCAGAACCAAATAAAATAGTAAGAACATATTACAATTTATTAAATCGTACGTAACTGCATTAATACTAATGAGAACTTGGTGAAATAGACATTTATATATATGTTGTTGATGCTTATCGAGCGCATATGGTTAGCAAATAGGCTGAACCAGATTCAAGCTGTTCCCATAAATTACCATTGTATTAATACATTATATAAACAATTTACTCAATTTAGTAGATCTAACATTCTTTTATCACCAGAGTCAATTAGAGAGACTTTAACAGGCTGCAGCCAGTAAAATGCATCTAGCAATCAACCAAACTAAGATTAAGTAAATGCCATGTGGTAATAACAGCAGCCCATATTTTGAAATTGAGAATACAAATTCGAAACTGTTAGCAAATTTAAATGTTTAGAACCAGAAGATAATACTCTCTTAATGATTTAATGTATGAGATCCGTAGAAGAGTCACAGATGCAAACTGATGTTTTTCAGGTCTCAAAAATACTTGAAGTCTAACTTCATTAGCAGAGAAACGAGGATTTTAATTAGCAAAAAAGTTAATCAACTTAATCAGACCCATTCTTACTTACTCTACTGAGACCTGAGCAATGACAGAGAAAGTTAAAAGTATCGCCTCTGATTATGACAGAAAAATTTTGAGAAGTATTTTTGCGTGGAATTAAATGTAACAGCACCTGGAGAAAACTCTCAACTCTATAAATATTTTCAAGAAAAAGCTATATAAGGATTCACAGAGAATTAAATGGGCAGAACGGCTGAAAATTTTGAAACACGAATAATCTTCTCCATTCGGAATCCGAAAAAGAGGGAGACCTAAACTTAGGTGCCTCGATTGTTTAGAAACAGATTTAAGGATTTTAAAAAATAACTAATTGGATGTCCAAGGATAGAAGAGCTTGGAATTCGATTCTAAGGAAGGCATGGGCCCATCCTGGGCTCTCTGGTCACTGAAGAATAATAATATTCTTTTATGAATTATAATAAAGTGCAAATTGTAAATAACGCAGCGCTGAGATTGTAGTAACTACTTTTCATTTTTATCTTTCCATAAAATGAAAAAAATGATCATTTAAAAATGTGTTTATTTAAAATTATCAGGTAGCTTACTAAAGAAATAGAATAATATGTGGTACTATTTAAACTGCCATCACACAGTTCATAGAACTCTTAACCTCCATTTAAAATGAACAGCTCTGTTACTATAGTAACCCTTACTAACCAGACTACTTGGCGAATACTATTCTTGTGGTAGATCGACAGTAATCAGCCCAGATTTTTGAGATAAATAAGACACAGAACGCAAGATGATTAATAACTTTCCTAGTGTCGATATCATCTTCAAATAAAACACCAAAGGCACACCAATACAATTAATGTTTATCCATCACAAATTAGTATAATGAAAAAATACAGAAAGAACCAATATAACAAATTCGTCAAACTTCTACTACACTAGTTACCAATAAAAAATACTCGATTCAGGAATCAGAGTGACCCTCGGAAAGTCTCTTATTGTAAATGTATACAGGGTAATATCAGAAGAGCAACCAGTGTGTGCGACAGGGGTGTGAAGCTAATAAAACAGGATCTTGGCTCATTTGACTAATGCAGCAGAAAGCGTTGCGGGGATTAGACAAGGGAGATTGGTTTCGTTCTTTATGAACCCCCAGCTGTGGTCGAAGTCTTTTGTGCTCCGCGCCTGATAATCTTCCAAGGTATGAGCATCTAACGCTTTGTGCTGCTCATTCAGGAGATGATATCACTCTTCTCTGGCTGCGAACCACAAAATAATCTCTCCTTTGCATATGCAAGGATTGCAGATTTCGAACAAGATAGGAGCACAGAGTGAAAACAGACCTTTGTAGAGCTCATCCTTAACGGATGTAAACGATATGCAATACTGACAAAGAAGGGTTTAACTGGCGAGTGGAAAAAAATAACAGATAGAATGAAAGAGGAAGACCCTAAGGGCCGAAATAAGAAAGGAATATATTTTATTACCTAAGCTCATTTAAATAACAGCGCATATTATTTTGCACCTCAAGGTCTAGTGATAAAAAAGCGCAGCAAATGACCATAGAAGACATATGGTAACCAAGGAGACAAGCAAAATGCGACACGGGGATATATATATAATGCATTATTTTGAATATAATAAAATGTTAACAAAATGAGACAAATATAAGGTTGAATATATATGTGTGCGTGTGTTTAATTATTTTTGAATTCAACTACAATAATAAGTGGGGTTATATGGAAAAAAAAATAGAAACAAACATAAAAATAGGAGTCGGTTTATAAACACGTACACATGTTGTGTCAGATCCATATAACCAAGTGTTCAATAAAAGTAAAAATTGAAGTTTTCAATACAATTTTTCATAAAATCTATATTTTTAGCAACCATGAAACTTTAATGTTATATCCCTAGAATTTATATTACCAAGAATTTCCACAATGAGCGTATTATTCGGGAAAAAGCCTGCTAAGACATAACCACGCTTGATGAAAAAGGGTTGAAATAATTAAAAATGCCAAAAAACAGTGAACTATGTTAAAACGATAGTAGTATCGCGATGAAATTCATTGTTACAAATTTTGAATATATGCAGTAATATTGAAACTCAACTAAGAGAAACTCATAAAATGAAAACATTACTCATAAGTAAATTATAAGTGTGAAACGTTGAAATCATAAGCACTTTTATGAATTTATATTCATCCGCTAACTGAAATCCGTATTTATAACGCTTATGTTATATTATAAGAAAATATTAAAGCTACAAAATATTAAATTAAATGACAAAATTTTAAATTTCACTTTTACTAACAAAAATAACTGCAGCAAATTATCATCAGTGAAGCTTACAAAATCTTCACTTTTTTTTTAATTAAAAATAATATTTAGTAAATTCCGAACTAACAAAATTTCAGCACAATATTGAATCTCTGTATTATATAGACCAGTAATTTTCAAACATTTTTTTTCCTACTGCGGTCCACTATTAACGATTTCAAAATTTGGAGTCACACAATGAAAAAGAAAAGCTTAAAGTTGTTTACTTACATTTAATATACCGTATAAATTATTATAATAATTTTGAATGTAAAATAAAATATATATACTATAAAAACAACATTACCTTAATATAATTTTTATATATATGCATATAATTTGGCGGCATGCAAATGCGCCGCTGTTCAGAGTTAAAGAATCACTGTTACAGGCTATATTTTAACCCATTTCTATGGATTTCTTATTCCTTCTGTAAATCCATTGGGAGAAAATTTCTAAGTGCACGTAACTATAGTATCGGTATATAACCCTAACTGCACAATAAATTTAACTTTAAAACAAGTAAATACAGCGTCTTTGTTTTTTCCGGAAATTTTATAAGAAATAATCTGTGATATTTTATGAAATATTATATTTTAAATAAATGTGTTTTGACAACATAAAACGGATGTAAAAGCGTTTATAATTTTTTTATAATCGGGAATACAGTCCATAACAGTATAGAAACATCAAATATAAAATACTCCGCTCCCAATTAATGGGATAAATATGCAATAAGAACTTAATTAATCATATGAATGTGAAAACATAATGTGTTACAAAGTGACCCCCCCCCCCTCATTTTTATCAAAAACAATGAATTTACCACCAGAAGTTTCTTAACTATTAAAAATGGAAAAAAAAAATCAGCAACGAAAGTAAATTTTAAAATCAAGTAAAATCAATCCTATTAGAGTATTTAGCATGATGAATGCCATGTTTTCAGAGGATTTAAGATACGAAGAAATCAGTATAAGAAATTTTCTCGAAGTTCTATTTACTCCTATTTAAGTAACTAGTGTAATCTTTATGTTAATAAATGTAGTAAATATAATATAAAATATAATAATAGATATACTATAATAAATATAAAAAATAAAAATAATAAAATGTAATAAAAAAATGGTCATTTGTTATCACCCAGTAAGAGCAGTTCTGTTTACTTTTGCAAAAAGACTAGCTTACACAATGATCCTCTGTAATTTATATTAACAACACACCTATACCAGTGGGCAATCAAATAAAATTTCTTGGAGTGATATTTTATAGTAAATAGACCTTTCTTCCGCATGTATTACATTTGCGGAAAAAGTGCGAGCGATCGCTTAATATTCTCAAGGTGCTTTCAAATACATCTTGAGGTGCTGATCGCACGTCACTCCTGCGAGTTCACCAATCACTAATTTTAATCGTGGATTGACTACGGGGTGTTGTTTATGGACCAGCTAGATCTTCTGTATTGCAAAGATTGTACACTCTCCATCACTCAGCTTTAAGAATATGTTCTGGAGTATTCCGCACACCACCCGCCCAGAGTCTATACATTGTATATGCCATCAATTATCGTTAGACCTGAGACAAATACAGCAGTCTCTCACAGTTATTATGCTAAGATCATGTCGATTCCTAATTATCCAATACGTTCAATGATTCCAAATGCCTCTCTCATGAGACTGTATGATGCTCGTCCCATGAGCATTCCACCTTTTCTCGCATGAGCCAAATCACATCTGTGGCTCACAGACCCTTTTGCTCATCCGTCTTGGTATGACCCAACAAATACTTTTATTAATACTTTTGGTCAATACAGAAAATCGGACATATTGTTTTTCAACAGCTATATTCTGCCCATCGATGTCAATATCAATCATACAAACCTGTATTCACAGATGGATCTAAAACAGCAGGTCATGTTGCCTGTGGAGTTTTAATTAACAATACATCGTTTAGTTACAGAATACATTCGTCCTGCTCCAACTTTACAGCTGAAGCAACAGCTATTTACTATGCGCTTCAGCATGTGAATACAGATGATTATCATGAATACTATGTATACGCTGAAAGCATGATTATTATTGATACTTTGAGAAACCATAGTATTACTTGTCACCGAGTTGTGTCCAGAATTTTCAGAGCGTTGGATTCCCTTGCTGGCATGAGATATAAAATTTCTTTTTTGGATACCAAGCCACGTAGGTATAAATGCAAATGAGAGAGAAGCTGCAGCTGCTAAGGCTACATTAGAACCCAATTTTAACATCTGTTCCGCTCTCTGATATGAGAAATAGTATAAAACATTTTATTTGCTCACTTTGGCAGAAGTCATGGAATATTCAGGTCACAAACAAATTGGACACCATATTTCCATCTCTCACCTCTTTGTCAGTTTTACCGTTACGAAGTGGTGATGTCCGTTTAATTCGCCTTCGTATCGGACACAGACGTTAAATCTTGAGTGAATGAAATCCATGGTGTGAAAGGTGTGATGAACCATACACTGTGTGCTTCATATTTTAATTTCCTTCATGATTTTAAATATCAACGTTTACACTTTTTTAATAGTGATTTTTTAATTTTGACTGATTTAATAGTTGATCTACCGTATAGAAACCTATTTGCTTATTTAAAGGGCAATAGGTTTTTTACACTATATTTAATTTCTATTATAAATTTTAAAACTATATTTTTTCCTTTTTCATATTTTATTATTAAATTTTAAAATTATATTTACACTGAATTTTTGTTTTTTAAAACTTTAAATGTTCCTTGGTTTTTTTTAAATTTTTTCAATAACTAGAATATATATATATATATATATATATATATATATATATATATATTGTTTCAAAAATATTATTCTTGGCGCAGCAGCATATCCATTTGTGGACCATAAAACCCAACCAACCAAAGAAGTAACTAATATTGTTTTTTGTTTTTTTTATCAAGTAAAAGGAATGATTTAAGAATTTTCAAGTTAAAATTTTTTCTTAGAATTAAAACTTGAGAAAACTTTAATTGAAACGAATAGTTTTAAAAATAATTAAACCTAAGCTACTAAAAAGATAAAATTATTATTATAATTGTTTCATTAGTAAAATTAAATTTTTTTAGATGAAAAATTTGGCGGAAACCCTATACATATTCTATATTTATCTTAGATACATTTTTTTTTACTTATATTGAATACAGCTCAAAGTTCCATGTGTCTTACTCATAAACAATTATTAAAAAGTTCAAAAACGGTAAAAAATGAAATTTTACATTAAACAGCATACAATAAAATAAACATTTAAATTCATTTGATATTACCTTTGAAATTTTTACAAAATAACGAAATAATTGCGCCAGCTGTGATACAATTACAATACGAATAAAACAAATTCCATTGCAATATCAAAAGCTGTAGTGTAAAATTAATCAATAATTGTGTGTTCTAATATAATATTTGCTGCTTTCAATAACGGGAAAAATGTAAAGTTTTAATAATTTTGAGAACTAAGATGTTTCATAATGTGAAAATAAAAAAAATAAGGAAGAAAATATTTAACAACTGCTTCAGACGCTTTTTTTTATTTTATTATTTATTTTTTTTTTATCAGTAAGCAAGAGTAATCTTATTCTGTAACCGGAAAGAAAATTTAAGCTCCTTGTTTTACTATATATATATATGGTTGTTAGAAAAGTAATTTTGTTAAAATTTTATGAAAATGAAAGACGTTATAAAATATTTTATTAAATTGTATAACGTTCATTTCGGTCTAATACCTTTTTCCATGTTTATGGCAGTAGTAGGAATCAACGCTCATAAAATGTTTGGTTTTTGTTGGCAAAAATATGATTCCAAGTGATTTTTGACTTCTTTTATTTAGAGTGAAGTTTTACCACCTAAAATTTTTTTTGTAGAGACTAGAACAAATAATAATCAAAAGTTGGTAGATCTGAAGAACATGGACGATATAGCAATATATCCTATCCAAACTGTAGAAGCTTTCGTGCAGTTAACATGTATAGGTACTCCCATTATCTTAGTGAATCACATTTTTTCTAATGGTTAATTTTTGCTGCTTCTGTTTAAGTGAATTATTCAATTTATCCAGCTAGTGGTAGCTACGTGATGTGGTAGCTGGTGGTAGCTATCCAGCTACGTGATGTGCTTTAAAAATGAATAATTTTCTTGACGTTTGAGAAACAAATCACAAACTTCAATGCAATGACACAAGTTTCTTCCAGAAAGAAAATCAGAATGGAAATGAAGATATATCGACTTTTAAGATTAAACGCAGGTGTTTCAAATGATCATGGACGGTCGAATTCCTCAGCGATTTCATGAAGAGTTATTCACTAGCTTGTACCAGTTAATGCTTTTACTGTGCCTTCATCAAATTCAAAAGGCCTTCCGAATGTCGTACATCTTCAACATCAATACAGGAGAGTTGAAATTTTGAAATCAGTTTGGCCACTGCTTTTCTATCAATACATTTTCTTCAGACACATTAGACAATTTTTTCCTTGCTTCAACAGCATTTTTATCTTCTAGATTGTAGACCAATCAAAAAACTGCAACGTAAAACCAAACGTTTTAACAAGCAATTTTTACTAGATTTGCTGGCATATGAATATGCGGATTAAATATGAAATTGGCGATGAAAAAATACAATTAAATCTTTTTTTAGGAGAAAAATTACTTTCGGAATTTAATGTCTATGTAAACAAGTTCGTTCCCTTGTAATCAGAGATTTTACACAGGAAGACGGGTGAAAACTTGACGCAAGTTTTTTAGTTAAGTTTTTCATTTCGATGATATGTGTTATGATGTAGAGGTACAACAACAAATTAGTCAAGTGAAATTATAATTCAGGGATATCTCATGAAAGATTAAAATTAAATTAACAACCCAAAATAATTACTGTTAAGTTTATCTTCGATGAAATGTTACACACTTTGCCATAAATGAAATGTTTCATGGACACGGGTTCATAATAATAACCTTAGTTCAATCAGCATCGTCTCCCAGTGCAGACGCAACTGAATAACCATTAAACTTTTTAAAGCAAATCATAGTATCCTAAAAATCTTTGAACAGAAAGCTTGGCAAAACATGTTACGTAGAATTTAGTTTTGTCAAGTAGAATTTGATAACATTTCAGCGAATTGTGAAATCATCAAAATAACAAAATTACTCACAGATAAATAAAGTATATTTATTTGATGATTTCACGTTTCGTAATAGTGACAAAATATTGTAATAAAAATACGCATTATTTATCAGTGGAAAAATATTGTTATTCAGTTTATTGACAAATTACTTTGAAATAAGCATTTTTTTTTTATATCGTGATTAATCTTAAGATCAACACTGTACACATAATTTATGAAAAATATTAGAGAACTTACTATCTGTCGAATCAAGGAAACAAATTTTAAAAATATTTTTTCATCCTGCTACAAATTACTAAAATTTAATGAGGAATACTAAATAAAATACTAATTTTTCAATTATATGAAAATTTGGAGAACTTTTTTCCTCTCAAACTAATATTTGAGCTACTATTTTAGCAGACACCTGTCACGTTTCTTTAATCAGTCATTTACAGTAAAAGTTCTATCATAATAATTTTCTGTTTGCATGTAAAATTTTTCTCTTAAATCAGAAATATTTTCATTTTTAAATACACATAAAGTGTGGGCAAAACACAATAAAGAAAGAAAATAACATCAAATAGAACAAAGTAACGTAAAAAAAATAAATAAATAAAAAGTTCTAACAAAGTAGACATTTCGCAACTGCAATGCCCTAAAATTCATGCACCCATGGTTTGGGGGTGGTGCTCAACAGTGCAAAATAACAAGCGGGGGAGCACATACAAAAAAGTATGGGTACATACTATCGGGTTCTGCACTCCCCACAAAAAGCATCACTTTAAAGACTGCATTTCAGGCGCCAGTTCCGCAACGTCGATCGCTCCAAAATTTAAGAGTACTTCCAGCCAAATCAACCGGACTTCCTCACCTCTTACGATAAATGCAGAGAGCCCACGCGTCGCTTGAATGATCTTCTGTTTTTGCTTTACTTGACTGGAGAGCCCTACTAATCGAACCGTTTAAAAGAATGCTCGGAAAAAAAGAAGAACGAAACAAAAAAGTATTCCTTCTTTTACACCTGGATGGAAAACATTGCACCGCATCATTCGATTTTTATGTTCGACTAAGGCACGTGCAAACATCAAGTCTGCCACGCGTACGAGCACTTGACTGCTATGCACAGAAAAAAAGAGAAAATATCAGTATTTTTCAAAGACTGCATTAAATTTATACATATACATACATACATATATATATATGATCATTTGCAACCATTTAGCCACAGTTTTTAAATAGTTAAGTCGGAACTAATACCATTCGCGTTGGCGACTGGTGATACACTAAGAAAGGCGAAATTACGTTCGCTGCAGAAAAGAAAGACAAGTTTTCAAAAATCAAAACAACTATTAAAAATCATCATTTTTTTTAATGAAAAGTTGTATGGTAGGAATGTAGAAAGAAAAGGGAATCCGATACCGTAAGAATGTTTTCTCTACTTCCACCGATTAGCAAAGAGAACAATATTAGGAGGAAAAAATCATGCGTTTCTTTCTTTAAACAAGAAGAATATTTCTTTAGAAGAGAAAGTCTTTCTTTAAACAAGAAGAATAAAATGTCCCGTTTCTGAATTTAATTATATCGAGGCAGCTGCAACTTTATAGGGAATTCAAATTTGTGTTATATACGTTTTTAACTAATTAACGCTGTAATCAGAATTTTGAAGTGAAACATTTTTTATTTTATATTAATCAAAACATTGATATTTTGATGTAAGTTACTCTTCATTCCGCTCAAAGATTTTCAAATCAACCCAAGACAAAAAGAAAAAATGGCGGAGAAACAGAATAAAGTATCTTTGCTTAGATTAGTATGATATAAATAACGGTCTACACTTAAAACATGTTCATATATACGCTTTTTTCAAATAAATTTTCGTTGAAATTTTTGCTTTGTAAAGGAAACGGAACAAATCTTATTTCACACAAGTTTCATGCGATATTATTTTACAAAATGAAATTTATCTGTTAGGAATTGTAGTAAAAAATTTTAAAAGGCAACAAAATTATTAAATGTACACAAATTTATTTTACTGTAAAAATTTGTGTATTAGTACTTTTATTTAGCGTTTGAACTTTAGTATTCAACAGCATTGCGGAATCTATTTCAATTAAATTGAAATTCTTCTCAAGAGAACAGATATAAATTAGATTTTTTAAATTGAACCAAACGTTTGACGATGATACACACACATTAAAAAGACACTCAATTTTTAACTTTTGGTAAATGTACAGACTTATCTCTAAAAGAAAATTTTTTGAGTGGCAAAGATACATTAAAGCATATCTAGAAAATCTGATTTTTACACGCACATTTGTTCATAGAAGTGCAACATCCCTCACAAACCAGTAATTCAAATCGAATTCATTTCACTTCACTTCACTCAGAAGACTGCTTTTTACAAACAGGTACCATGCTCTAGTATTACAATATGCATATAAAAAAAATGGCATCACGTATCTTACGAACGTTTTCAAAGGTTGAAATGAAAGATATAATATACAGCAAACTAACGTATTTTGGCCGTTATAGTTTATATTTTTAGTGGAATCTAAAAATTAAATGCAACACTTTTTCTCGTAATTTAACTGCAACTAAAAACGAACTGGACTTTACATTCTGAATAATGAGTTCCTGTCTCTCGAACACGTTGAGCCAATACTATAATAGGTAATTATTATAATACTTTACTCTTAAAAAAAATTAAGACTAAAAACATATTTACCAGACTCTAATTTATCGGCCTCTAAAGTTAATTTAATTTGATCGTCATGCATTTTCTACTTTCCTATATAGAAACAACTATTTTTACTTGGTGGCATATATAAATTTCTCTTGGAAGTTTTATTATTATTATTTACACTACTGGCCATTAAAATTGCTACACCAGGAAGAAATGCAGATAACAAAATGATATTTATTGGAAAAATATATTATACTAGAAATAACAAGTGAATAAATTTTCAAAAAATTTGGATGGATAGATCCTGAGAAATCAGTACCCAGAACAACCACCTCTGGCAAATTTTCAAAAAATTTGGATGGATAGATCCTGAGAAATCAGTACCCAGAACAACCACCTCTGGCAGTAATAACAGCAGTTATACGCCTGGGCATTGAGTCAAACAGAGATTGGATTACATGTACAGGTACAGATCCCATGCAGCTTCAACACGATGCCACAGTTCATCAACTGTAGTGACTGGCATTTGGTGACGAGCCAGTAGCTCGGCAACCATTGACCAGACGTTTTCTATTGGTGAAAGGTCTGGAGAACGTGCTGGCCAGGGCAACAGCCGAACATGTTCCGTATCAAGGAAGATCCGTACAATACCGGCAACATGCGGTCAGGGCATTATCCTGCTGAAACGTAGGGTTTCACAGGGCTCGAATAAAGGGTAGAGCCACGGGTCGTAACACACCAGAAATGTAACGTGCACTGTTCAAAGCACCGTCAATGCGAACAAGAGCTGACCGAGCCGTGTATCCAATGGCACCCCATACCATCACGCCAGGTGATGGGCCAGTATGACGATGACGAATGCACGCTGCCAGTGTGCGTTCACCACGATGCCGCCAAACACGGATGCGCCATCATGATGCTGTGCACAGAGCCTGGATTCATATGAAAAGATGACGTCTCGCCATTCATGCGCCCAGGTTCGTCGTTGATCACACCATAGAAGGCGCTCTTGTCTATGACGCAGCGTCAAGGGAAGCCGCAACCATAGTCTCCGAGCTGAGAGTCCGTGCTGCTGCAAACGTCGTCGAACTGTTCGTGCAGACACTTGTTGTCTTCCAAACGACCCCGTTTCTTGACTCACGGCTCGTGACGTGGTTGCACGATCCATTACGGCCATGCGGATAATATGCCTGTCTTCTCGGCTGCTAGTGATAGGTGGCCATTAAAATCCTGCATGACGTTCCGTATTACCGTCCTGAACCCATGGATTCCATATTCTGCTAACGGTCATTGGATCTCGACCGACGCGAGCAGCAATACTGCGATAAGATAAACTGCAATCCCGGTACGCTACAATTCAACCTTTATCAAAATCAGAAACGTGCTGGTACGCATTTCTCCTTCTTACACGAGGCATCACAACAACTTTTCACCAGGCAACAACGCTCAAATACAATTTGTGTATGAGGAAGCGGCTGAACAATTTCCTCATTTAAACACAATGTAGGTGTCGCTACTGGCGCCTGCTTTGTCTGAATGCGCTGAAAAGCTAATCATTTGCATATCACAGCACCTTCTTCCTTTCGTATAAATTTCACGTCTGTAGCATGTCGCCTTCTTGGTGTAGCAATTTTAATGGCCAGTAGTGTATTTATTTTATTTTTAAATTTTTGGGTTAAGGGAAGTAATAGGATTTTTATTAGACACCTTCTGTGAGCTCTATAGCTCCCCTCGGCACTGAACGATGTCGCATAGGACCGCAAGTACATTTATAATTCACGTGTTTGCCGTTTACCTATTTTTCTCCTGTTTGCTGTTTTACAATAACTTTTTGCACGTAAGAGCTAATTGAACCTGTACTTATATTTTGAAGTGGATTCCAACCGTTACAAACGGCAGTATAGGAACCAAACCTACAGATTATAGAATTAAAGCTCAGAGCTCTACGATGAACTCTTTTCTTGCAATTGTGAATTACGTCATATGCAATTACATTTGTGAAAATTATGCATATGAAGTAACTTGTAAAAGCAAATTATGTCATATGCGTATTGTATTAAAATTTAAAAAATTAAAATATAAAATGTAAATAAATAAAATCAAGAATAAAATATTTAAAAAAGATTAGAAAGATAAATATTCGCTTAGTAAAAGAATTCTTTGAATGAGAATAAGTGAAGAATTATAACAAAGAATAATTATAATAACTGATAATCTGTCAATATATATTAACATTCATGACTTTTCTCAATTTTATAATAACGAAATGAAAAATAACATTAATCTGCCACATGTGAATTTTTATAACTAGCGTTAAAATTTACAACAATTATTTAAAAAAATAATAAAAAATCAGAAAGTACAATCAAATAAATGCGCAAAATTACATATGTCTCTCTTTGGCACTCAGATTACATCACAATGAACAAATTTATATTCAATTTCATTCTAGAAATTTTTCTTTAATAAAGACAATCCTGATTTTTATTAAGGAAAAAATACAAAAGTTACTTTTCTTTTAAAATATTGTTACTATCCGATACAATAAACTTTTCAATTTTTTGGGGGTCAAACTTTTTTGCCAAATTTATTTATGTCAAGGTAAACAGTCATACTATAAAAAATAAATAAAACTGTAAACCTTCTGCGATTTAGAATAGTGTCAGTTCATGAAAACTGGAAAGGAAAAAAATATATTAAGATGATAAGTTACGAAAAAAATAGTTTTGAGTAGGCGAGTTCATTAATTCCTTGATTCAAAACTTTATTGAGACATGAAAATTATTCATAAATACAAGAAAAAATGTTGGTATCATCAAAGCATTAGGAATTTTAAAATTAAGTTCGAAGAATATTTCATGCATAACACGGAGATTAACTTTTATAAAGAAAAAGGTATCGGCAGCTGGAAATGAAATTCGTCAAAACAAATAGCACGGAAGTAATTGAATGCTTCCACGTGGAAATGGCCAAAACAATGCGCTACCTCCGGAATGCAATTTTTCTTCAAGTTAC
The DNA here is from genome assembly GCA_030067965.1 of Latrodectus elegans. Lineage (NCBI taxonomy): Eukaryota > Metazoa > Arthropoda > Arachnida > Araneae > Theridiidae > Latrodectus > Latrodectus elegans. The sequence goes on from CM057822.1 coordinate 95,807,373, forward strand.
ACAATAACAAAACAGATGGTGCAGTCACAAAATAAATTGCTATAAAACTCCCAGTTCCACCTACAGACACGACCATTAAATCAACATTTTACATGAGTTTATCTTTCACGGCAGCCATCCAGGTATGGCCAAACGGTCTCCTGGAGTCTGGATTGCTACTTCTTTGCAGCAGTTTTATCTGTCCTGAGCCAAAATAATTTCCGCTGCGGGCCATTAATATCAGGTGGGGGATAAAAACGTCGACATGCAGCTATCATTCATCGCTTTAACAGCAGGAGAGCGTTCCCGACTTATCCGAGTAAGTCATAAAGGGGGAGTTCCTGAAACAATTTTTCAGCAAGCAGACCCAGAACTCTCGCGTCGGAGAGACCATGGTTCCGATTCGAAACAATTATTACTCATGTCATAGATGATACGCTCGAACACAAGCCAGAGAGAGAAGATAAAAAGTCTGCTATTGATAAAAATGAAACATGGGCTTATTTCGACATTTAGGGTGGAATACTGTCCCAGTGAAGGCGATAAAGGTGGAACTGAGATTCGTATCTTTAGAACAAAATGGCAACTGGAATACGTGGAATGGAACAGCAAAGTTTTATCGCAACAGACATCTGACAAGAGAATACTAAGGAGTAACTTCAGTGTAGAGGTGATGAATGGTTGTTTTAAAGAATAAAAATACGACAGAAGGCAAACGACATAATTCAGAAAAACAATGTGTGTGTGTGCAAGCACTCTCAAAAAATTATACTTGAAAAATTTGGAAAATTAATAATCAGTAATCAACAATACCTTCCATCAGTAGAAATAGTAAGAACAGCCTAACTTTAAGTCATTTTTCTTGTAGAGGGTACAGTTAGTTTTTCACTTATTTTCTATTTGGAACAAGCTTATTAAAGACTAAGAAAAAACTAGGCAGTTGCAAATATTAAATATTATAAACTAACACAACTTAAAATTTTCAATTTTTTCAATGTCCTACAACGAAAATTGGCATGAGATATCAGAAAGAATGAATGTGATCGATTATAATTATATGTATTACACCATAACATAATTAACTTTTCTAACACTTAACTATTCCCATTACAATCAATATATATAAAGGTTACAAGAATATTTTATAAAGTTATGTATATTAAGCTCTTTAATGCAGTTCATACAAAAAGAAATATAACTTGACATATTTCTATGTTAATATTTATAAATAAATGTGAAACATGGCGCACACGCATGCACACACACATACATATATATAAATAAATATAACCACATTTATGGGATAAATATATGAAGTTAAAACAGCAAATATTTTATTTTCAATTCTCTTTTATTATTAAACAGTGTAGAAATAAGTGAATGATTTTTTTTTAATTTCTAGACGCAAATTTTGTAACTGTACCGTCAAATGAATTTTCGTCTTTTTTTTTTATTACATTTCTTTGTCCCATAGTTACGTTATATATAGTTTTTAACATCGATTTTTAATATTGCTAAAGGGTGATTCCTATTAAATAGCTTTTTCATGTTAGTATTAGATTATTACAGGAATTTCAGCTCATATATAAAAACTAATATTCACATCCTCTTAGAATAAAAATATGGTTTATTTACGGAACAAAGGAATTTAGACAACATGCTATCGTTGGGCGGGTATATAATGTAACTAGGCCATTTGTGAAGGAAAAGTGATTTATTCTCCTGCCATATTAGTTCTTCAAATGAAAGGATTGTTGATATTTATCATAATTTCCAGCGACACTTATTTAAATATAAGGATTCAAATGATTAAGAGGAAATATATATTTTATATATATATATATATATATATATATATATATATATATATATATATATATATATATATATATATATACACACACACACACGCACGCACGCACGCACGCCTTTAATATTGCACTATAGTTTTACAATCTTATTTAATGCATTTTAAATGATTTTATACATATATATACCTCCTAATACAGCACATTTACATCATATTTTTTTACACTTATAAATAAATATGTGAGAGAGAGAGAGAGAAAACATGGTTAAAATAAATATTTATATTTAAAACTCTGTTAAGAATTTCGCTAAAAAAGTAATTCGCTAGACATTCAACAAATGAAATATCTAAAGTTTTCGAAACTTTACATTAGGATACAATGGAATAATTCAAATTAATGATGACACAAGTTCTAAAATTTATAGGCAATTAATCATTAAACAGCTCTTTACTTTTACTTATTTCGAAGCAATAATATGTTACAAACATAATACAATGAAATGTAAGATAAATATGGAAAACTAAAATTAGGCCTTATAAATCCTTGCATTAAAATACCATCTTAATCAAATTGTATATAAATAACAAGCAACATAATACTTCTTTTAATAAAGCATATACATTAAAATATATACTGGAAAATTCTTCTGACAGAATCCTATCTCATGACCTAAAAATACTAGCATGAAATTCCTTACCATACATCATGTAAACCTGAAAAGGTTTAAGATTACAGCTATAACTTAATAAAACTACTCAGTTGATTTATTTTAATTTGAATCATTACTTAATTTTACGCACAACAAAAGTTTTATCCCTTTTTTTCCCTATCTATTCTTACATATTAAAAATCATGTGAATTAACTTTTCTGATTTTCAATAAATTTTATTTATTAAAAATCAAAAATATAGAATTAATTTATTGATTTTTAGAAAAAATAAATGATTCTATTGACGAAATACATTCATAATTTGAATTTAGAATGTTAATAACTCAAACATCTTTTCAATTCAAACAATTTGATTTTATTTACACGCGTTCATTTTATAATTACTATTGGCAATTTACATCCGGTTTGCTTATTTCATAAATAAATTTCGATTCCCGTTTTTTCCCCCGATACAGTTTAGTTGATAAGAAGCAATATATAATATATATATATATATATATATATATATATATATATATATTACATATGCCAGATCACACGGCGTGGAAGGGGACAGCAACGGCAAACTCGGGATTGAACTGGACCTCACAATTTCACGCGAAGGAGAAGGAGCATGGCTGTCTTCGGATATAAACAAGGAGGATGGAGTTAATAGATGATTATTAAAAGAACTCGACTATGAGTGTTGTCCTACGTATTCCTTGAAAGAAAGAAAGAAAAAAATGAATGATATGATGAGGTTAGTGCACTTCCTTAGCCTACGGGTGATCGAGGTCGGCAGGATCACGGCCGGTGGATAGCCAGAGACAGTTTATAAATTCCCCGTTTAGTAGCCGAGTAATGAAATCCATCTGGTTTTTTCTCATACCTCTTCTCCCCCCGCCCTTGTGATCTCTAATCACCTTTCCCTGTTTTTATTTCATTGATAAGAAGTATAATGTGCTTCTTATATACAAACTGGTATGAAAATACTTGTAACAAAGCATGTCACAACACTTAACATCCTTGAGTGACAAGAATTTCGTTGTAAAAACAGAGGAATGAATTGGAAAATGCATGTCTTTGTGGCTAATAAGGCAAGTGAGAGTGCTGAAATTAATTTTTTCTCAATCGCCCCCCCCCCCCACTCGTTGTCGCCAATCACTTTTCCTTATTTTTACGTCATTGATAAGAAATAATAAGCTTGTTAAATATAAACAAGAATTTCATTGTAAAAACAAAAGAAAAAATAAATAACTGGAAAATGTGTGCCCATGTGGCAAATGAAATAATAATAAGTATTGAAATATACATTATTTCCTCCCTTCTCATCTTCTCTAATTTTCTTTTCTTATTTTTTATTCCATTGATATTAAATACTATTTCTTTAAAAAAAGGGGGGGAAACGAATTATGAATACTTATAATTAGTAAAGCATCTTTAAGTAACAAGAATTTCCTTGTGAAAACAAACTAGAAATTGCGTGATATTGTGAACTTACCAAATTAAAATGCCAGCAAAATTCATGTACTAAAATTTATCTCGTTTCTTCTCGTAATCTCTCTCCACTTCTTTCACTGTTTTCATTTCTAACGAATAAGAACTTACATATCATTTCCCAAAAGAAATTGGAATGTGAATCTCATAATCAACAAAGCATCACACATTTCACACCTTTGGATAACAAGAATTTCTTTGTAAAAACAAACGAATAAAGTGGAAAGTGCTTGTTTTTGTAGTAAGCAAGATAAATATAAGTAATAGTAAATATCATTGGCTATAATGGAATAAATCTACGCAAGGAAAACTTAACCATAATAAGGATATGATTTACCCAACAGAACAGATCAAATGAATTATTAAAAACAAAATTGCGTGTATTAGGAATTTAGGAAAATAAAATAGAGTTATGAAGTAGAAATAAAGTATCGATTTTATATTTTTTATTAGAAAAAATGTATTTTTTTTATTAAAACGCATTTTATTAAAGAAAGAGAGAGAGAGAGAGAGAAAGTTACAAAAAATTAAAAGAAATACTAAATAAATAATAACAAAAGCAATTAGTTAATTGAAGAAATAAAGCTATAAATTAAAAACAATTTCGAATATGCTTAAATGTTGAAATACAACGAAAGAGTTAATCATTCTCAGAGATTTTAAGTTTTTACGAAGAAAGCACCAACACTTTATTTCGTATTTCCTTATTTTATTTAATTAATTATTATATTATTCAATTGTTTAGCGACTCCGAATTTGTATCAAATTTGAAATAAATATCTATAATGGTTAAAAATCTTGGGGAAGAGATTCTAATACAAAAAAATACTGAAAATGAATTAGGTTTCGGCGAAATTTTATCCTAAATTGGAATTAATTTTTTTACATGTTTAAATAAAAAAATCGTCAAGAACAGTAAAAAAACAGTTGTTTCAGTTCTCAGCTAAAACATGTTATCCAATAATAACACTGAGAAACATATCCATATAACTTTGCGAAATACAAAAATTGTTATAATCTTTTGACACAACGCTTCCCGAGAGATTTTGTTCTAAATATATTCCTCGAACAAGATAAACTCTGCGGGACTTGTTTCTCTGCAGGGGTTCGAGATTTACAACAGCGATGTAGGCAGGTATATTTCCCCCTGACGCAAATGCTAAAAATTAAACCAACAGTTTCTTAGAATTTTAATTTTAGAATCACGAATCAAGTTTTCAACAAAAAATAAAGCATAACAACAAGAATTTGTTAATTGTAACATGGAATCGGGATTGGCAGGTTTTTGGTGAATGATGATTTTTCATGGATTAAAGTTTTCTCACGTTAAGCATTTTCCATTAAAATAGCATTTCTACCTCCCAAAACCATTTAAATATTAAATTTCAATTTAAATATTCTTCTACAATGTAGCAAACACTGGATGATGTAATTCCCCCCAAAAATTTTTTTATGCTTCTTAAATGGTTAAATAAACGGAAATAATTGCTAAGGAAATTTTGGCAAATTATCATTATTAAAAAAAGATTGATTTTTTTTATATAATTTATAATATTTCAAATAAATACAATAAAGCCAATATTATAAAACGAAACTATTATTATAAATGAATAATATTCGAATATCAAAATTGGAATATTCCTACAATATTTTAGGTATGATAAAAATGTTTTATAAACGATTAACAAATAAAATTTAACTATAATTGAAATTGATACGAAATAACCTTAATCAATTATTGCTTTACACGTTTTCTTTTCGACACTTGAAGCTGTATTTAAGAGTGACTGACAGTTCAAGAAAATTACAACAGTTTTTGACATTCGGTTAAAAAATAAAATGCGTTACAGAATGGATGTATAAAATAATAATATATTAAAAATATTTCAAATTACTTTTTGATCACATGACATAGAATTACGATTAAATTTACTCGAAATGTTCCCATTGGAAAATCTTTGAGTAACAATATTTCAAAGTGTTATTTAAGAAATATATAATTAAAATTATTATAAGCAAATTTGTAATATTTGCGAGATTTTCATTCAATCATAAAATAAAAAGCTTTAATTATAAAAACAGTACCTTAAGCATTAACACATTTTTCAAATATATGTCAAAATAATTCATTTCTTTGTCAATATATATTGTAAGATTTTTCCTAAGCGTATACATTTCATAAAAGAATATCTACTTTTATAACAAAAAACTTGATGAAAAATAAAATGTAAACTAAGTAAGAAATTTATATCCCATTTAGAAGAAGAACAACGACGAGCAGATGTTTCTTAAGATGTAAATAAATAAAAGCATCTTTAATGATGAAACATGCAGATTATAATTTGACTAATGTTTTGTGTTTCTTAATTATATGCAGGATATTTTGAATAGTTTCAGCATTTGATATATCTTTTAATTTGTCTTTACCCTCTAAGAAAATGTTTCGTGGAGCAACGGTCATTTTTTTTCACGAGATTAGACAATAAAAAGAAAACGAAATTCAACGAATAGGACAAAAAATGTCAGAAATAATGAAAGTTAGCATCAGAAAAATACATTCCAAGAATTTATTATTTTACAGATATGTCTTACTTAAGCAATAAATCTAATTAAGATAAAAAGAAAAATTAATTATATATTTACATTAATATTAAAATATTTAAGCACTATGCTTTAAATAAGAATTTATACAAAATGAGCTTTTAAGATTTTTCATCAGTAATCATTCTAAATCCTTCTCTATACAATTTAGTCACAATTTTACAAATTTATCATGTTGAAATTCGCATATCATTTATGAAACTGTAAATTACTTTAAAATTTAAAAAGCGTGTTTATTGGTTAAATATTTGAAATAAATTTACATTTATTATTTTAATGTGATATAATTCTTTTTCCTAGAACGTTCTTTTGTTATACAAGAATTTGTAAAGCATGAAATTTTGACGACTAGATTCCATAAAAAAAGGATAAATATAAAATTTAAGGAATTGAAATCCATATTTAATTCAACTTTGATTAAAAAAAAAAAAAAAAAAAAAAAAAGAAAAAAAAAAGGCTACTTGGCTAAGATAATGATTATCTCAACGGTCTAGAATAGTTACAGAAAGAATGATCAAATAAAAATTTCTTTCTTGCAATATATGCAGTTATTTTCTAATTTGAATCAATAATTAACATGAATTCATATTTCATAAAAAATGATAGGGTAGTGCTCAACTTCATTTTGGAAGAAATATATAGTAGTTGAACATTTTATGAATGTGAGCATATAATTGATATCAAATTACATGTAAACATATATTGAATGGAAAAAATTTAAATTCTAAGACATCAAATGTATTGTTGTTGCTCTCGTGTCCAATTGGCAAATCGAGTAGGCTGGCAAATTGGGGTGCGCTGCTCCACTTTTCCATCTAAGCCGTATTTGGCGTGGAGTCCGACTTCTTCAGTACACACACATGCCATAGGGACCTGTTTATAGGGTAGGCAACCATTCACACACAAGTAAAGGACAAAGACAGGATAGAGATAAAATACATTAATGATTGAACTGGGATTAAAACCCAGGACCTCCCTATCCGTAGCCAAGCACGCTGACCACTAGACAAGTTGGCCGGTCTGTATTAAAAATGTCATAATAATACAATTTGTAAATCGTAATACCTTAAAAGCAAGCTTAAGCAGCCCCACAGTATGTGCTTAATTAATATTAAAAAAGTTCTTCTAAAAAATGTATTTTGTGATAAGATAAATCAGATTCGAATTCCAATTCTCCGGATTTATCGTGCACGCATTGAAAGTTAGGGGTTGTCAACTTCGTGATTAATAAAACTATTATTAACCAGTTGCCACCGAGAAAAATTACAGATTTTTATAGAATTCTTTAGCGGTAAACTCCGTGGAATTATTCAATGAAAAACGCGCGCATTTCACAATTACGCACTACTACGCTCTGGTTGCAGAAAACGCGCTTTCATTCATTCACACGCAAGAAGAAAAAGCCAGTCATAAACCGGTGGTCGACTTTTTAAACGCGATTTTCCACCTCTAGCATCTTTTTAATCACAGCTGAAGAGAGAGAGGAGGCGGTCTTTTTCCCACGGCTGTGGCAACTCCTCAGGTGAGTGTGTTACCCCTCTTTCCAGCCCCCTCCCCCATAAGAAAAGTATTCCAACCACCCCTCCAAGAAGCCGACATAGGACCGGTCTTACGGCCATTCATGACTGACTCACTATAAATAATCGCGTAGTACGCGAAAGAAGGAAGTCAAACGAACACGTGAGAAAGCGAAGGGTAGAAAGGAATTGTCTCTCTCATACGTGCTGAAAAAAATAACTCTTGTTTGATAATAACATTGCGGTTGATATTGACAGAAAAGTTTTAATTTAGATTTTAAGAGTTGAACGTTTTACCTCCTTCCCCACTGAAACCGGAATTGATATCGTAATTAAGAACGATGTATGTTGTGCAAAGATTGTCGTGGGGAATGACATTGTTGCTAATGGCCACTTTGACAACTGTCAAAACTGCTATGGTTTCCAGATTTCCAATCAATTTAAGGCACAATCATAAATCTTCTTTCAGGATCTTCTATCAAACAGGGGTAAGTAATCTTTATTTTTAAAAACACAAAAATGGATTTTCATTTTTTTATAACTTGGGTTCCATTAGGCATATTTCTATTTTTCAGCATGTAACAAATGACATCGGTAGAAAAATATAATTAATGTAAAGTAAACCAAAAAGTTCTAATAGTGATTTTAATTAATTTATTCGTCTTTAATTTTTAAACGCTGTATTAAAAGTTAAACTAATATACGAAACTATAAACAATGATTGTTGTAAAACAATTATAAAAAATAATGATTTTTAATAACAAATTATTTAACACACTAATATTACTACAAAAATTATTTTAAAAGTTAAAAATAAAGTTATTTAATTTTGAAAAATGCATTTTAGTTTAATAATTAAGTTGAAGCAACTGTTTTCTGACACAAGAATATCAATAGAATGATTATTCTAAAAGAAAATTATTATGATTATTCTAAAAGAACACAAATTTAAAGCAGTAATATATAACGACTCTAATAAATTATTTTTTGATTTTGCAATGAAAAATTGGGAATAATGCATTAATGTAATTATTAAAGTAGTTTCGAATGTTAAAAATAAAGTTATCTAATTTAATTTTAAATTATCGTTTGAAAAAAAATTATTTAATTTTTCTATTTTAGAAAATGTAACAAATTACATCTATAGAAAATTATGATTGTTCTTAAAGAATAACAAATAATTTTAGTAAATATTCTTTTTTGATTTTTGAGAGATCAAATAGACAAGTCTAACGTTAAAAAAAAAATTCAGTTTGATAACTGAGTTAAAGTAACTGTAATACGGTTTATAAATGCTAATAATGATTATTCTAAATAAGTTTTGTAAGCATATTTTAACTATTACCTATATCCGGTTGGATATTTCTATAATACTGGTAACAAACGTATAATTTTTTTCCTTGAATGCAAGTTTTTAAATGTTACTTAAATCATAAAGCATTCCATTTACAAAGACCTTTGACCATAAACCATTATATTTCATTCATAAGGTTTTCGTAAAACCAAGTAGAAACTTATGAATGAGGTATGCTGACTGATTGCGCAATCTTTCAGAACCAGTATTAGAAGTAAACACAGCTCGCTTTTCAGCATTGATAGCAAGAGAAATAATGACTCCATTTCTTTCATTGAATAGTGCTGGCAATGTAAAACTTTTTTCAGTTGCGCATAATTTGTTTTCTATTATTTTGAAATGCAAAAGCTAAACAAACTAATTAAAAATATTACGATTATTGTCACGATTACGATTGTAAGAATATCATGATCGATCGTAAGAAAATTGAACACAATCGGTAGTAATTAACTATCCATTCTGTTTATTATAAATGAATGAAAAAATCATAAAGGAATAATATATTTTACAATTATCGGTACAGTAAATATCAGTAAAAGTTTAAATTGTCACTTTATTCGGTAATTTATAAAATCGAAACAATGTTTTCATTTAAAGAATCGTAACATGTGACATCGAAGCATAAGTTAAGTTTTTATTTTCAAAATAAAAGCAAATTTTCTTCAATCAGATGTAATATTTCGGTAACTTGAAATAAACATAAAAAATCATCAACGGAATTCAAGGCATACTATCTACAAGTGAGTTAAAATAAAATCGAACAATTAAATATTAATTTTGTGACACATTGTAACGCTTATCGATCTTGCTAATTATATAATTTTTATGCTTTAACTGTTTTCTTAATATATAATGTACACTTTTGTTTTTATACTTTACTTTAGAAAATTATTTTTATTCTAGGAAATTATGTTTTTTTTTTTTTTTGCTCCTTATATATATATATATATATATATATATATATATATATATATATATATTAGGCTAAAATAGAAAATTTATATGTTGCTTATATTTTAGTGAAAATTTCTACAATTATTGATTGATATAATTGTGTGTGTGTGTGTGTGTGTGTGTGTGTGTGTGTGTGTGTGTGTGTGTGTGTCTGTGTGTGTGTGTGTGTGAGCAAGATTAAATAATCAGATGAAATCTAAAGTTTCCGTTGAGATAAGATTTTCATGAAATAAGATGGTATAAACTCGTCTGAATTATGCAACTGAAATTAAAAAAAACGAAAATAACCAAACATGGATAATATTTTCAGAATTTATTTGTAAAAGATGCAAATACATGGCATTTTGTGTATCGTATTTTGAAATTTATTATAATTTTGTATAGACTTATTTATCGATATAATAATTATCATAACATCGGATCTAACACAATTAATGTAAAATAAATAATTCACACATTTCTAGTAATAAAACTAAATTTCTACTATGCCGCCTCATCGTGGCGGTGGGGTGGCACTGGACGGGAGGGATGAAATACGTCGGGAGTTTATCTCCTGGTAGGGTCACCCTAGGCGTGAAGACCATCCCACTATGTCCAGCTAAGGCTAGTAGGTGAATGGAGCCAAGTCAGACTTCTACCACTGGTGCTCCTGATCTTTGATCAACAGAAGCTGTACCCTATCCCCTTTACCTCGATTTTTTGAAGGTTTACGGCCTCATGCATCCGATATAGCAACAACAAACTAAATTTATCTATTACATGAGCATATATTTTACATACATTTAATTATATTTTATTAATTAAATATTTAATTTCCGTTAAATGTTTATTTAAGTGAACATAATACACTTATTTAAATTTAACTCAACGGAAATTTTGAGTTATATTTACAATTCTGCTTTATAAGGAAAATAAAAAAAATAAAAAAAAAAATTTATGTGCACACGCAAGCAGCTTTGTTAGGCGTTGAAACATTTTACGAATGATTTAAGTTTCGAAGGCTCAGATTAATTAGATTCGTTACGCGGTTTTCAGGTCCACTTAATTTGAATGAAGTTTTGAACGATGGGCGTTAACTCTCTCAGGTAGCTTTAATTCTTATGCAGTTGGCAATGAAAATGGAAAGAATGAAGAAAACAGACATAATGGTTAACAAGCGAGCTGATACAAGTCTTCTTCAACCAATCAATTCAACCACAATTTTCTTGTTTAGATTGTAAATTTTTAATTATAAAATGGAAGTGAAGCAAGTATGTAGCTTTATTTGCATTCAAAATTTCGCCAATGTTCTTTTAATAGCATAATATTTTTTGCCGAGAGAATATGAAGTAATGTTTACTGAGTACCATAAAAATGCAGCTTCATTAACTGTAAAAAATATTAATACCAAATTTAAATCTTATCACTATTGACAAAATTTGTCTGATTGTGCACAAGAAAAATAAAATGCCAAGTTTTTTATCATTACTTTACGATTGCCATTGTTTAGCTTAATTTTTTCTCAATTTAAATAGATAGAAATTTTAAATTAATGTTATGTATTTGTTTAATTTTTATTGAAATAAATTGTGAGATATGGCAAAAAATATTTCTTAAAACTATATTAAAAAGAAAGATTAACAAGATAAAACTGGAATTCAAAGTTATGAATTATGAGAAAAATACAAATTATATGGAAATGGGATTGGGTCGTAATTGCATGAGAGTATCTAGGTATGAATGCTAATATCGAATAATAATATTTTTCAAAATTAAAAATTGAATATTTAAAACTGATCAAATTAGGGTGATTTTAATAAAAAGAAAATACAAATAATTGTGATAGCAAAATAAAGTACGCTTGGTTATAATTTTATTTCTGTATTTTTGATAAAAAATTTTTCAATTCCTGACTAATCTGTGCGGAATTTTAAAACACAGTTATATGCTTTTTAAAGATTGGATGGTTGAATTTTGTGGCGCCAAAAGGACAAGGTGTGCCCAAACTTATCTATTGGAAACAGCATTTATGGTCATATGTAACTTATATTTTAAATGCTATATTTAAGTATTGATTTAGGAGTTAAGTCCAGGGAAGGCATTTTTCACACTAACAAATTACATAAATCCTTACGCGATTATGCTTATAAACAAGGGATAAAAATTCTTAAAATAAATATAAAACCTTTAGTTAGCTCTAACTTTAACTATATAATTGGATTATTTAATTTGAAAATTTTAGTACACATAATTAACACAAAAATAAAAGTATAATAAATTAGCAATAAATCCTTGACGATAAAAAAAATTTTTTAATACCATAAATGGTTTTATTTTTATTAAACTAAAATATGTGAAGCGGTATTTAAAGAAAAATATCTTCTATAAATAATTAATTAACTCGCATTCATAACGTTTGCAAATAAAATGAAATCAAAATAAAACGCACCAAGCAATAGATAGGGTCGTAAAATTTTAACTTTCTGATTGAAGTGCTTGGATGCTTAACCATACCATAAAAGCTAAAAGAACTCGTTATTAAACTTATCTAATGTCCTTTTCGACAATATTATTTTGTTAAGATTGAAGATTGAGACAATGTGTGAGAATATTCATGATGATGGTAATTATCTGTTCTGATACGGAGCTAAATATTTAAACACTGACCGCACATTTTATCACAAGATCAAGGATTACTCTTGTTCCGCCTGGAGCATTTGAAAAGACGTTTTTGCGGTTCGTTAGACCCACGACTGAACAAACCGCAAAAGGTTAATCTTTTCGTTCGGACCTTTTGAAGGAAGAGAGATTATTAGAATAAAAAAACTGTATAATACAAAACACTGTTTCTTAACCTAAGATTTGGTAAAGATTCTTCAAAGTAAATAAAAGCTCTATTTGATTTTTACGGTCCCCGCCAAAATTATCGCCAACTAAAAGACGCTAAGATTATCGCCAAGTTAGAACTACTCGCTTATAGTTCGCTTATGACTTCCATATCGTTGGGTCTACTGATTTTGATGGCATTAGAAATTTTTCTCCCTCATAAAATTTTCACCCATATTCCAAAAGATATAACGCTAGATGTTGATTAGCCGTGTATCGAATACACTGTTTTGTTTGCAATTTTCGATACACTACTTTTGTTTACATACAGTTACAAAATGTGCCCATTTTCGCATATTTAATTGAGAAATAACAAGTAATTTCGTTTTTCCAGAAAAAAAAGACATCTTCCTCAATAAATCAAAAGCTTAATTTTCTTTCCAATATTTAAATTAAAAATACAATGTTTGATTATAAGTAGTAAGCCACATTCGGCAAACAGAAGCCGAACCAGAAAATATTAGTACTTGTATTTTGTTAGACAATACTTTAATACATGATTTAGAGGTTTATCGCTGAGGCCGTAAAAATTTAGTAAGTAGTATTCATAAAAGATGATACAAACAATTAATAAAAGGTTCTTAATCATAAAAACTGATATTAAAATTACTTAATAAAATGATACATTTTTTTAAAAAATATTAAGACAACTGTTAATAACTTTTTCTGACGTCTTATATTTCACAATAAACTGAATACCATACCATAAAAGCTAAAAATACTCGTTATTAAATTTATCTAATGTCAAAAAATAACATTATGTTTTTCACTAAATTATTTCGGTTTTTTCAAATTATATAATTGGCAAAATCTAAAACTGAGATTTTGAATTATTATTTATAATCATAAAAAATAAATTGCAGCTATAATACAGTTGAACCAGTTTCAAAAAGCACACGATATTCTTTAACGAGCATCAAGTGAAAGTAAAAATTAAAATCGAACCGGCGAAAGTTGTCTCTGAAAGAGCAAAGTTTAATTTTTTCCCATCCTTTACTCTTAACAATCAATTACTTTCAATCATTATCTTAAGGATATCACGAGTATATCTTAAATGCAAAATGAGAAAAAAAATTTTTTTTTCTCAAGCTCCCAACTTTGAAAATAGACAGAAAAAAAAAAAGAAAAAAAAGAAGAGAAATGAATAATAAAGTAAAAAGAAAAGAAGAGGAAAAATTCTCCGAGGCACCTGTGTCCATCATTAGGCGTATCCCATCACTCAAGGTTGTTTTTGCAGTCACCGGAAGTTAGTGAGTGCGACCTCAGGGGATTGCTTGTGCTGAGAAACCTACGCCTTACTTTTGCATCCCCCTCCAACCCAACCCTCTTTTCGTAACATTTTTTCCTCCATTTTCAACCATATCATTGATAATTCAATAATAATGGAATACCCATTTATTCGATTTATTTTGTTAAATCTAATGAGAAAAATAATGGGGTATTTAGGGTCAGGTTCTTCAAAAAATTAATACCTTTGATATTATTTACAGCAATGGAATATTTTTTGATATTGACATATTAATAAAAATGTGGCGACCCCTGAAAATAGCGACGATCAAAGCATTTACGTATAAAATACTAAGAAATGCATTTATGGTATTTCTCAATAGTTTCATTAGTGTATGAACTTAAATAGTTTTGTAGCACAATATTACAATGCAAGATCTACTTAATATAATATTAAGTGTTAATATAAGTATGATATTGATACACACACAGATAATATAAAGCTGTTAATTTATGCAGGTTAACATTATCTTTACTGAACAAGTTTGTGTAATAACGACGTAGAGGAAGTATAATTAAAGAGTTTTATAACTTACGTTGATGTAGATGTAATACCAGGTGTCGGAAATCTAAGATACGCGTGCCAGATTTGGCACTCGTTATTGTTTTTAATGGCACTTTATGAACCGCTCTACTTAATACTGCAGTATTAAGAGTAGTGTAGGAACAAAGTTCACATTAAAGTTTTAATCTTTTATCTACCGATTAAATGAAACTTATATATATTTTATGTTGCTCATTTTTCTTACATAAAGATGTTTAAAAGATACATATATAATCTAGTTTATGTTGAAGGGATTCATATATTTTGTATCGTTTATTTTACGTTAATAGATAAATTTTTAAATGTGATGCATAATTAATACACAAATTCAAAATGTGTATTATTGACTTCTATTTCGTAACTCTACGTATACTACCGAGGAAATCGAATTGTTTCTACTACAAAACTACTAAACTCTTTATATTTTACAGTTTTTGGGATCATATGATTTCATTTAAAAAAAAATTATAGGTTGTATTCTTTATGGTTTCTCGTAAATGTTTTTATTGTGGTGTTTACTGGATCAAATACATAATTAACGAATAATTTAATCTTAACAGTGAAGATGTTTGCAAGTGAATAATTCTTTTTAAATTTATTCTTAAAAAAGTAATTGTTTTTTATTTGCTTAAAAATTATTCAGTCGATAATAAAAAATAAAAAAAAATACTTGTTTACAATAAATGCGCACTTTATTGTAAACATGTAATTTTTATCTTCTATTTTAATAGTTAAAAGTAAAAACACACACAAAATAAACGTAATCAAATATAAGAAAGCCCGGTCATTTCATTGTTGTTTAAAATACAGAACATCACACGATTTGCTCCGCTTCTATAAAAATATTATGGTTTAAAAAAAATTAAGAGATAAATCTTATAATTCTTCTTTTCCAAAGAGGTGATTTTATCTTACTTTAACATCCCGCAAACTAAACAAGAATATTAAAAAAAAAAAAAAAAAAGAAAGAAAAGAAAAGAAAAAAAAAAAGAAAGAAAGAAAACCCACAAAATTTGTTAGTAAACATTAGATGATAATGTAATGTTTATGCCAAGTTTCCACAGTTCTCTGAAAAAATTGCAAAATAATACGTCACACATTTCTTAGAACTAGTTTTGTTGTTAGTGGATTGCTTTACCGTATAGGTCAGTGGTTAAAAGATGCTGTTTTCCCTTCCCCCTACACTACCACGTCCTTCACTTTTTTGTTGTGAAAATTGTGCGTCATCTGTTCCATCAAGAAAGGAAAAAAAAAAAAAAAAAACTGACGCTAAGAGAGAGAGTCACCACAAATTTAAATGAAAGGGTATAATATTTTTCCTAGAAATGTTTTTGCTACCTTTCCTACGGAATAACGCCCCCAAGTACAGCTTTCAAGCCATAAATATGAATTATTATGGACAATAAAACTCGGTAATGTTTTCGGGAAACATGTAATTGTAACTAAAAAAACATCATAGACGACACAAATAAAATTAAATCATAGACTTCTCAACAGGAAACGTGAAAATAAATTTTAAATTAAATATAGGCGTAGAATTTTAATTTAAAACTGTATTTTCCCATGATGATACTTAATCTGCATTATAAAGGTAAAATGACGAATTACTTAAAGTATATATTCTATTAAACAAGATATAGCAATAATAAAATGAAACACTAAAAAGTACTTAACAAACAAACAATAGAAATGTCACAAAGAGTATATCAAAAACTTTACTCCACAAAATTTACGATATCTTTCATATATTATGTTTCTCAAAACATATATTCTCTATATTTACGTGGAATAGATATATTATTCCATATTTATTTTTAGTTTGAATTTTTTTTTTGAAACATGGTTTTGAAGGCCATAAAATTTTAAATGGATTAATTAGATGTTTTTTATGAAAAAAATTCTGTTTTATTAAATATAGGTTTGTTTGGTAAATCAGGTTAAATAGCAATGAACGATTCATTGGTTATTGAAATGCTTAGTTAAATATGACAACAGTATAAATCAGTTGAATTATTAAATAAACTGAAGAATTGCAGTTTATCTAATCTTGTTAATTCATAATACAATTTTAGATAAGATATCCCTCGAAATATAAACGCTATTTATTTACACACACATGCGAATAAATTCATCATTAGTGTTATTAAATGACTATGATTACTGATTACATTATTTAATGTCATGTAATTTTTTATGTATATATATATAACTACATTACATGGATAATCTCTTGTCACAGTTTTTGCAAAGATCTCAGAAATCGAGGTTGACTCCGATAAGGATATCCATTTATAATTCCGAAAGAGATTGCAATCTCTAAAACAAACAATTTTACTTTTTCCCCTTCGTTTTCTCACATTAGTGAAGGAAGAAAGACGATGGAAAATTATGTTATATGAGTACATGTTCATTCAACATGAAGGTCATGGGCACTTGGGCCCTGTACCAACAAAAGTGCAACAAAACTGTTAGTCTTGGGCGCAGTTCGTTCTGTTCTAGTGAGCAGAACCAGAGGACACGAATGGCAAGCCAAGGTTGAACAGTGGGAAAATTATTTCATCTGAATCAGCAGAAGACACCAACTTCAACTGTCGGCATTCTTAGCGAGCGCGCAGGAAAGTACCTCACGACAGCCTTTCATTTTTATGACATGCTTCATTTCGGGGAAGTTTAGTAACCGAAACAGTAGTTAAAGCGGTGACAACTCTGAAATTTTTACAAATGTATGCTAAAAAAATCTTAAATGTGGAAAAGTAAAGCTTCCTTCATATAAAAATGATTAGTTAAAATAATTTTTAACAAACAAGAATAAAAATAAGTTTTTAATTCCAGATCCAGCCGAAAAAATACTGTTTAATTTGATACAAAAATAAGCTATATTAAAAATTATCCTTAACATTAAAACAATTTTCTGTAAATAAGAATCATTGATCAAAAGGAAGTCGATAAATAAAAAAATAAGCTAATAATAGAAAGGACAGATGATGTAAGCAATACTAGATTCCGGTAAATTTGAGAAGACGGAAGGTAGCAATTAATCACATTTAAAAAAAGAACTTACATACACGACTATTTGGAAAAATTTAGGAACTGCCATTGGAAGTTAAATATAAATTTATATATATATATAGAAAATAAATTAGAAGTTAAAAAGAATGAAATAAATTTGGGTTAAAATAATCAGTAAATAAAAATGGAAGAAAGAATACTAAGAAAAAAAAGCAACTGAAATTTACACGAAGAGAAAAGAATGAAGGAAGGGGAAATGAATAAAACCCAAACGCGACCGGACTTCACAAATCAATCACTGTCATAAAAGAAAATACCAGGTTTTAGAATTTAAGTATTCCACGGATAGCAATGATGGGTTCCTATAATTACTGGAGTTCCCAAAAGTATGGAAGAGTGGTTTGACATTTTATGGCAAATACATTTTTCCTATGCAATGATGCTTTTTCAGAATTGGAGGATTTAGGCGTGGTTGAGAATAAAGAATGAATACAGAGTGAAATGTAATAAAATTTTTATGTTAAATTACCAGGTACAGTTTCTAATTACAACAATCTATTTCAACAATGGATTTAGTTTGTAACATTGTATCATTCAGTATAAGCCAAGTAGCATTTTTGTATAAAGTTTGCGAAAGCTAAATAAGAAATTATAGCTAATTCCTTACGTGGATTTATTCATTCCACGAAAGTTCAATTAATTATCCAAAAAAGAATTTGGAATAAATATTTTTTTGTATAAATAATTTAAAAAATAAAATCATGTTCGCAAAGTTTAAAATAGAGCGAAATTACATTTTTTTCCCTTTATTAGGTCAATTGTAATTATATAAAAAAATATTGTATCTAAAAATTTATCGTTTGTACCAATTTTGATATTTTGCCTTGTCAAAATGTTGCCACATACATAGACGAAAGCGAAATATCTCTTAAAGGGATTCCATTTCAATAATAAGATTTCATTCAATTAGATACTTTCACTTTGAGAAGATAATTATTAGAGGCTTTCACGGAAAGCGTGGAAGTTGTTTTTTATGTTTTCCATATGCTTCTACAGACAGTTTGAGACCCACGAAAATTGAATGCATAAATTGAAATATATTTTCTCTATAAGCTTCTACTCACATGTTCAATTCTAACTTCTTTTTCTCTTCATTTCAATATTCAAACGATTAGAACTAATTTATCAAGGATTACCAAGCACATTTTACGAGTTGAATCGTAACACAAGTTTACTTTCAACTTGCGTCTAAAAAAATATGCTGTTTCTTTCACGAGATATATGCATGTAGCTATTTGTTTGTAAAATTTGCAATATATATAGTAATGAATTTAATTTAGAACTGAATTGTTGCTAAGTTTATTTTAAAAAAAATCTTTGGCAACTAGTTGAAAATACATAAAATGTAAGATAATAACATTAAATTATAATTCACCAATTACTTATTTGATGGAATTAGCATATATTTCATCCTCCTTCATAGATAATATACCGAATCGAATGATGTAATTAAATTTCAGTTTAGTGAAAGATTTAAATACTCATAAATAATAATTTATGTAAATTTTCCTTAGAAGAATGAGGGACTGTGTGGTATTGGTAGCGAGTCTCATCAATTCAATAAAAAAATAATATGACACCCAAATTTGTATCATACATGAAAGAAAGCTTTACAAAGTTTAATATTTTCACATAAATTATTATTAAGAATCAGCATTAAGTATAACAAATCTCAATGAAACTAAATATTTTCATAGCGATCGAAATAGTAATTTGCATTGCATCCGAATTCGTGAATATGCAATTTAAGCATGAGAGTGTTGAAATAAACTCAAGGAATTTAAGAAATAAAGGCAATTTTTTCATCTCATAGATTAAGTATGCCATTTATAACTATGCAGCATGATCGCCATATTGTGCTAAAAATGCATTACATTTAAAACAGCACAGCATACGAACTTGCAAAAGAAAATTAAAAATCTTTCTAAAATTTTAACGGCATCGGAATTTTTTTCACTGTGCAAATGTCATGACATCAACCGTGGAGAGTCACTACCAGAAATCGCACTTACTCATTAAAGATTAATTGAGAAAAAGAAACTGCAAAATACTTTAACCGTGGAAAAAACAGTGACCACTCATAACTATCTAAGGATCTCATGATGCAATACCGGTGCAACTTTCGCGGTAAATGAGGGACGAGGGAAGTTTGAGGGACAAGGTCAAGAATTTAACGAATTGACCCCTCCGCGTCGGAGTTAGAGACAACGGCGATTACAGAGTGATATTCGCCTCTCGCGTGGTCCGTTTGTCACGTATGCGGAAATAGAATGCAATTGCGTGACGTCATACTTTCTCTCCGCACCTTAAGCTGTCTGAGGGTCAAAGAGATGTGTTCCACGCATTTTATTCTCTTATTGTTAAAAAGAAACGAGAGACTTTTATGTAGATTTAAAAATACCGATTACACAAAAACAATGTCTCGATCCTAACACGTGACACGATTTAAATCCAAAATGCTTTTCTACCTTGTGTCAGATTGATTGCAGAGGAAAAAAGTTTATGCAATGTAAAAAAAATTTTATTTCGGGAAGCATAATCTATATTATTTATATTCGACAAGAAGAGTGTTTAGCATTTAAGCTCTGAATTTTTTTTATTTCGTAGTTATTTCCATAAACTGATAACAGAACAATTTTGTTTTCTTCAGCCGCATTTATTAATTATGGCGAATTCCCAAGGCATTAAGATATTTTATCAAAGGAATGCCTCCATTTGCCATTTTGGTTATATTCGGAAACAATTAAAGTTTAATTTTAAGAAATTATGCTTATCTTAAATTACGAATTAAGAAACAAATTTTAAAGAATAATTTAATTAAACACAGTTAGCTTTTATTACAAAGAAACAACCCTACTGATTGTCTCACATTCAAGGAAGGGGGAGGGAACATAAATTTCCGGCTTTAGTTCTTGCTGCTATAAAAAATTATCTATTTAATTTATAATCGTTAACAAATAAAACTCAGTATATTTCACATATGAAAATTGTTAAAATATCATAAACAGCTTTAGACTCACAAATTTTTTTTCATATTTTTCATCTATTGCATAAAATACTTTAACTTATAATCATTTGCGAATTAAATTCCACATTAAGTTTTTCTACAGTTCAATTTATTGCAATATCGAATGAATTTAAAACTTAAACTAGGTATATATGATTAATTTAAGATAAAGAAATGTTAAATTTTACTTTCTATAATTTTATTATTAATTTTGAGTTCTAGAAAACTCAAAATATTTGTACTAAACTTAATTTTATATATCAACAATAAAATGTATTTATTAAAGTTTTTTTTTTATTTTAAACTAGAGCTTAAATGATCAGAATAAAGCGAATGAGTCACAAGAATTAGGAGCATTTTGTAAAAATTGGATCGTCTCAATTGCAATACCTAAAATAATTTAAAATTAAGAATAACACACACCCCTATGGGTATCATCATTTCATTTGGAGGACATTGCAAACATGGCAATTTTAACATGTCCCAATCGCTTTTAGCAAACACAATGGATCTTCAGTTAAGCCGGGATTTGAACTCACTAACTTCTGATACTGAGAATGGCTCCCTAACCAACCAGGCCTGTCAGTAATATGTGGAGTTCCCCATATATATATATATATATATATATTAACCATTCATGCTTGCAAATTTATTTCCGTATTTATGAAATCAAATTATTATTCTAAATCGATTATAAAATCAAACTGATTTAAAATTGATCATAAAAATTATATTTATGTAAACATTTACTCAAAAACTATTTCTAAATTAACTTACAAAGGGAATAATAATTAATATTAAAGTTTCAATCTTTTCCTTAAAAGTAAAAAAAAAGTACAGTAAATCTTTGAAGAAATTCTTCGGAAGTAAATTCTCCAAATAAATGACAAATGATTTCTCGAAAACATCACTCTTCATCTTCAATGGGCAATTCTTGTATTTGTGTCAGGTAGAAAGGGTTAATGTAGTCACACATCCAGTCAAACAGAAGCAGATGTATAAAGAGTGCATTACAATTCCACATTGTACATACCCACCTCAGCACTTTATCCCCCAAGCCTCCCACTTTTCAAGAGAATCAATCCTTCATCCCGGAGAACAGAAAAGTTGACCTTTTTTATGTACCTCGATTCTATCAAATTTTACCGGATCAAGGACTACCAGTGCATGCAGATTTTTTTCTGCAGATCTTCAAAAAGAAACACCTTATTCATCATTTTCAGCTCTGACAATAAAGTCTTCGGCTTAAACAGCGTGCACCTTTTAAACTAAATTGAAAGAAAGAGGGAGAAGTGAGCTACTTTTTTTCCCCGGCTCTTCCGTTTCGTTTTTCCCTACGGTATAGCAGACATCTGATAAAGATTTATATGAGAACCTTCTTCTGGCATGGTGTTGCCGGCGGGTAATGTCCGGATCTAAGGGAAGAATTCCCGATGTACCGAAAGGGTTAGAAAGAGATTTAGAAGGATTCTTCTGGCTCCCGATAACCATCTGCTTGTGAGATTCGATTAAAAGTGGGATGTGCTCACATTTCGGAATAGGAAACTGTGAAATCAGATTCCCTGCACGTTATCTATGCTTCCTTTTTTCCAAAATAATGAAAGGAGCAAATTTATCAATGGCTAACAATGTTAAACGATTCGATTTTCCGCTTTCCCATGAAGAAATGAGTTTTTTAAATGATATTTAAGCATCATAAAGATTTTTTGTGTAATAGCAACCTTAGAAATAAAACATAAAACACATACTGGAAATTTATCATGACGCGTTTTATGTTTGTTTAAGGCTGTACAACAGAATATAGGATAAATAGATATAATAAGCCTACAAATAACTCATTAACGCTCTTGCCTTTGGTTTAACAATTTACGGGTTCGATTTCCATTTTATATATAGACATTTCTAGAGGTTCAGAATTAATTATAAACTTTAGTCAGTGTAAATAATTTTCGCGTGCAAAAAATACCTGTTGAGTAACAAACTTAATAATGACGGCCATTCGATATATATATATATATATATATATTATATTATTAGTTACAATTAGTTCTCCGTAAGCTATACATAATTATGTAACTCAGGGATGGGGCAGAATTTTTAGTTACTCATGAATGTTAGCGCTTTTCATTTTATGTAAAGTAAATTTATTTACTTCAGGAATGACATATATATTTTGCTACTAAACAACTAAGCGAAAAAAATGCATTTTACAATTTTTATCAATTACAAAAAATGAAAAAAATTTATGGAGGTTACAGTAATTTTAGAAAATTTCAATTAATTCGTAATCTTTAAATACTGCAAATAATTTTGTAATCTACTCAGTTTCAAATAACAGTTATGAAATAAACATTTTCGTTTTAGAAAATCAAATAAAATTAAAATTCAATAGCAAAACATGATAAAATATAACGTTTTTTTTTTCATTTTTACAATGAAAACTGTTTTGCAAATAGTCGGTCTTAGACGGTTGTATCTGGCTAACATATAATTTTATGCTCGATAACGCACCGCCTAGACAACAGCCTAACATCCGCAGATATCCGTATGAAATTTAAATATCCAACACCATTTAACTTTCTGGAGGAGGATATATTCTGAGTGATAAACAATGGGCTAATTCACGAGTCCCAACCAGGAAATTTCCCAAGCACTCACTACAATAGGCGAGCAGGTATAAAGCAGCATCCACCTCCCGTTATTCAATAGTGAATATGGAATCGAATCTAGAATTTTCTGTTCCGAATAATGCGATCCTACTACTAAACTCTAATAAACATTAGGAAATTTTATATTTTTCCAGGTTTCACCAGAATCATAAAAATTCATGAAATTGAACACTTTTTATTATTAGTTCCTCGTAATGAACAGCCTGAGCAGGATAATTTCTTGAATATACCATGCACTCATCTCCCGGGGAAATATTTCATAGATAATATTTATATGATGGAAGAAAGACGATCTAAAAAACTGCTCTCTGATTTAATGTCCAGGCAAAAATTATGTAGTTAATATTCATCTTTCGTTGTATGATCCATGAGCCAATATTGTTTCCATCATGGTATACTGAAATGTTATTTAAAATAATTTGTATTTAAATTTTTTTAAACAATATTTTGTGATGGGATCAGAACATATCAGATGGAATCTAAGTAAAGATTGAACAGAATTAATTTTCTAATGCAAGTTCATACTGATAAATCAGAAAAGGAAAATAAGACATTTTCACAGTTTTGCTAAGCTTTGTAACCAGTTCTTGTTGTTAATATGTTAAAAATAGCCATATAATAACTTTGAGAATATAAATTAAGATAAACGACAGAACTATTTTTAAAAAAATGCGTTTTTTTCTATATAAAAATTACTTTTAATGTATAAAAAAAAGATTCCGATGTAGAGCAACCTTGTTTTACAGTTAAGGAGGAAAACATTTAACAGCTTTCTAACAATTTAGTTGATAAAAATGCAAAATTCATTTTTCGAGGTCTGTACAAATCAGCGAGATTGCTACACTTTTTTATTCATTTAACAATAACTAAAGCATCAAACATGTCTTATATATTTACAAAACGTATCACAACAAAATCCATTAAATATCCTAAGATTTTCATTTCTGAGAAATTTATACGAAACGATGCGAAAATTTTAGATGATATTAATTAATATTTTATGAAATTTATTCGAATGGGGAGTTTCTCTCGAACTGTTAATTAATAATTAAACAAATAGTATTTATCAAGATATTTAACAAATTTGCTTTGCTTTGATAATTTAAGCAACAGGAAAATTGTCTAATATGATGTATTAATTAATTCTACAAACTATTACTTTCAAATTTTTTAAAAAAACTTATGCTTTATAAGATTTTTTAATAAAACAGTTATGCGAATATTATTTAACGTGACAATATAATATTTCTTAAACATGTGAAAATATTTCGTAATTTCGCTAGAGTTGATTAAAAGTAATGCGAGGAATATTTTCTTAGTATCCAACTTTTCACATACTTGGATTAGATATTATTATTTAATGTAATTATTATTTAATGCATTAAATATTTAATGTAAGTATTTTTCTGTGCAGTAGTCACAGAAAATCCCCTTAATTTTTTCATGATTAACTGATGCATTGTGTGTTTTTCATTATCTAGAACAGCGAATCTGATTTACCAGAATGCACTGAAATGTCGGTTTGCAACAGGGTCGACACTTACTCCACTCCATGGATCGAAAGGCAATGCCGATGCCCAGGGAAGAAAATGTGCTCCATGTCTATTGATCCTAAAGATGGCTACACAGTCGTCGACAAATCAAGACAATTCAAAGTAGGCTAAAGGCTTTATTCAAAAACACACTGGCTACTTTTTTTCAATATTTCACAAATTACCCAGAATGATTACAATACATGGAAATATTTAATATTTAAATGCTTAA
Source organism: Latrodectus elegans (assembly GCA_030067965.1). Classification (NCBI taxonomy): domain Eukaryota; kingdom Metazoa; phylum Arthropoda; class Arachnida; order Araneae; family Theridiidae; genus Latrodectus; species Latrodectus elegans. The sequence goes on from CM057822.1 coordinate 95,832,940, forward strand.
ATATTTTTAAATAATTTATTTTCCAATTGTTTCAATAATATGAGATGATTTCCTCTAGCCATTGTGTGGAATAATGCAGTTAAAGTAATTTAATAACTCCGATAAATCAATAAAAACTGAAACCGTGAATAAAATAACCGTGTACTAATAGTTAAATGATTCAGCTAGTTTTTAATGAAGTTATTTTTTATTTATTTTAAAAATAAATGTTTTGCTAATTATTATTAAATTTATCCCGAAAATATCATATGTTTTGTTAATTATTATAGTTTCATCACTTAAATATTTAATAATATTAAGTAATACCTAAATATTATTACTTTTTATTATCATTTTTAATATTAATTAGCATGTTTTATAAATGTCATTTTCTTTTATTCTGCAAAGTATTATTATAAGCATTAGTTAAAAGTTGATCTTAATTAAATGAGCAATGTGTTTAACAACTTTCAAGCATATATTTATGATGTGAATTTTTATCATTACAATTTATATGAAGATTTTTTTTCTTTTAAGATGTGTTCGTTAATATACTATTGTGTTAATTATTTTTAAAATTAATTGTCATATTTTCGTTATTTAAACATTATTTATATGTTGATTTTAATTAATGCATTCAATACAATACTATGTGATAAATATTTTTAATGATAATTAAAATTTAAGTAATCAGGTTTTTTAATGTTTTTTTTTCTAAAAAATTATATTTTAATTACTTTTTTAGCACTAGGTTTATGGATATTTATATACAAACACGCTGATGCTTGAACAAATTCATATATTTTAAGAATAAACTACAACTAGGAAATCAGTATAATTAAACATTACAATATAAAAATGAAAACATGTGATATATATTTATAGAAAGCTTTTATTAATTCAATAATATTTTAGAGTGTTACTTCCACTATTCTACAATCATTCAGTGCATCTCATTTACTAAAACTCCCTCGGACCACAATTCACATTCTGTATATGGTTCTTTGTACTGTTGCTTATCAGGTTTATTTAATCTGAGATCAGCGGGAGCATCTACTGTTTACATTTATTACTGTTGAAATTTTTGACACAGGGGAAATTCAATTACTTAAAATTTTATTTACAATACAACCGCGTAAATTGATGCCTATCAGTAGAAGTAGATGATATTTCATATTTCAAAATTTTTGAAGAAAATATACTCATACAGTTAATTAATTATTTAACGGATAAAATTCAGTGCAAGAAAAAAATGAAAACGCGAATGATTTTATAGTAATTTTTTTTTAAAAAAAATAAAAATTGTGTCCAAACGATGCGCCTTGTAAACTAAGTGTTCTTAAAATTTTGCTATTTTATTACTGAATCACTGAATTGTTCATTTTTTTTATTTTTTATTCCAGCTATGTGAACCCGTGAGTCGATTGCCAACGTGCCGCTATTTCCGGGACATAGCCTGGACATACGCCACCTACCCGGACAACACCACCAGGCAAACAATGCACTGCACGTGCCCTAAAAATAGCGTTGCTTACATTTTCAAGCACGAGATTTACAACACACCAGAGGGAGTGGCTGTTCTCTACTTCCTGGCATGCTCCCCGCAGAGTGTAAGTACACCATTCGAAAATAAAAAATTTTTTTTTGATCGTTAAAGATAAAAATCATATTTTTCGTCACTGCTATAACATCGGACGTAAATGAAAAAAAATTCTATGCCTAAAAACCTTTTTTATTTTCTCTTCCCACGAGGCACTAACTTCATTGCTAATATTGTATCTCAAGAAAAGCTATATTTTTACTGCAACAATAGAAATATTTGAGGACGCTAGTGATATATCAGTTTCAATGACCCGGGAAAATCGGTCGTTGGAGGGGGGAGGGGATCAACGACCAAATAACGTTTGCTCTAAAAATATTTGCTCGGTGTTAGAAACATTTTTAAAAATGTTAATGCTTTAAAGCCTAAATAATTTTTAATCAGGCAAAAATTAAAATAACTTTAAAAAAATATACAGAATGATTTTAGACATTAAAATACTGTTATTTTAATTTCGTTCTCTCACAGGGAATTATATTACCATAGCTAAAATTTTTTCTTATTAAGAATTAAATGATTTACTTTATACGGTTAAAAAGTACGATTTACTTTATAAGGTTAAAAAGTAAATCATAATATATAATCATTTACATGCTTATCAAAATACCTTCTAGTTCTGTCCTTCGGCATATATGTACTTAATAAATAATTTTATGCTATTTTTGTGAAGAGAACCAAATAAATATAAATGCAGTTTATTTCCCCTTTTACGAAATTTATTTTTCATCTTCATATTTTAACTTTTATCTCTGCATAATTAATATCAGTCAATTTTTGTTTTTTCATTGATTTTGAAGTTGTTCTCACTAAATTTAACGACAATCAATTTAAAAACACTAAGTTAAAACTATACGATTTGCAAATAAAAATTTTATTTCTCAAGCTTTACTTCAATTTAATAAAATTTAAAGTATAGAAATTGAAAAATAATTTAATATGATTACCTGCTCCGTAGAAACTAAAATAGTTATAAAAATAATATACGATAGGAAAACGCAGTTTAGTATCAAAACAATTACTTTTATTATTTTAAAAGAATTTAAAGTTTATTGATGCAATCTTACACTTATTTATGCATTATTTTTGGTTTTTAAATGTTTGTTTAATTATGATTTATTTGTTTATTAAATTGATATGTTATTATGACAGAGAAAAGATTTTTGTACAAGGCTCAATCTGTACACGAAAGCTATTAAATCGAGACCTACAGTTTAAAAGTTTGTTCAAGAAAGCCGATTCCAATGAGGCCTATAATTCTTTGGCATAAATACAAGTAAAAAAAAAAAAAAGAAAGAAAGAAAAGAAAAGAAAAAAAAGGAAATTTTGAATAGCAGAAACAATAACAAAGACGTTAATTTTTCATTTGAACTTTAAAACTTGACCATCATTCGTTACAATGTTGGTAAAGTTAAAGAGAATGCACAATATCTACCATTGCTCGACGAATCTAATGATTATCTCCAGAAAAAAAAATTAATGAATGTAACCTGTTTACTGAAGGCAAAAACAAATCGATATAAAAGTGGGGAAGAAGCGATGGCCAGTTAGTTCTGGAGGAGAGATTTTTTATATTGTAACTCTAAACGGGCCATTTAATTTCCATCTTCCAAACTATCGCATGCCTCCAGCATTTAACATCTTCGCAAATGGAAAACAAAGGCCGGATACGAATCGTGACGGAGGAATAGAATAAGTATTTTTCAAAACCTGGGGTAACAACACACGGACAGTGCACTTCCTTTTTTAAAAAAGAGAGAGACGGTCAGTTTTTCGTTTCTTTTCTCGGGACGGATAAAAAGAAAAAAAAAAAAAAGCGGCAGAGAAAGAGGATTTTTAAAACAAATACAAAAAAAGAAAAGGGAAAGGAAGTGCGAACAATTTCAAGAATAATGGGCAACGTTGTGTCATTATGATTTCGCTTTTTGTCGAAGCAGTTCTTGAGAATCCAGTCTAGTTACAGAGACAAAGGGAATACGGAAAACAATACGCACCCCTATCCAATTTTCAGCACTTCTTTCTTGATGAGCGAAAATATTCTTTTCATTTTTGTAACAGTTTCCGCGGATGCCTTGGTGACAGACACTCCAAGGAAATGCTCCGCTGAATCTACGCGTAGAGATACTTTGAAAAACTAAGTTTAAAACGTGCATTTTTGCTTTCCTGTCTGTTTCAGACGATGGAACAGAAAGAAAATGTATAACAAACAATGGAATTCGCGGAAATTTTTCTAAAACTGAATTAATATTTTTTTAAAAATTACTCATATGAGAGAAACACTATTGTGCTCAGTTTTTTTTCTCTCCCCTTCGCATAACCGCAAACCTAAAGGTGCGCTTTCGAGTAAAACTTTTTTTTCTTTCTAGAAAATCACTGATGCGTGGAAAATAAATTGCTAAGCTTATTAACTTCAAAAAAATATGGGATTCACAAAGGAATTACTTAATCTATATTACAAACGCTAATGAAGCTTTAAATTTTAACGATTCAATTTTAATTAGTATTTTTAATTTTACTATTATTTAATGATAAATCTCAATAGAAAAGACTCGGACTTAGTATCACCATTTGCATTCTATGATGAAAACAACTTTAAATCACGAGGCAAGATAGGAATTAATTTAATTAAACATTACATGAATATCTTTTAAATATGACCTTAGTATTATTTATATTTGTCACTTTTACAATAACTTTCTTACGCACGACGGTTTTTAAAATGAATTCTATATATCTTACGAATAAAGCTTAAAACATCGCTTATGGCAATAAATATTTAGCTGTATAAGATGTAAAAAAGAAATAAAAAAATTGTGCTTCATGTCTTAACAATTTTACAGAAAATGCGATGCCAGAGAAAGGAACCTTGTCGACTTTTTACTGTGAAGAAGAGGCCGGATGTCGAAGAAGTCAGCACCAACACCTTGTGCCAGTGTCCACGCGGTCATCGCTGTCCGCAACACCACAGTGAATCTTCAGTGATATCAAGTCCGTCCAGTTTCACAGAGGAACACATACGAACTTACAGTGGCTATTGCACATCGGAATTGCCAGCTCTTTAGTCACCGAAACAGTGCGAACTAAGTTTGTATTGTAATTTAAGATTCGATTGTCTTGTTTCAAGATTGTGAATATGAGATGAAGTTGAATTAACCAGAACAGAACGTCACCTCAAATGTACAGAAAGTATGTTTAAATCTTACATATTGTACATACTATTTAATTATTTTAAATGATAAAAATACGCTGATATTTTTAATATTCTGAAATAGCACTTGCTAGATTTTTTAAAAATATATGCCATTTATATGATTAATCATAATATCAAATTATTAGCCAATATGGACATGTATTTGCTATATCATCTAGTATGTAATTTTAAAAGTTTAATAATTGTAAACATTTTTAGCAAGACAAATATATGGCTCAATATCGATTTTGATATTTTTCAATTTAAAACCCTAACAAGAAGCTAAAAAATAAAATACGGAATAAAGCGATTTAGCATTTTAACACCCATTTGAAAGCAACGTATCAAACTCGGGGTGACATGCTTGAACAACTCGCGGGGAATATTCGAGGGATGACACAAAAGAACTTTCTCACCTCGATGAATGGTAGCGAGGACGATTCAGAGGTGAAGTCCGAGGTGCGCTGTGACACGGCCCACTGGCTAACAGCGGTCAGAGGTCCTGGTCCCGAATTAAGTTGCCCTTTCGCCTCTTCTCAACCCTGAGTGAACAGTGTGTAACTATGGGAATCAAACTCAATGAATCCTTCCCATGCTCAACCCCCGTGAACCAAGACGCGATTCGGACAAAATAATTGGTAAACCTTTAAAAAGGTTTTTGTGAGTCAGATAAAAACTCCTTCACACACCCACAATTCCTCCTCCTCTGTGACTTCCGATTCTAATTTTCATTGAAAACAGTCCTAAATATAATAGTTTGTGATTTATTCTTTTTGTTACAAAGGAATGCATGTGAAGAATCTTGGTGATCTTCACCTTGGGAAGAGACATTTAAGGTGAAAGCATTCTGTCCTGTAACCAATTGTTTTGAAACTTTCGGAAATTTAGACAATAGCAGGGTAAAATTGAATTGACAACTACCATTTCCGAAAGTTGGTAACATAAGAAGTCAATAAATTATTTAATATCGAAAGTTCCATAATAGCTGTTGGCAACTGAACCTCATCTATGGAGCATGGGAAAAAGGGAATATATGTCATTTGAACTTTTGTGTGTGTGTGAAATAGTGATATTATCACATTTTCAGATAACAATCCTTAATTAATCCAAAGGGAATTAAACTTGCGAAAAATAAAAAATATTTAATTTTTTTAGATATTCGACGATTTTTCTTACCCTAGTCACAATTTCAAAGTCGTCACTAAGCTTTTCCTCAATTCTTTTTATTTTTTAAAATTGAATGATTTATAATGACTGTTTGTAATTGCTTACATTGTAAATACCTATATAGCTCGGAAATGTATTTTAATTCAAGAGCAAATTTTTTTTTACAAATTTTAAGATGAATTTTCTTTTAAGAAAACAAAAACTGTAAGTGCTATTTCAAGTATTGTTGTGTGAATATAATATCATAAAGTATTAGATAATAACAGCAATATAATAAAATACAAAATGTACAGTTGTGTGTATATTGTTTATTTGTAAACTGCGTTTTTGAAACTTTTACATGTCATTTGTCTACTTTGTTTTGGATGTTTCTCAGTTGCAGTTTGTGAAGTACATATAGACAGTTCATTGTAACAAACCTTGAATCATACATAATGTTTTAATGAGCTGAAATTAATGTCTTTCTCTTGAAGTAAAACTATGATCTTTTGTAGTAAAACTTAAAGTGTGATTTTACTGTATTTTCTACTTCTCATCAAGTCTTATATAACTTTATATTATTTTTCTCTCTTCTAAAAAAAATATATATATTGTTAAATATTATAAGTGTTCATATTTTGGAAAAGTATTTTAAAGCTCATTATATTGATTATACAGAAAGAAACTTTTTGTTTTCCGATTCTGATATTTGTTGTGCCATTTGCATTTCGGAAAACATTTGATTTTCTGGGTGTTTCATATGTAAAATTGTACAGTGTACAGAATAGAATTTAAAATAAACATTATTTTTCTTAAAAGTGTATTTTATTGAACACATAAACCTAGAGGGTAACATTGGTTACACGCAGTGTAAAAGAGGAAAAATTTAGCGCTTACTATTGTGATCACTTTACATATAAACAAATTACCATTTAAAATTAAAAGAGAAAGGAAACTATCAAACACCCATGACAACTTACAGTATTTTAAATAATCAATACATATTCGCGCCCACAAGATACATTAGGACAAACTTCAATAACTTATGAAAATGTTTCTTTTTTTTTTTTTTTTTTAAAGAAATAAGTGATTAGAATTGATAATGTTTGTCACTATATAGTCATTTTGGGTAAACGAGGGTTTATTATATTTGTATTCACAGATTTAGATAAGTAGAAATAGTTCCGAACCAACAACATCGAATCACAAACTTCTACGTCCGAAGTGGGAATGAAACCCACAAGCTGTAAAACCGCAGACCACAGCGATAACCATTCAACTGCCAGCTTGAGTTAAAATTATTAGAACACTTCATCAAATTACCATATATTTTCACACAATTTAAGTAATTGCAAGTTATGTAATAGTGGCTCTGAAAGAATAAAATATATCTTCGAATAAAATGAAATGTACATCGATTTACACAAACTTATACAATTGATATGATAATAATTTTTGTACGTAAGTCCATACGTTAGTATTTAATAGAAACAGCGATTAATATTATTAAGGGAAAAATAATGAAAAGAAATTTATAAAAACCTGAATATAAATTTATGAAATGTTTCATTAATGCTTATTCAAATAAAATTTCTCTTATCGGTTAAAAAAATGTGGTAAAATTTACCTTATTATACAACTTACATGAGATTAGCAGAAATATTAATTACTAGTTTATAAAAATTTTAATGTTAAGTATAAAAAATATCAGAATGAAATTTTAAGAATCATACTTTTAACTGATATTTTGTGTGAATGGCATTATTGTATTTGTGACAGTAAAATAAATGTGCATTAAATAAATATGTTATCATTTAAAGTGCAGATTGGTTTTTAATACAATTACTTACAATTTATTTAATGATACAGGTTTTATACAGTAAATGCCAATTAATCTAACAAATTGCAATCAAAAAGTTCAGATAATTTTCTTATTTTTATCAAGTCGGTTTATCAGGGAAAATACAATAGTTATTTACATAAAAATGAAATTTATTAGGCAAATCAAAATAATCTAATTTAATTTGTTCGCAATAGAATTTTAATAACCGTTTTTTAAAGTTTACCTTACAATTTAATGTCATTTTTCTCTTGCAAATTCCCATACCTGGCGCAACGCTCCATGACGCAGCACTTCGCATCCCCATGTGTACATAAATGACTAAACTAAACTCAACTAAATTAATAATTAATGGAAAAATGAAAGAAGGTAAATCATTACCATCATTTTGTAATTGAAAGCTCACTTTATAAGAACCAGGACAGTAGAGTTCTTCAAAAATATTTGAAACGCGATTTTTCGAATATGATTTATTCTTAACAGAACTTATGTTAACGCAGCACCCAAGTGCCCGAGCTGTAAGCTAATGCTTAACGTTTAGGTCTTCTGCAAAAAATTCGCGCTTCGGAATCCATCATAAACCGTAAATCCCTTCATGGAATTAATCTTCACAAGAAATAAATAAAAAGATTATAGATTCTAGACTCCAGAATAACCCATTTATTATAGGTATCTCGTTAGGATATGATACGTTAGGTATAATTTACATTTCCATATATTTGATAGAAACGTAACATATCATTTAATATATGAACGAGTATTTTAATATTTAACGGTACGGTATGCATCAAATAGTATAACATTTAATGCATATAGTTAATGCCTCATTAATGTATACTGCATACATATAATTCTTATCCGTTCCATCATCATATGTAAATTGCAGAAAAAATAGAAATAATCTTTTTGTTATCTCTATTTCGATTTTAGATATGAGATCAATCTCCTACATTATTTACTAAAGCATTGACAGTTTGCAGCAAGCATAAAAATGTAAATAAATGTGAATTTTAAATATTCTTAGTATTTTTTTTATTTTTTTTCTTTGTGGCATACAGGATTAGTCTGTCGGTACGCAATAATTTTTTTGCACATGAGGACTATTTAGATTAGAACTTACAGTTGTTTAAAAAGTGAATTCTGAACCATTATAAACATTTAAGCGATTGGTGGGATTCGAACTTACGAACTGCTGAAACGAAGACCACAGTCCTAATCATTTATTCGCCAGCTCGATTGTGATATACAATAAGGTAATTTGAGAGGAAGGGCACTTTTTATGGCTATAAACCCTTACATTTTTTTTTTCTTCTCTTATACGAAATATTTAACATATATATTATGACATCAATTTATTGTTTGTTGTAAATGCACAAATTAAAAATAATAATTACATCTAAATAATTATAATAACAGGGAGACAATAAAAAATTAGAAAGAAAAAAAAAACGTTTTCTAACCATACATTTTTTATTTTGTGGTTAATCGTAACATCGAAAATAATAACGAGTTACCGATTTAAACATGCTTAGTTAAAAAAAATAATAATAATAATTTTTTTATATTGTTTTATCAACAGAATCTCTTATTCATAAAATATTTTCTAACATAAAATTTCCGAACCAATCTAAAATATGACTAGAGTTAAAAACGTTCTTTAACTAATGTTCCAGCACATAACCAAGACTTTCAATTTCCTTCAAGGACAATATTACATTGAAGGATTCGTAGTGAGGTTTTACGAGTGTAAATGCATTATTCCGAGAAAAGAGCCAATTTTGAACAAAAAATAGGTTTATATCTCTGCACATCTTCCAAAAAGGATGCCTAGGGATTTTTTGAAAATCAATCGTGAGATGTTAAAAAGAGTTAATTACCAGCCTGAGAACTAATCCTTAACAGTTTAGTCTTATTAGTTTAGTTCTCAGTCATGCATTATAAACATTGTGCACATATATTTTCATATTTTATAATTTAAAGATTTTTAGTAGTTTTTAAATTTTTATTAAGTTATTTTTTAATGATAAACAGAATGAATATAATTCTCCACATATTCTCAATTAAAATCTTCTCAAAGTTGGGTAACTGTTATGTGCTCGAAACAATTTGGGAAATTTCTGTACAATTTGGAAACAATTTGGGAACTTTCTCATGTTAGCTGGAAAAAGAATACAGGATTATAAGCTTAGGAATTATAATCGTACATGAACAGAGCTTTTCTTTAATTTTAAAGATAACCATGTAAACATTCATTATTTTAAGTTTTGATGGGGAGAAGCTAAATTTCATTATATATATATATATATATATATATATATATATATATATATATATATATATATATATATATATATATCAGAAAATTCATTTTTCAATTTTAAACCCCTTTTTAGTAAAAACTTATTTAATTCCATAGAAACCATATTTATATGATACATAATTACAGTACAATTTCCAACTAACAGAAGTTATTACGGGTAATTCGAGTTTTTATTACTCAAAAAAATGTGGAATAATCATTACAAGATATTTTGATAATCACCATTAAAATCTTGTTAGAATTTGTAGTTGTAACGGTTCCAAATAATAGCGATTAAATTTTAAAATGAATTAAAAGAAATTATCTTCAAATATTTTCACCCATCTACAATAAACTACTTAAGAATTGGGACAATGAGGGCCATAATTTTAATCCACTTCCGTTTTTCTTTTTCTCCTTCCTAACTTACCCAGGGCACACTCGTGAATAAATTGTGTGGGACGATCAAGCCAAGAACATCATTCACGAAAAATAATGCTCTCCATTTATATCGTAAATGCATCGTTTCCGGTAGAAAATAACCACTTCACTGGAGCAAATGGACATTCCACGCCTCAAAAGATAAAGGGAGGAGGAAAATATGGGGGGAGGAGGGAATGAAAGAATTCTCAGAAGATATATGTATACATATGTATAAAAAAAGACTTTTAAAGAAAATCTGATGGATGCGGGAAGGGGAGGAAAAAACAGACGATAGAAACATCGGGAATGCCAAGAGATTATTTTTTCTTCCCCATAGCTTCTGCTGCATACACACATACAGAGCACCAATTATTTTAAAATTCCTTTTAATGAGTCATGACAAATCTCTCTTTTTTAATAAATAGTCTTATCGATCCGATAATAGTTTTTTCTTTCATGAATTTTATTACTTAAAAGTACAGTTATCCTGAAGTAAAAAATGTTTTATTTTTACATTTGTAGATTTTTAAACAAAAATATTAACTAATGGATAAAGATTTATTTTTTAGTGATATTTTGTGTTTTCCTTTCCTGTAAACCGTTGTTCTTTAATGACAAAAAATTGCAGGTGATAATATATACATATATATATATGTGTGTGTGTGTGTGTGTGTGTGTGTGTGTGTATAGGGACTTCACTTTATGATACTAAACCATACTTTGATTAAATAATAAGCATCGAAATTAATATTTAAGACATTTCGAAAAAATTCCAAATTGCAGCTTTCCGCCAAAATATATGCACATGCCTTCCGTAGTTAATTAACAACCAGAAAGTAGATGCCCCTAAGCTACACTAATATATATATATATATATATATATATATATATATATATATATATATATATATATATATATATATATATATATATATATATGATTCTATTCTTTGTTTTTTTTAGACTCAGTGCAAAAATTATTATAGAAATAAGATACGTCCTCCAAAACTATTTTATTCTAATCTTTAAAATACTTAACAACCGGAAATACAAATTAATTCCGCATCAATATTTTATTACATACCATTACATGGTATGTAATAATAATAATATAAATATTGATATAAATATATAATAAGTTTTGTTACCAATATATATAATAATAGTATAAATATTGATAACAAAACTTATTTTCAAATTTTAGCAGTGCTTATAAAATGTAAAATGTTTTTACAGCCTTTATATCTTGCTTGGCATAATTTCAATGCTTACCAATGTAAACATGCGACATGTCATTTAGGATTATAGTAACTATTTACCAATGATAGAATTGATACCAGTAACAATTTAAAAATTAAATTTCAATGGAAATGAATTTATTTATTCATAAGTTAAAAAAGTTTTGTCTGACTATTACATTAAACATCCAAACAATTTGTATAAAATATTAATCCAAAAAGTTTATATATATATAAATATATATATATATATTTATATATATATATATATATATATATATATATATATATATATATATATATATATATATATATATATATATATATATATATATATATATATATATATATATATATATATATATATATATATATATATATATATATATATATATATATATATATATATATATATATATATATATATATATATATATATATATATATATATATATATATATATATATATATATATATATATATATATATATATATATATATATATATATATATATATACATATATATATATCTGTCAACCTTGGAGGAAAAAATATCAGTAGATTGTACTCATTTTGAGGGAAAAAAATCAGAGGACATTTTGCTTGAAAAAGATGTTTAAAATAGTGGTATTGCAAAAAGACCCTTTAAATTATACATTCTGAGACTGATTTATGTTAAAAATATTTTCCGTTATATTCAATTTTTAGTGAAATATTTATCAACCTCATAAAAGGACTATGAAAAATAACAGAATATACTACATATGTAAAAAAATAATGTCCCAAGATTTATTTTATAGGGCAACTTTTACTACACTATTGTGCATTTTATAAAAATTAAACTTATAAAATTACATAAAAACACAAAATAGAATACTAAATATATTTAATTTAGAAACAAATTTGTTTGACGAAAATATTTTTCTAATTAAATTACTAATAACTAGTAATATTCCTCATAATTGTGAACATTTTATGTAAACAGGCACCTGGTGTCATTTCTGAGTGTTAATTACATGATTGCCAACTTGTAAGAATCTTGGCAGCTTAATGGTTACAGCGTCATCCTCACAGGGCGGAATAGAAACTCACAAAGGAATATATCTCAAAAATAATAATAAAATATATGTACACATATTTTTAATTATTTATTATCATTATATTATAGCGTGCCATCTGTGAACTATTTAAGCTCTTAAAACAACTCAACAGACTTTTTTCCGGCCAAATTTCAGCTGTTTTTAAATTTTTCTCTGAAATTTCCAAAGATCAGCAGATTTTTATACATTATGGGGAAATCGGCATATATATATATATATATATATTGATGAGAAAATGAAAAGTCACAAATAAGAAAAAGAAACTTTTATCTAGAAAGAATAATTTTTCTTGATAGAAATATAGTTCGATTTAGGAAACCTTAATAAAATGTTTAAATCCTTTTGCATACAAAATAACAAAAATGAAAATAATTTAACACCCGCAACATTTCTCATCTTAAGAGAATACCAAATAAAAAGCTGGAACTAGAATAAAAATGAATAATTGGTTAATAATCCAATGATAAAAATTAAAGATAAGCTTTCTATATTTTAAGGTGAATAAATAAGGAAAATTGGTCAAATGAATTTTTCATATTGATGGGAGAGGTAAATTATATTGAAAATAAAGTTATTTCAATAAGATATTTTGCATAAAATGAAAGAGCAATCAAATTCAGATATAACTAATCAAACTTATATATGTAACATATTTAAACTAGTGGTATTTTAATAACTATCATTTTATAAAAGTTTCAAAACAAAGTCAGAGGTCAACGCACACAACTTCAAAAATAAAAATAACAATAAAAATTAAAAAAATATATATAGTTCGAATGTAAATATATATATATATATATATTGCATAGTTGCTAATTATATCAAAATGTATAGCACCTTTTACGTATTGTGTGAAATGTATCGCTCTTGATTTTGCAACGCATGTCATCTTACGCAATTTTACGCCATCAATGATATCATCTCTCGTCCCTGATATTGACCAATAATATTTAGAGTTGGATAATTACCTAGAAATATTTAAATATTTCATGGGTCTTTGATTTCTGCTCTCCTCCTCCTGTTAATCAAACTTACTGGGGAAATTTGATCTGTTACTTTTAATGGAAAATTCCTTCTTATTCTTCAATAAATGCTTAAAAATAAATGTTGAAGAATTAATTTAAACTATCAACAGTGGCAGCATATAAGGACAGAACGTTTTGGAAATATAAAAAATATATGTAGCATTAGAATTTTAAAATAAGTTAAAATAATTGAATAATTTCTTTGTAAAATACAGCATATTTACTATTATACTAAATTTAAGAATAATCCTTTATTTTTACCCATACACTAAAGTGAGTTGCGAGTCTAAGTGTCAGTGAATTCCGAACAGCTTTTCTATAATTTTAATAATCATGTTGCTTCCCCTATACAGAATCATTGAACATGAAAATATAGCAGAAGACGTCTAACAATGAAGTTCACATGTATGCTAATGATGCTTGCAAGTGTATGCTGAATAAAATGTTTTTAAAAATCCCTTTTGTCGTCCCATTTTGCCTTCTACTTAACAGCCAACAGTTTCTTCCTTAAATTGCAAATTAGTGAAATAAAATATCTATGTATATAATTAGTATTTATTCCCAACCATTAAAAGGCACCTACAAGTTTATACAATTGTTTGTTGACAACTCGAAATCCTACCTTATGAGCTGAACTGATTAGTGAACACTTAGCATTCTATTCTTCAATTCAGCAGAGACCTCGGGCGTAAATGTCTGTAGTGATTGGGAATAGAGTTTAAAATAGTAGTATTCTCAGAAACCATTCAAGTACTATGATTTGCAGCAATTCACGTAATTAATGTACCCAAATAACGAAAATTTTCAGGTTCAGTTACAGCTAATTCAGCAGAGCTGATTTGAACATTCTGTCTTATACTGCCTCTAATGATTTCAGATGCCACTTAAATTACCTGTGAATGAATTTCACTTAATTATCTTATTAACTAAAAGGTCAGATCTATGTCAACTCAATGTATGAAATTCATAACAGGTGGTATTTACACTGATATATTGATGAGGAAATATGAAATATTTTATATAATGAAATGACTATGAAATATTTCAAAATTTCGATAATTTGTAGAAACAAATCCCACTTCGAGAAGTGGAATGAAGTCTCAAAAATATTTAAAAAAAACTGCATGATTTTCGGTTGTTTCATGTGCATTAACATACGTATACAAGAAAAGATTTTGAAATTTGTAAAAATATAAACGTTATTCAATATTTAATAAAAATTACTGAACAACACATGAACTAAAATCATTACAGTTACCAGTTTCATGCATAAAAATTTGAATTAAGGAAATACTTTTTTCACAACTGCTGCAAATTCTTCTTTAAAAACAATAAGAATATTTTTTTAAAAATATACATAGCTCACAAATAATATCATTTTAATTGATATATAAATATGAATTTTGCTAATAAAATTAAATGACTTATTTCCTTACTAAAGAAGATATAATGGAGTATTACACTGTTCAATATATAAACTTTTTATGTATTGTGTGAATGAGTAAATTATATTACAGCAATGTATTTTTTAACAAATGATAAAATAATTTATTCAGACAATTAAAATTTGTTATTAATGAATCAGCAAGTATGAAAACTTTTATCAGAAAATCAATTTGGCGCAAAATTATTTTCACAGAAAATTCTTTCTCTCTGTTTCTGCAACATCGGTTTTAATTTGGCGTCTTGCAAATAGTTGGAAGAGGAATTAATATCACATACCGAGTAGATAAATCACGATGAGTTTACATCTCAAAGTATAATAGAAACGAACAGAAAAAAAAAAAAGAAAAAACATAAAGTTACGACGGTTGCATAAGTATCTTCTTGATTGTCGACAGAAATTGTTCCAAGTCCTTTAACGTGCTCCATTTTTATTGTTTTCTGCAGGAACTGGCAGGCATATAAAGTAAAATATGTGAAACTTGGATATATGAACTTACATAAATAGATTTCGCAAAATCAGTATTTCAGAAGACGATGGCATTTTTTGTCTAAAAATATAAGCCAAAAAGGCAGCCAAAAAATGTGTAAACAGGCGACGGTAGGTATGCCACTTGCGTTCACGGAATCGTGTCTCATTAGGGTTTTCCGTTAAAACAAAAGGCCAGAAACTGCTTTTTTATCGCAAATTTTTCTGAAACTCCGAATATGCTTTGTACTTGATACAAAAATAGGTTCAGTTTCTGATGAATATCAACTAAACAGATCAAAAACAATGCATGGAATAAAATATTATAATAATATTTATTATTATTCAGCGTTATTATTAATCAAGTTACGATAAGAAAAGGTAGGTTTGCATAAGTGAAAAACAACAGTGAATGTTATTATAGTGAATAATAACAATGAATATAGAACGTAGTAGAATATATTATGAACGATTATATGTTTTTTAATATTCGGTAATTTTATAAATGATTGCATGACATGAAATATGCAAATTTTGATAAATTCAACACCATAATATGAGCAAATTTGTCTTAAATATAAAAGATTATTTGATTTTTACAGCACATGTATTTCGTATAACTACATTGTTTTAAATATATGTTTTGATTTTTTAACTTTGCTTGATAAAAAATCATAAATTTGAAAACAAAAATACTTAACTTATTAAAAATCAAATGAATCAAAAGAAAACTTTATAAAATAAAAGATGAAATGTGCGAAATATAAATGCAGCAAAGAAATAAAATTTATAAATATAAAGAAATTGTTCATTATAATTAATGAAGCAGCAGAATTCAGAGAAGAAAATTGTGAAAAATATTGCAAAATTTTGTTCGAATTATTTTGATTTACTGTTGACTTCTGAGAAGTCTAGCTATATGGTAATCTGAACAAATTTTTCCAGAAGTGCAGAAAATTTGATTATGAAGAATCTTGATGAATTCACTGAGAATCAAAAAATGATAGTATTTTCATGGGAATAATTTTCGAATTAAAATTTGAGCCGTATTAAGAAAAAAATGGAAGAAAATATTTGAGGTCAGACTTTTAATTATCAAGATTTGCAAATTTCTGTAATTCATATATAATTATTAAGAATACAAATAAAAAATTTTTATTCTGAAAAATATATATGAAAAAATGTGTTTGAAATAAGAAATTTATCGTTTAACAATAATATGCATCGCTGGGTCAACATAATAATATTATAAAGAATGTAAAAAAAATCCATTGGAAATTTGAAATCTACAAATTTTTTTACTTATTTTAATTTCGCTGGTAGATTTTTCCTTTTGAGATTGATGTCATCATGTAAATTAAATGTATAAATAATTAAATGCTATGTTGAATATAAAATAAGAAAATAAGTGAATCGGTTAATAACCTCGCCTTGCATACGAGGGATAAACAGAGCGATGCCTAAAGTTAACAGTGGCTTTTAAATCGAACAAGCAACAGTGGCTTTTAAATCGAACAAGCAACAGTGGCTTTTAAATCGAACAAGCAACAGTGGCTTTTAAATCGAACAAGCATCCATTTTTCAAGTGAGAGTCGCATCTACAGTTTGTTGAATCGAAAGAGAGCGAACTAATCATACTGCTTACTAGGCATAAAATACGAAAGATTATATTTATATTATACACAGCGTCGTTACATAATAACTCTCTTAATATCTTTATATAAGAAATATTTAGTAAAAAATAAGAAATCACTACGATAGTATTATTTTTGTAATTTAAATTTTTACAAACTTTTTGTTCTACGTGTCTTTGAGGCTTCAAATAAGTGATTTTTGTAAGGTTACTAGCTTTGGAAAATACGATAGTAAAAAAATGAATTGTTGCTTACCTTGATAAGAATGGAGTTACTTTTTCAATCATAAGATATTTTTTGTACTTATCAGATAAATCAATAATATAAACTGGTAATTTGTGCTATGTGTACGACAGGACACTACAAAAACATTTTATCCTACTCGAAGGATAAAATGTTTTTGTAGTGTCCTGTGTTTCAAGGGAGGAAACAATCAAAATCCTTAACAATTTGCTTCAAAATTTGAATTAGCAATTAGTAAAGAATTCAATCTCCTAAAATGACTAAATTAAAAGCATGATTTAGGCGGGTATTTATTTGCACCATGTGGAAGTAGGCCATTTCTGGAATTTCATGGATCACACACAGAGAATTGTTTAAAGAGTAATTTCAAAAAACCTTAAGCATGCTGATTTAGATGTTATAAGCAAAAGAAATATTATCTGTATATTATTATTTTATAGCCTTTATTATTTATGCTTCGACATACGTATTATCCGCAATCTCTTCACAGATAAATGTAAATAAAAGATTATCATTTCAAGCTCAATTTATAAGCTTTAGGATTAAGCACCTTAGTTCACATTCAACAAAATTCTTATTATAAAAGCAACTATACGGCTCAAAGAAACTTTAGAAACGTAGCTTTTTAAGAGTGAATTCAAATATAAAATCTACCGAAAACTCTGTTGTGTTACGTTTCTTTAAAATTTGAAAACAATCATTTAATTGAGGGGTCATCGCGTGACTTTTGATAAAAACTTTTAAAAGTACGAGATTAAAGATACGACGTTCGTTTGTCAATAGTGTTGATTAACGCGAAATAAAAAAATTTTTTGTTCCTATTTCGTGTGCGTATGCTACTGTTTGGGGTGGGTGATTTAATGTTTTTTGAATACTGAGGGCAAGCACAAATCTGAAAAGTCCTCGAAAAATAACATAATTCTGAAATGTTAACTAATTTTCTGACTGTAAAAATAATTCAGCAAAAATATTAAAAGGTATTTAATATTTAAAAAAACTGAATAAATAAAAGTTATAATCATTAGATCAAAAAATATTATGCATTTTCTAAAAATGAACGTAAAGAAAAGTACAAATTTTGGTACAAAAGGTTAAAGAAAAAATGACCAGTTACATCATAAAACAAAATTTCTGTCAAAATAAAAACCTAATTTTAAAATTTTGCATTTTACTACAGTGATTTATTAAAAGTAAAAATAAGTTTGAAAACATGTCAAATATTTCATGTATGAAAAAAATTATTATTGAACTGGAAAACCACGCAATACAACTTCATTTGAATGGGAAAATTTTATAATTTTCTAACATTTTTTATAAAAACAAGACAAAACAAGTAGTGGCGCCATCTAGTATCTCAAAACACTTTTATATGAAATATGAAACATGTTTGCAAAAAAAAAAAAAAAAAAAAAAAAAGAGAGAGAGAGAGAGAAAGAAAACTATTCTAATACTTTTTTTTAACAATATAAATGAAATATAATGAAATGTTCACTTAAATACAAAAACATACTTTTAATTTGAAAAAATTATTCATATTAATTTAAAAATAAAATGAATATTTTAGATTTTATTTTAGAATTTTATTGTACATTTTAAATGGATAAGGAAAAATGTTTCTTATTTTAAATACATTGTTTATAAATTAGGAGTTCAACTTTTAACTCAGTATTTGAAAATTTAAAACATGATAACAAACAAGAAATTGTATTGAATAAAAAAAAAATTTGTACACATCTGCAATACATTTATTAATAAATATATAATGAAAACTCTACTAAGGTAAATAAATTAGCATTCCATTTCTTGGGGTTTTCATTCCCAAATACAATAATTATACATTTAAATAAAACACTAGGAAAAAAATATTCAACAAAAAATTTTATCTTTCACAGAAGACGCATAAATATTTTCACACGTATCTTAGAATTTTACTAATAATTAATACCTTTAAGAAAATCAGATTAATGTAAGACATTATTATAAGTTGTAAGTAATAAGACATTACTATAAGTTTATACGTGTACTGTGCAATTGACTGTACATATATGTTGATATGATTATGTTTAGTTTATATTTTAAAAGCGATAAGAAAATAAGCAAGATGAGAATTATTAAGATTACCTCACTAAATTTTTTTCCAACACTATAAGTTTATTAAATAAATTATTATTTAGTAAACTAAAGTCATTAAATAGTAAAATTTTAAAGTAAGAAAATAGGAAATAAATTTAAAATTCAATTTCAATATATTTGATACTGAAAGTACTTTTTATCTTTTGAATTTGGAATAAAATTGAAATGAATTGAGATATGTCAATACTGGTTTTTGGAGGAAATGTGTTTCACAAATTTAAAAATTAAACCATGAATAAAATCAGTGAAAAATATTTCAATTTGGGGGGAAAGAAAAACCTTCATATTTTACAGGCTATAAGATTTTTCTTCAAATTAATTCCATTCCATTTCAATAACATATACTAAGGAATTGAATCTATCACAACATTATTATTATTCAGCCGATAGTTTAAAAAAGATACTGATAGAAATTTGTCACTGCAAAAATTACTGATTATACTGACACATAAAATGAAGCAATGCAGATACATGAACTTTCTTTCTAGCGTTACAGGCAAGCACACACATTTACAAGTATGCTTTTAATATTAAGTATTACTGAATTATTAAAAAACATAATTTTTTCATGTAATTGCAGCATCTTAAAGACATATACAGTTTAAGGAATCGGGGAAGACAAACCTCAATATAGAAAATTTCAAATATTGGTTGAATATACGTTGATATGTAGTGTAATTTAAACTAGATGCTAATGTATACAGGTTATCAAAGGAAAAATTAATAATATAACTAAAGAGCTATAGTTCTAAAACTACAGAACTTTAGTTCAGGTATACATAGCCCTTTGCAATTGCATTATCACTTTAATTTGTCTTATTAACCAGCATTTGACAACATAAAAATATATACGGAATCGTGAAGGATTACATTAGCATGACAGCATTTATTTAAATGAAAGTTAAGACATTTTGTAAGTTATTTTTAAAAATGTTTACAGATGAAAATGTATTGTTTACGAATATGATACTATTAATTCATATCAAATCTAAACAAATTCAAAACCCTATAGTTAAAAAACAACAAACTCGGGTATTTTCTTTTAAAACAAGGACATTACGTTTTATAGAAAATGTTTAAAAAAACTCAAAATTTGCACCTTTTTATAAAATTTAATAAAACTACACTTTGCAAAAAATAAAAATGCATATCTTTTGCTCAGTTATATAACTTAAAGTATGAGAAAAAATAATATAAGAAAAAAAAATATGAGAAAAAATATGACAATGAGGGCTATATAACAGATAATACATAAGAAAATGCTGCATATTGGATAACACGTACGAATATGTTGGCCAGGGTCATGTGGTAGAACGGTTATCTTCAAATCAGAGGTACTTGATCCTAACTAACATAGGACGTGAGGAATTGTGGTAACCTTGTGGTTAGAGCATCGCATCCGGAAGGGAGGGGTTTGATTCCCAATGCCGTCAAAGACTTACCAGATACATGCTATATACGTGCTCGTTAAATCTGTGGAATCGAAAGTCCTGTGGTCGGTCATTGAGCATTACCATGGGTGTAATGGTCTGGAGAAAATTTCCTCCCCCTTCAGATCAATGTCAAAATTAAGGGAGTGGATCATCTGGTGGTGCCATCTATCAGAGGATTTAAAGAACAAAAACGTACCTTCGTTGTGCTCTGGTTAAAAACGAAAGTTTAAATTCGCATAGCCAAGGCATAGCAGGCTTGGATTGTTCAAGCGTCATAAGTAACAACATAGAACGTGAGACTGGTGTAGCGCGTTGGTCTGGTAGTTCTCCGGGTCTTTTCCCTTGTGGCAAGCGTGAATGCCGCCCTTTATTTATGAAAAATCTTACCAAAAGGGGAGTTAAGTGGTGCCTTATAACAGACACAGGCTTTTAGACTGTTTACTAAAAGTATCTGTGTAACACGTATAATGGATATTATATAAATGCACCTGTGTGATGGACATAAGACATAAAACATCCTTGTAAGATATAATGCATTTTAGAGATAGATTCTGATTTAACTTCTTTAGCTTTTTTTTTTTTAATAAATTAAGAAATAGATTTCTCTCAATTGCCATTGAACGAGTCAAGTTTGCAATTCATTCCAAGTCAATACATTTGAAGGATATTGTAATCGATTAAGATTAGACTTTCAGCGTTAGACGATGCAATTAATTTTCAAGTACCCCGTTTGAATCAAGAATGCGAGGTCACTTTTTGTTTCAAAGCTAACGAAGAGCAAACGTTTTAAAAGAGGCAATGATAAATGAAAATAAAAGTTCAACAGATTTTCGCCTGCTAAGCAAACACACAATTGGCGATAAGGAAAAAAATGTTCAACTCTTCCTCGAAGTACAAATACTTGCCTTTCTTCTAAGTTAACGCATTGCATCTAACGCGACCTGACTCTTCACAGTCAGAAATTAGCTAAACTGAAAGCAGTTGTTGGTAATGAACAGGGAGTTGAGTTGGAAGCAATTTCATTAATGTTTAGTTTTACAACCTTTCTCTTAAGCAAAGAGATAAGCGAATTTTTTTTGGCAATTATTAAGAGGCCATATCTGCCAAAAATTCAAAAGATAACCAACACAGTTATTGCGTTGAATGCTGCAGAAGTGTGTTTGGTACAATTACTCTGTAAAACAAAGAATCCTAGCCTAATGGCATTCATTTTTCATTAGACTTGTTTCATCTCCGAAATAACTCATAAAAGTTTATGCTACAATTTTCCCATACATGGTTCTAGCTTTTATTAGCAAAAAATATTTAAAATAATCAAATTCTAATAAAAAAATAATTCGCTTTAGTGTAACTAATATTATGTCCTACATTCGCGAACTCCTATGGTCATCAGAAAAAAAAATTAAATTGATTACTTTTTGATTTTTAAGTACAAATTTTACTATAGATAAAATTGTGTATCACTGATAATATTTGATTTAAAACATGTATGTGTGTGCTTCATTTGCTAAATAGATCAACTCCATAAAACCAGAAATTGAGAAAAATGATATCACAGCATATATATATATATATATATATATATATATATATATATATATATATATATATATTAGATTAGCATTTTTATACCATTTACATATGATTTTTGTTTTCTTATTTACGTAACTGGAATAAAAATATAATAAAATTCAGAAAGCGGGAATGAATCGATTTGGCAAATGAATCATTAATATGTATTTATCATTTTAATTTTCCATATATTTGAAATTATCAAAAAAAAAAAAAATGATTAGACAAAGATGATTAAACAATAAAAAGAAAAAAAAAATTGAGATTTCTTTGGAAAACACAAAACAAAAATATTATTAACATACATAATTTAAAAGAACATTTTCAATCATAATGAATTTTAGAACAATTAATTGTAGTGTAGAATTTGTATATAATTATAAAATCATCCAATAAAGCAAGTTTAAACTACATTAATAGATTCTGTGTAATGTAACATTCAAGAATAATGTTACATTACACAGAAACTCTAATATTTGAAACACAAGAAAATTATGTAAATTTTAAAAAAAATCAACTATATTAATTACTGTATTGTTGATTTTAGTTCTTAAGCAATAGTGAGAGTTTACTGGCAGAAATTGTGAGAGAACCAAACTGTTGATCATCCAAGTCAACCGTCTGCAGTTGAATACAATTCTAAAGTACTTAACTCTCTTATTGCAGAATAAATAGTATCATTACTTAAGCATAACTCAGATTTGATTGGAAGATAACTTGAACTCAGGTTTGATTGGACTGTTAGAGGACAACATAATCGCCTCCAAGGAAGATATTCACCTGTATTTCGTGACAATTTTCCTGTGATTAGGTCACAGCATTTAAATATTTAACTCACTTAGCATAGTATTTAAGTAATTAATCGCAGAATAAATTGAATTGTTACTTACAGGAAATTTCAGATTTTATATACAGTTTGTTTGTTTGTCGCTCAACGGTCATTTTTTGCACACGAGGACGAATTAGACCGGGACCTACAATTTAAAGTGGATTCCGAGCCCACGAACTGTTGAACCGAAAGCAAGAGCGCTAACCATTCGGTTGCCGGCTCGGCCGATTTGATATACAGAAATAATAAGAAATCCAATCTGATGATCATTCAATATCTATTTCGAAGAGCGATTATTAAATATTTAATAATATAATTATTGCACGGTAAATGAAATCATTAAATTTTTGACTTGAAACTAACAAAAGCAAATATTTTTTTTAATTTACCAATACAATTTAATCAATTTTACATTAATAATCACAAAACTTTAAATTAACGTAATAATTTTTAAAAATTTGTTAATTGTTAGTGTTTAAAAAAAATTAATGTAATAATAAAAATGACAGAATTCAAATACTATATTTCACTGTTTTATTACAAAATAAAGTTCTTTTTTTTAATTTTATTGGAAATATATATTTTATCAGTTTAATGTATTAAAAAATAATCAGTTACATTAGAGATAAAAGATAATTATCTCTCTCTCTCTCTCTCAAATTACAATAAAACTATACTTTAAATATAAAACAGTCTGAAAGCAATACTATTTTGATACTGCTAAGCTAAGCCTCAACGAAATGAACTATTAAAACACCTCGAGAGATTAAAAACTTAAAGTGTACGTTCTGTAACATGTTGAAAGAAGGAAAATACACAAATGAACAATTGCAATCTTATGAGATTTACATGTTTTCATTATAATAACAATAACTGATGTTTATTATTTTTGCTACAATAATGTAAATTTTTAGGCAATCCCAACCATCCGAATATTTTTAATATTTTGTATGCCATTAAACATCAATTAACTCCAATATGCATAACAAAAAACTTAACTTTTAGTCACAAATTAAAATATTTAAAGCTTAGAGAATTAATTTTTAATGAAATGCAGTTTAAATGTATCTTATCCATATTAAATAGGAGTTATTTACTGTAAAGTGTAACTAATAAACTGTTAGTAGCTTTATTCATATTTTTTTAATATAGTAACTGAAAACTAATAATTTTAATGCAAAACAGATAATTACTAATTTTAGCGATAAATTTCAAAATATCTTTTGTCGAAACTTTCAAAATAATCAAAGATATTTAGTAATTCAAATTAATTTATCAAGCTGAAAAAAAATTGAAAAAAATATTTCACTTACAAATTTTACTTAAAACTCTATAAATATATTAACATAGTTTTTGTATTATTTTATCAGAAAAAAATCAAGCGCAGTCTCGTTAGAGCAATATTTTTATTTTTATAAAAAAAAAAAATACATTGTAGAATATAAATTTAAATAACTTAAAATTGTGTTAAACCAAAAAGAAAGGTATTTAAAATCAGTATTTTTAACATTGTTAGTTAAAATAAGCAATTGCAAAATAGTTTTTAACACATTTTATCAATTAAATTTGAGTTAGATGTGTATCAGAAAAAAATAATCGCGATATCGTGAGAAAAAATCTAAATGCTTGAAAAGTAAACAGTTAATTTCTAAACTATAGAGATTTCTTAACTGAATATTTAAAAATTTCACAAAAATATTTTTTCCAATGTTGAAGTTACAACTAAATTATTTAAATTTACTGCACATACTGATTTGTATTTTAGTTATAAATGTCATTTTAAAGCATAGTTCGTGATTAGTGCACCCCTTTTTAAATATAATTTCTATGCATAAAAGAAATTTTTGTGTGCTTTAAAGATAAAACAGTACTTAAGATTGCATATTTTACAAGTTACATATAAAAGAGCAATAATTCTTATTATTTAATGCTAATAAAATAAGTTGGAAATTTGTCGCCTAAAATATTTTTTGTACAATTTTTCAAAAACTTTAATAGAGTCGAAAAATTCACCCAATAATTTACTGTTAAAAAAATGTTACCTTAAAATCTAATACACATTAAATATTACTTGGCTAAATTACACAAAAAATGACCTCCAAAAGTTTCTGAATAAATATTATTGAATGAATATGTTTAGGTAAAAAGCAATTTAAATTGATAAGCTATGATGATGAAATCTCCAACGCCAAAACATTTTCCGAAAATAAATATCTCTTCAAATAGTGAAGTATAACTTAGATTCTTACGATCACTTCAGAAATATGAGCAAAGATAACAATTATTTCTTCCCATCTAAGAGAATAATATTTGCATTTAAAAATTAATTGTTAATATAGAAATATTTCGTACCAGTACCATTTAATTCAATTATAGTAAATTAAATGGTTAATTTTTAAAAGTTTTAAAGTCAATTTAATTAAATTGTGTGTGTGTGTATATATATATATATATACACACTTACGTGTTAAGCTTAAATATTTATTCATTATTGCTAAAGAGATTCGAGAAAAAATAGATTTTAATCACTTTTCCAAATGGAAACTATAAGCAATGCAGTTAATGAAAATCAAGGGGGAAAAGAAATAAAATTTTTGGCTTCAAGTATATTTCTGACAGTGAAAAGATAAGATTCCTGCTTTCGTTTATGAAGTTTGTAGATTCAAGTCCAAATTTAAGCTGTAAGTCTTGAGTTGGTAAATTACGTGGTAAAATGATAAAACAAGAAAATTCCTTGCGAGTTAAGAAGACCTTTTTATTTATGAAAAGTTTATCCAGACTACAAAATATTTCAGAAGTTCAAAGAACGTTACAACAATTTCAAACAATTGTCAAGAAAATGTAAAAATAAATTGTTAAATAAAATTTCTCCTTTATAGTAAAAAAATATTAGAAATTTAATGTATGATTCATATATATCATAAATCGAGGAAGGAAACATTTCAAGTTAAAATACATTTACAACTCGTCTGTAACATCAAATAACATACATGAAATAATTTTATATGAATTTGACGGTAGTTTCTATCGCAATGTATTCACTTGTCAATCAAATAGTACAAAAAAATCGAGGTATATAACCTAACTTCCATTTGATAGATTAATAAAGTGGAGGTCAAATTTGCAGAAACAAAAGCGAATCAATTCCTGACCCGTAAAAAAAAAGGTAAACGACATACGAATAAGGGTGTCAATTTCAAGCACCTCCCACTATAGAAGATAAAAAAATTTTACACCTCTTTTTTTCTATCAAACACACAGGTTTACGGCCTCATTTTCAACCTAAATGTGGCATGCCGCTGATCAGTTGACAAGTATTTGAATTATTCAACGGAAATGATAACGTCGGAATGATACATCACCTGACGCTACATTCTTCAGTGAAAAGAAAATTTAAATAATCATTTATTTGGCGGTTTTTTTTTACGAGGTAGTAAAAAATTCCAATACAAATACATTGCTAAAAATAAGCCGTTATAACTCGAATTCAAATACAGAATGTCGAAGTTATTTATAAGTTAAAAGCTGATACAACGTCAAGTAATTTTTTTTTATTTTCTGTTTTTACTAAAATAAATTTCAAATACCCTATGCATCACTGGAGTATCCGTTAAAATTTCCTTTTTTTGAAAAAACCGACCGTCACAGTAGTAATAAATAGAACAATGGGCGATAAAAATCTTAGCTTTTGAAAATTGATGACTTGTTTAGCGAAACAAAAGTACAAAACGACATTTAAAGAGATTATTATTTTAATTCTGTTCAATCTGTTTTATTAAAATCTGCAATAAAACTGATTTTAAAAAAATTGCCGAGTATTTGAAATTAGGAAATTTTCATGCGTATTTATTTTGTATTCAGTGTCCCCCCCCCCCCAAGGAATGGGGCACCATCTAAACTTTTTCGACAAAGTACAATTATTTGCCTAACTAATGAGACAAGGATAATTCTTGCGATGGATGTTTAACTAGGGGAGACTAAATAAAATATTTATCATCTTTGTGAAGACGCTTATATAAGCTTACGTAATAAAGCATGTGCAGAGAATTCAAGATCTGATCTGTTAGGTAAAATCAATGTATCAGCTAAATCCTAAAAGTACATTTTATTTTGAAAAATATTTGTACAATCAATACTAATTTGTATCGATAAATAATTCAAAAAGTAAACAGCCGAGAAAAGTTTCATTACTAATGAATTACCATTTCATTATTATGGTATATTTCAACATATGTACCAATATTTTTTTACACACTGCATGAAGTTTAGGAGCATATATACTGGGGCATTTGCAGAAAGCTAGTAAAGTTGTACCAAGCTTCGGGGTTCGTGTGGATTGAGAGTTGAAGAAAGCAACCATTCAATGAACAAAAGAATTTTATTCGTAAAAAAAATCACTAGATATACCAGCTGTAACAATCACTATTATACAGCTCCAATTCATCAGATACAATAAGTAGCAGCTTCCAATCACAGGTCTCCAAATACCTCAGGCAGAGAACAGCTTCTCTAAACTAGCAGTCACGAGTAATCGTCTTCACTCACTGACTGTCTATACAAAACCTGCCTAACTATGTCGGCCTGCGGTATTTATATCTGACTTGGCGGAGAAATCTACTAATCTCGCGAAGGTTCTGGAAGCTTCTAGGCTATCTCGCTAAATATTGGTCCTAGAGCTAAGGTGATGGATGTTTTCAGAAATATCTATTTCTCACAAGTCGCCAAAAATCTCGCCAACTATCGCCAAGTTTTTTCGCTAAAACATCGCCAAGTCACCAAATTATTAGAAAACCCGCTTTTAACGTATAACACATCTAAATACCGCAATTTTTGCCCAAAGTGTGAGTATTTACGATCTGTCTGAGATATTTTAAGACATATACAATAAATTATTTATAAATTTGTAGCAGTATTATATTCATAAACAGTTAAGATTTCTTGTTTTAACTTGCGCAATTACTTTTTAATCCATCCCCAAAGGAAAACGCAGGCGCTTAGATTAGAACTGCCCGTTTATTTTGTCACTCCTTTTCAATGCCATCGAAATCACCCAGGAAAAAGTGATGGAGATAAATTGTCACTGAAATCGTTAAGTGAGATGGTCTTTATATTCTGTAAACAGATATTTCCATACATTTTAAGGGGATTCAAATTGAAAATAACTAATTATCTTACCACATTCCTCTAGAATTCTGATATATTTAAAAGACAGATTTCTATGAAAATATTCAACAAAACAATAAATTCTTTTTAAGTTATACTTAAAAAAAAATGTATTGTTTTGTATCAAAGTGTTGTTTGTACCATCTTGATATAGAAAATTGATCCTTCCGGCCTATACTAAAAGCATGAGAGAAGATAATTCATAGATCTTGTATTTTTACATGAATAAAAATCATAATATTCAACTGTTGCAGTTAAAGATTTACAAACTTCCTGAAAAGGTAAAGTATACGTAAATGACTTAGAATAACAAAGGAATGGTTTGGTTTGTCGCACAACACTTTTTTTTTTTTTTTTTTGCACACAAGGGCTAATTAGACCTACGGTTTAAAGTGAATTCCGAATCACTACAAACATCCATGCACAAGGTGGGATTCGAACCCACAATCTGTTCAACCAAAGGCAAGAGCATAACACAGGAATGCGAAAGCACTTTAATGCCATGACAGAGGACGCTAAAACGACGTGCTTTCTGTGTGCTTTTTTCGTAACTTCACGAAACATCAGCACTTTGTCAGCGCCCACTATCCTAGCAGTATTAAATATGACATAATATAGAAAAAGATGTTTATAAGATGTAGACAAAATTAATTCTGATGAAAGGAAAACGATAAGTTCTATTCTTTTGAGTAATAATTTAATTTGGAAGGTTGTAATAAACAAAATTTTTAAAATGAAATGTCTATAAGAAAAATTAAGAGCATGGTTGAAAAATAATATCTGAAGCATTCGTAACCTGAATATAGATGTAAAACATAGTGGGACCTGTGTTTAGCATTCATTAATAAAATTTTTTCCATTATATAATAATTTTTATTTATTTATGAATAAGTAAAAATGATTAACATGTTTATGGTATATTATAAAAACACATTTAAAATATTACATCTTTTAATTTTTAAATCTTATTTAGCCACATTTTATTCCCATATGCCACTCAAATAAAAACAAGTACATCTTGATTCACTGATTCCAAGATGTGTTGGCATTAGTACCCTTTGACTAATAATAGTACTTTTTTCTTCAGCGTAAAAACTGAGCTAATAAAATTAAGATTAAAAAAATAAATCCAACTAAAACAACTTTCTAAATATTTCTGTTTGTGTAAATAAATTCAAAAACAATAATGATGAATATTACCTGGAATTTGCACAAACTTTCTATACATGAAATCAGAATGGATAAAAACAACATTACATCTAAATTAAATCAATATTATTATCTTACAATAGGTGAAGAGAACTAAAAAAAATTCTTAACTAGAAGTGAAAACATTTTGCTAGTGTAAATTAAAGCTTGTTTGCTGAAATTTATCACTTACAGAAAGAGTATTACAAAAGATGTTTAATTTTGGTATGTTGTCATGTGGCCTTTTAGTGCATTTTTTGCACAAAACATATCAAGTATGACACCTTTTGTAAACAAGATTCATTTTAAAAGTGAATGTGACCTTTAGTCTTAATAAAACTGAGGATTTCCTGATATGACTTCTTGATATGAAAAGTTATTAAATGATAGGCATTCTTATACAAAAGAGAAAAGCACAAAAGAGAGGATGTAAGTCCAGAAGACACCATACATCGAAATTTTCAACTGATTGATATAAATGCGACATTCTAATAGAAACGTTTTTTTCAATTAATGACATCATTTGAAGATGAAAGAAAGGTGAAATTTTATCGCCGAATTCCTCATTCCTCCATCAAAACATAAGAAAAAAAAAAGAAAGGCAACATCAATCCTTTCAGTGTTGGAAACGGTTGAACTCTTTTAGTGGGCCGTGTGTGAGAAGATTCATTCACCGGAAAAAAAGAAAACTCTTCTCTCAAAGCAGATAGTGCCAATCTATCTGGATGCGATTCCTTTTTTTATTATCACTTTTTTATAACCTTCTAAGGTGATAATTTGCGTAACAGAATGAAGAACTGTCTTGGCGAGAGAAGGGCAGCTTTTGCGTTTTATTGGTTACACATCACGCCATGCGCTTTTAAAATTAATGTTCATGGATGGAGCCTCGCTATTCGATGAAATTTCGACGAAACGGTTCACAAAAAAAGCGGAATGATTTTAGTAAGCAAAAGCATTCCATTGTTCGGTACTTTGCCTTAAATTTCGTTTTTGGAAAAAAAAAATGGATAGAATTCGCAGAATGTGATAATAAAAAAACTTTTAATTTCATTCAATAGGTGACAAAATTTATAATGCACGAAAATACTGCAAATTAAAAAATATATAAATAAATAATAGAATGCTTTTATTTCTATTGCAATTCCAATTCTAGTATAGTTTTCACTAATTCGACTTTTTTTTATTTAAATTAAATTTACATGGCGAGTTTTACTTCCTCCCAATGTTGTTGTCAAATTAGTCATATTCCGCAATGACATAGTTGACAATACAATTCTCAATTTAAATAACTTTTCCAAAGAGAAATGCTTAATTTCAAAATCTCTTCTATAGAAAAAAATAAATAAATAAAATGAATAATAATAATAATAAAATGCTCTGTGTGTGTTTACTTATAAACCTTGGAATTTAATTATGAAACATTCATACATCTTGAGCATAAATCACCATGAAAATCAAAAAATATAAATAAAATCCTTATACGGTATGTTTGCCAGATTTTTTTCGGCGCTGAACTGTAAATAGCTGCATATAATGAAATGAAATTTCTATTTTAATGTTGGCCTCTGAAAAACTTTAAAGCAGATTCGTCTCGAAATCTGTTATGACTGAAATGATGAGCATCTGTTATTAATTTAAGCAGTAATTGTTGAATGAAATTTTATACAGTTGCCTATGCCACGATGCTGCGCTATATTTTACCTCACTGTTTTTTCGAAACTGCGGAGAATATATTTTCGGTTTTCCCAATATACGCATGATCGAAAGTGGATTGAAACGTGTACATAGGTAACTCAAAAGCATTCCATATTTTTTTCCGAATAGTTTTTAGCAGATTTCATTTTAGGGTGCAAAATGGCGTTTTAAACAAAGCTAGAGATTGTTAAAAGTACATGAAACATTGTTATTTTTTCAAACATTACATTTTTTCCCTGTACGCTACGGTCCACTGGAGAAATACCATGATTGACTTCAATGTTCTTCTCTCGCAGCACAAAAATGTTATAAGCCTCATCATTTCATAATCAGTAATAACTAAGGGCTAAACTAACGTCAATATTTGAATAATGACGTTAAATAATATTCTCACCATAACGGCATTCAGGAAATTACTTGTGATTAAGTTTAATAATCTGAAGCCGGTAGTAGTAAATCTTCGCAAAGCAGCAGTCAGATATTGGTTACGCAGAAGCAATAGGGCGATCCTTGAATATAGGCCATGTCAATATTAGGAATGAGCATCAGCAGAAATTGCCAATGGCTCTTGTCGCACGAAGCCATGCATAGAGATCTACGTGATTAAGAGGGGCCAGTAATGATACCTTGTTTTACGCATGAAGGAAGCTCACTATCAACAATATATCTCTTCTTTCTTACTTTTCGGCATTGCACGTTGATTCTGTGCAGCAATTATCAGCGTTTAGTCCCTCTTCTCTAGCCTACTTTTCCGGCGACGTTAAATCCACACTTCCGGCCTTTAGCTATATGTCACTGTAACAAGCAGAGATTTTTTCTCCATTGTTTTAATAGTCATGTGACCTTGATCTTTGTACATGAAAAGTGATTTTTTGGAACATTAGAAGTAAAAAATCGCTGGAAGATCGCAGCCGGAACTGAACTGCGATGGTAAAAATAAATGGAAAGAATTTAAGATAAATACTGTATTTAAATAGAAGCTAGTTTGAAATTCGATTGTATAGTCGTTTAAAAAAGAATTCGCCTCTTTGTATTTCATTTCTGCATAAATTCTTCCTTCATTTAAAAGTCTGAATCAATGCTCTTTAGCTACCGAAATGTGGAATAAATGTTCGATTATAAAAGTGAATATTTTCATATTAACCACACGTCAAACTTTTTACGTCATAAGACAACTTTTTACTTATAATACGCTTTTATATTTGCCTTCATTTGTTTTTATAAAATATTATTTAAAAGTAGAATAAATTATTTTATTGATTGAAAAAATACTAAATTTATGGAGAGTACAAACGTAATTTTTATGAAATTAAAATATTTAAAAAAGTAGAATAGCAAGAAAATTAATAAGAAGTAATAAGATGAGTTTCCTTTTCTTCTCTATAGAATAAAAATAAGAAACAGTAAATGGATTCAATAATTTCATTAAAATAAATGTGAAATAAATGTATTAAGATATTGACATCGATAAATGATATTGACATCGACTAAAATTCCTTGCAAAATGCAATAATTTTTTATAAAATATAATAAATACAAATAACCATATTTGTAAAATAAATAGAGTAAGATATTAATTTCGACTAAATCTCAGCAAAAATGTAAATTTTACAATGAACGTAAGAAACTACTTTCATAGAAAGTATCAAAAACAAATAGTTATTATTTATTCAATTTAAATGTTCTTTATTTTAACATACATTACAAGGAAATAAAAAAAAAACAATTTAAATATTCTAATTAAAAGGATATTATGATTTAAAAAAAAGAATCGAAAAATGAAATAAACAATTATTATTTTTCTCAATTGCTTTGCAATGAAATAAAAATAACTATAATGGTGTTTGATTAGTTACTTCAATTTAATTATGTTTTATTGAGCGTAACAAATAAGAAACTGTGTAGGAACATTATCACACACACACAGCGATGTATATTACGAATATAATTAACGATTTAAAGAAAATTTTCTCGAATAAATAATGCATATTTTTAAGACTAATTTAAGTATTCATATTTATGCATACATTTAAAGAATAACTTAAAATTAATCTTTGCATAAAAAATAACAAACATATGTATTTTAACTAAAAAATAATTTAAAAACAAACATTTAGATTCTAACTACAATTTTTTAGAAGTGAAAAGATTTTATTTAATTACAAATGTTCCCTTAAAAATTTATACTGATCAACTTTTTAACTTCGACATAGTGCACTTAATTGACAATACAGTTCTACTATATTATCATATTGTTCAGATAAGCGTTTTGACATTCTTTTTAATTTTTTTATAAATTTCGACTGCATATAAATGATTTTTAATAGTAATACAGAAAGTACAATAATAAAGCAGGATGTTTGCGGTAGATTGATTGAATTTCGTGGCGCAAAGTACAAAGGACATAATGCGCCGAAAATAAAAAACCATGGGGGGAAGGAGTGTTTCCGAATAAACCAATAAAAATATTGCTATTAAAGAAGCTATACGATTATGGTTATGTGAAGAAGAAATCAAAATATGGAACGCAATAAATAGTTCATCACGTTTCACATCAAAGATTTAATTCATTTAGAAAGATATAATGTGTGAAAATGGGTGCGTCTGATTCAAAAGCAAATTAATCTAACATCTGCTCTTTGTAATGGTAAAATCGATAAAGAAATCAATAATGAAAGAATGGTAAGCAGCTTGTTGCCGACTAGCAAACTTCAAAATTCCTGTTATAGAGAGACTGAACAAATATTTTATTCTTTTTATTACTTCAGAAAATGGAAGTCATTGCTGAAGCGGATTTAATGTAGCCTTATCAGTTGGACAAGCATTTTTATTGCTTGAGATTAATCAGAACAATATCATATCCTTTGACAGGATATTCGGAAACTATCGTGAAGTTTTGTAATAATCAGGAAATGTGCTGACACTAGCTGGCATATAAACTTGACAGATCTCCAGCATAATTCAGACATTCGGGTAAAAGAGGATAATTTTACACTACATATAATTGATAGCTTAAACTTAATCAACTATCCACAACATTTTTACCATTCGGAGAACATTTCAGATAGCAGAAACGCATTCTTATATCATAAAAGAAGAAATCCGGATAAGGACTAAACAATAAATGCTATAATTAATGCTATAAATGTATAACCATTCTATAGACATGACTTTTAATAAAATGAAAGAACATGATTGCACTATACATAAAAAAAAAACACGCACCAGTCTAAAAAATATATATTGTTTCCATTCTTCTTCCACTCAAGACAAATTCAATAAATATCCATTTCGATCAGTTCTAAATTCTTCCTATGTATTGCAGGATCTCTTGATTTTACCAATTGTTCTTCGAAATGGAATGGCAGCTGTATAGAATGAATCAGAACGTAATGAATGGTTAATTGTTGTAAAAAAAAAAAAAAAAAAGGGAGGGGGAAAAATACCTAAGGGGGGAATGACTTGCATGAACGATTTTTGAAACACATTGTCTGTCAAAACGCAAGAATGATCTCAACACTAACTTTTATCAATGATGACAGCTTAAAGATAGTAGTGCATAAATGACCACTTTACTGAAACGTTATTCATTTAGCTCGATTCGAATCTTAAAAAAAATCGTCCCGTTCGAATATAAACGTAAACTGATATGGTTATAGTTAACATTTAAAGAGAACGTAAAATAACATGATTATGTAATTATTACATCACTTTTTTATACGCGGTTTAAACATTATAGTGATTTTTTTACATACAAATAAAACAACTTTTGTGCTGAAGCGATATTGATTAATAACACAGTGTCTTTCGATGTTCTACTGAGACCTTAGTGGAAATATTTTAAAGATATTAATGATCTGTAACAATCATTAAATGCTCTACAGCTATTATTCAAGCACAGTAATTTAGACGAAAAATTAATTCAAATTAAGTTGTTAGTTTAGGTTAAAAATTGAAACAATTTGATTGTCAGCCATTGATTGATATAGAACTGATGTGACAAACGCTATAAAAAAGCGCTTTTTTACCACCTCTATGGGTGCTAGGAATTAAAAAAAGGCCACAATTAGCTGATTTGATAGCATTTTAATATACACCGCGTAAATTCAATAACCGACTTAGCCTAATTGATGGCTGGGCAAAAGCTTCTTTGAATGCCCCTTTTGCTTTACAACAACAAACTTTCTATTCTATTTGGTAAACAATTCTATTCGATTGACAACGTAAAATAAATTTTCCATTTCATATTCGATTTAATGAGGGGAGCACTCTGATAAGAAGGCTCAAGACAACTTTCCCGTATGCCACTACCTTAGTCAGGATCTGATGGTATATTATTAATTTGGATAGAATTGCAAAGTGTAAATTGATTTGTCACTTGGAAGAGGACTCAGGATGAACAAAAAATAAATTAATATTGATTTTTAAGAATTCACAATTGAAGTTGTCTTACTATAACACAACCAATTTTAAGATATTTACATCATCAATAATTTATAAAAAATAACCCCGATATTCAAAATTATGATTGAAAGAATTTACAATGTCTCTTAATGCACACAGTTTTCTGAAATTCATTTTAATATTTGTCTAATCATATAAATTCTACCAAATTCTAAGAAAATAATAAAGATGTAAAATTTTTGGCAAATTGTAATAACAAAGCAAAGAAGAGAACGTCATTCAGAAAAATTATGCAAAATCTTTAATGAAATATTATTAATTTAGCTGAATACTAAAGATAAAATCTTAATTAATAACAGAATATCATATGATAGTTTTTAGATAAACTAAGCATTAAATTCAAAACCTGTAATTTCCAGTGACAGATTTAATACAAACCAACTGTACCTGTTAAAATATTTAACACTAATTAAAAATAACACTAAAGGTTTTTAGAAAACAAACATCTTTCAATTATAAATTTCCCAATAAAAAATTTAAATTTTAATTTCGTATAAAAGTTTTATCACATTCTCGAGGTAAATTACTGAACGCATATTAGGATAAATAAAATTATTTTTTACTTAATAAAACTTTTTATCTAAAAATTGAAATGAGACATCACAAAAAACAATTTAGAAATAAAATGATATTTTATTCTAAACTATTTTTTGAAAACTATATATATATATATATATATATATATATATATATATATATATATATATATATATACATACATATATATATATATATATACATACATATATATATATATACACATATACATACATACATATATATATACATATACATATATATATATATACACATATACATACATACATATATATATGCATACATATATATATATATATGCATATATATATATATATATATATATATATATAAGCAATACATTGCATGCATGTCGATCCATATATGAGATTTAACTTTAAATTTTTATATATTTAAATTTTCAAACAGATATATTATGTAATAAACCGATACCTAAAAAATGAAAGTAAATTAAATGTATCAGGATTATTTAATTATACTAAGTAATGATTTATCAAAAGACAAGTATTATGTTTATGGCACATTTAGTGTTTCACATTTGAAGTATTTTTTCTGGCATACCAATTTCACACAATCAAGAAAAAAAAATCATCATAATTTTTAAACATACTTAATTCTTTTATATTCAGATGTTCAAATGCCTTAGAATAGCCTCCATATTTTACCTTTCGAATTGTCGAAAGTTAAGTACCCAAAACTATTAAGCATTTAGAGCACTAATTTTAGACAATGATATCACCACCATATTCATTACTCAAATACGTACTGCAATTGCAGGATATGTTCTATACGATATAAAATATTTTGGTAAATTTTAGGGGGAAATTTAATGTCAGAGCACGAATAGACAGAAGGGATTCGAATTGGCAGGGAACTAAATCAACAAGATGAATTTCAGAAGAAAAAAATCATATTTTGATAAAAACAGAATTTAGCCTTTTCAAATCAGATGTCAAAAAATTTGCTAGGCGGATGTTTCTCTCTCTCATACACACACAGACGTGGACTTTTTTTAAAAAAAAGTATACCACCTACCAATAAACATGAAGGAATTATTTCTACAATTCTATCATTTTAAAGTCCATAGTTTGTAAACGAGAAATTAAATTTGTGTAACATTAAAGGAAAGTGTGACAACTCGTAATTATATTAATGGTTTGCAAGATAATCTGTCAAAAATATAAATGATAAATAAAATTATATAGATATATTGTACCGCGCTTCGGGGTTCGTGTCGATTGAGAGTTGAATAAAGCAACCACTTAATGAACACAAGACTTTTATTCGTAAAAATTCAACTAGATATAAGAAATCTCAGTTGTAACAATCACAATTATACAGCTACAATTTGTCAGATACAGTAAGAAACAGCTTTCAATCACAGGTCTCAAATACCTTCGACCGAGAACAGCTTCTCTAGACTAGCAATCACGACTAATCGTCTTCACCCACTGTCTTCAAAAAACCCGGGCTGCAGTATTTATACCTGACTTGTGGAGAAATCTACCAGTTTCGCCAAGGTTCTGGAAGCTTCTAGGCTATCTCGCTAAATATTGGTCCTAGAGCTCTAGCGATGGATGTTTCAAGAAGTATCTATTTCTCGCCAAGTCACCAAGAATCTCACCAACTATCGCCAAGTTTTATCACCAAAACATCGCTAAGTCACCAAATTAATAGAAAACCCGCTTTCAACGTACAACACGTCTAAATACCGTAATTTTTGCCCAAAATGTGAGTATTTCCGATCTGTCTGAGATATTTTAAGACAACAAATACAATAATCATTTATAAATTTAATAATCATTTATAAATTTGCAATATATATATATATATATATATATATATATATATATATATATAGGTACTGATCAATAATTTAAATCACTGTGTTACTAAAATTAACGATCTTGATCATTATGCCACACTAATACCAATTCCGTGATTTTTATTTTATTTATTTATTTTTCAAAAAGAAAGACATGATTTCCACTCAGTCCAATTTTTGTAGAAAATAGCTGAATTTTACAAATTTATAAAATATAAAAATATTAAAGGAAGCGAATTTTTTTTTAAGGAGCACTTGTTTTAAACTCAAGTAAATAAGCATATTTGCCAGGTTTCGATATTACACTTTTTTACAGAAAAAAATAAT
Organism: Latrodectus elegans; assembly: GCA_030067965.1. Lineage (NCBI taxonomy): Eukaryota > Metazoa > Arthropoda > Arachnida > Araneae > Theridiidae > Latrodectus > Latrodectus elegans. Next base: position 95,871,754 of record CM057822.1, read on the forward strand.
TTTATTGTTATTTTCAAGAAATGCCGAGTGAAAATAATTATTCTTCAAGAAAGGCCACTGTGTTAATACCCATTTTGTATTCACAAAAATTTATTTTTCCACAGCTATTAAAAATTATCAATATAATATAATTTTTAATAGCTCAAAAACAATATTAAAGTTATTTCAAATATAATGGCTTATTTTCATATTTTGCCATCATTTATCAAATTATTTTCAAGGAAATATTTTGCGTTCTTCCATATTTTTTGGACTCACTCTAATTTTTCTGACCGCCTTATTACTAATTTTGTAATTTTCGTTAATTCAGTTTGAAAATTAATGCTATTTTGAAGGAAAAATTCCCTAATTTTTATATATTACATGTTTCCTCATTATTTCAAAACAAAATAAAAAATAAATTGCCATATTTTATACTCATTATAATTTGCCCTCATTCATTAAAAATGAACAATTTTGTAGGTGACTACAGTTACTTAAGTAAAATGCACTAGTTTCATTAAAAATTATTTTTGATAAACTTTGCACTTTAAAATTGAAGTATAAAATTAAATTATTCAACAAAGCATGAAGAAAATTCCTCAGCCTTAATTTCATCAAGAAAGGTGAAGATATCAGCTGATAAAATTTTTCTAATTAAACGCACAATTGAAGATCAATTCAAACTTTTAATTTTAATAATTTGTTTACGATTAATGAAGCAATCAAAGTAGCAAAATTCTACAGCAATATATTGACGTGAGATAAAAAAAATAAAAATGAAATCCCCTTGCGCAAAAAAAGCAATTTTCGGTTTTGAATTGAAAAGATTGAAAACCAATAAATTGAACTTAAAAATAAAATTATGTGTTTATTCAACCGTTCAAAACATGTAGTTAATTTTCAACTGAAAAAAAATTCCATTTTTAACGCAGATTCTATAAATATATTGACTTTTTTACAAATTGATTCTTAGATTAGGAAAGGAATATTTTTTCTCATGAAGTATTAAAAAAATTGATATTATAAAAGATAGACAGTCAAAATCAGTTTGAGATTATAAAAATAATATATTTCGGAAATAATTAGAAAAAAAAAAGTATTTGATTTTCTAAAAATCGGAAATTGATTTAATCAAAAAATAAAGCAAAAATATTCAAAACGCAAAAGGGAATTTCCTTATAAATGAAATGTCGAAATTCATTAAAACAAATTTCGATGCCTATAATTTCTGCATCATAAAAACTGTCAGCAAAATATAAATTTGTTAAAATATAGTAAATATAGTAAAGTACAAAATATAGTATTGTTTATGAAAATAGCGCCATTCATTGAAAATAAAGCTTTTATTAACTACATGATATATTTAAATAATACATCATTTAAATCCTAGATAATTAGAGAAATGTTGTTTAATCATCAGATGTAGTACGATTCAATTTGGAAAGAAGTGATGCAGTTTTTAAGTCGTGAAAATCGCAGATGACTATCGAGATAAGATGTTAATACATTGATAAACAAGCGAGTGGTAACTTCATAAGAAAATGAGTTATAACTGCATGATATGAATTCAATGGTTGGGTAAGACTGAATGAATCACAGATTCTCAATGAATTGAAGAAAAAAAAAAAAAAAAACACCTCGATCCATTTAAAGATTTTATATAAAAAACAAGAATGTGGAATTTCCCCATAAGACAACACGCTATTATACCAACGGAGTAATATCAATCATGATTGGCTTAAGGATCGCTTCATCTATTTATTTACCAGTATTCATCCATCACGATCAGTTTATCCATTTCACGATAGAATTGATTCAATAACCTTAATCACTAATCAGTAATAATTCCAAATATAGAATGGGCATCATCCAATTCTCAGTTTCTGGCAAAATCCTGCGCTTGTATTTTAGTAAAATAGATTTTCTTTTTCATATTAAACTTATATAATAGGTTTTATAAACTTAAAATGTTTTAGAAGCGGCGGAAGTGTTTCGGTAATTTTTTAAGAGAATACATCATTACTTACGAAGTACAAGTCAATAATTTTTTAAAGAACTATTTTATTGCAGATTTATGTCATTATTTCTATAATATTTTTGATTTGAGAGTTCCTTCAATATTGATAGAATAAATTAAATGTCATTTTCCACCATTAAACTAATCTTAAATGATGTCATCTATATTTTAACATCTCGATGTACCACCTTGATTTCAACAAAGATGCCGATTTTCTAATAGGAATGTTAAAATCCTATGCAACTAATAGTTGGGATAACATAGGTAATAAAGTAAAAAATAAATAAAATTTATGGATTTAAATTGATTTTAAAATAAACTTTTCTAGCTTTAGGCACTTAAATTTTATGAAGTTGTTATAGTTCAAAAGATATTTTTAGATTCCTTTTTATTCCTTAAATTTTTGATATTAAAAAAATTAGGAAAATAGTTAAAGATTAAAATCTTTCTATTTTACATGCATATTGGTTAAAAACAACACATATTCATAATTATCATAAAAAATTTCGCAAGCATTTTAATTTTAAAATTTGTAAAAGTTTTACACAATAATTTTAGATACATTGAAAAATAATTAAACTCATGCAAAGAAAAGCTGGATATTTAAACATACATACAAACTAATAATTCAAAACAATAACACATTCTATTTGATTGTCGAGAATATTTAAAAAAAAAAAAAAATTAAGTAGAAATAATCATAAAAGCGCTGAGCATCACCGAAGTTAAATTATGAAACTTTCATGGGAGCTGTATTAAGTTTATGATTACTATTTTAAAAAAGACGAAAACAGAAAGTGTATCATTAAAAAAATTTAATACCAGTAATATTATTATAGGAAGTTCAAAAACAAGCTACACACCACTGGTTTTTATCCATTATTTCACGCCCGACTAAATACAGCCACAATGAGGTATATATTTATAGCAGTAAAAGATTGATAGCTTGTATTTTCAGTTATTTCGTATTATTTCTTAATGTCAAATAAATTCCATAATAAATCTAAAATTATTATAATGCCCCCATTTCCAGGAATTAAACACAGGGAAAAAATAAATCGACACATGCGATTTTGATTGACATGACATGCTTTGGCTGCATATTAGTTGCAAACTGGTAGAAAACATGTTAATCCAATTAAGAAAAAGTTTAAAAAATTTTAAAATGTTAATCATTAATGTTCTGATTTTAAACTCTTTTTTAATTAAAATAAAGTTTAAAATCAGAACAAAAAAAATAAACTAATAGGGAACACAAAAATTTCGGAAGCATTTAAAGTTTAAAGTATTTGACGATACATTCTAGAGTTCAGAAATCGGTATAACACGAACTGTACAGTAAAATTCTAAACATATTTTACCGGCATTTATTACTAACTCCAGAAAACCAGTAGAATAGCAATTTCTAATTAAACCGATATTTTCCCCTGCCTTTTGTCTCGAAATACTGTCAATACTAGTAAGCATAATTATGAAGAACACAAAACTGTACTTACATTGCAGAATATTCAGTAAAAATATTCTAAAAGTTTAAAATTTTATTTCCTTAAAAATACAGAAAACGACTACCAGTTAATAGTGTACATTTGTTTACATAGATAAAGTTATTAGAATAAGTAATGTCAATATAAACAATAGGTACGTCGAAAACACATAAAACTTAAAGTTAAAAAATAAAAGAAAAACCTGTTTTTTTAACACTTTAAATTTCAGTTTAATGGAAATAACATTCAAAATAATAAATTGTTAACTATAAGGCTCATCATTAAATGTTTTATGCTTTACACTATCGAGCTGGAGTTTATATCACAGAAGAGAAATCGACATTCATTTGACTATTTCGACACATTTAAGAAAACAGGACTGTATAAAAGATGTTCAACCAATGAACAGTGCATAAAATAAAATTATTTATCACGATATATTCATTCGAGATGTCTTTACGTCCCGAGATTAATATAGACATGATATCCTTACTTAATAATTTAAGATTACCAGCTACTTGTATCGGATATCATGTAAGTAATTTTATCCTAAATCTGTCATTCCACAATTCCCACAACGCTAACACATAGTTCCAAGGTTTTGCACTACATCTGATATCACAGCATCATTACAGATTGTGTTGGTATCATGAAAGTGCAGAATAAGGCATTCTTAGTGACGAGTTTTGCTTTTGTCTCAGTGAGAGTACGCAGTTGTAAATATTATAATAAATAAGTTATTGCTACTATATTAAAAAAAAGCAAGCAATTTACGGGGTATAATACTGTCGAAAGCGGCTCCAAACCATGCTCAAACACAAGAGATCTTCATTAAGTTAAGTACATTCAATCTTTTAAACTTCACAGAGGCACAATAACTCAACAGTGGTTATTATTTTTTGAGAATTCTGTGTATTTTATTTTAATAAAATAATTATAAAAAAATATGCGTTCACTTTTCAGCTATTATTATGTCGATAGTTAGCAATACCTCAGATAGAAATGAAGAATCGACAGATTCTAAAAGTTATAAAAGCAGATTGTCAAATTTCAAAGAGAGTAAAATGAACTGGATCACAATGTACAGTCAAAGTTGTTAAACTCCATGTCATAAAGCGAAACAAACTGCAATATAAATAATAACGTCACAACATTATTTACAGAGTTGCACTGCTTACACATTATAAACAATAAATACTGTCATAGGAATTGCTCAATTAGCAATCATTGTACGAAAGAAAAATGATTGCATACTGAGCAATTCTGCAATGAGAATCACTTTCTTTGCGCATTTTCCAATCTTCAAATTAAAATATTTTCAGATTACTATTCTTTTCCCATATTTAAATAACAATTGTACTTCGACTTAAAAAAAACATTGACTTAAAACATTCACATACAAAAATTAAAGAATTATTTTTTGTTTTATTTCGCAAAAAAAAAAAAAAAAAAAAAACTCGGTAGCTGAGAGAATTGATATTTTAGGATTCAGTATATAAATGAAGTATATTTAAGCAAAAGGAAGTCAATAGTTATATTCTGTGTACTCAAAGGAAATTGGTTTGATTGAAACAGCTGCATTGGGATAAATATCTTCTAATCCATAATCTAGTGGGGGAAAAATGAACAAATATTTCCTAAATCAATAAGGAATATGGCCTTCTTTAACCTTACGACAGTCTTTCAATACATCAAATTTATCAGATTATTTCACACTTTTATAGCAGGATATGTTCTTCAATACTTATTTTGCTTTATTTTAAGATAATTAAATAATCCATTATAACAAAATATTTTTCAAGTTTACAGGAGATTTTAGTCACCAATTATATACATACTTATTAAATCAGCAATTTACATATCAAGAAGACATGGCTCACAAGATACAAATCATTTTATTAACCATTGCATCTGATATAAAATATCGAAAATAAATTAATTTGCATAAGGAAAGTCCCTTAATTTAAAATTGACTCTTGCAATGGAAAATACAGACTACAACTTGCGCCCTTTTGTAAGATATTTTTTACATGTTACAATCTATCGATAACAAAGCAATATTTTCTTCAAAGGGTCTTAATGCATAAATAAGACATTTTTTATGAGCTTAATACACTTGTGTTCCGAGTGCTCTGATTAATAAGTCAAATTTCACTAGACAGATAGATATATTATCTTCTGAATTAAAAATTGTTTAAAACTTTAAGTAACTTTTCCAGAATGACTCCAGAAATTTCTACTTTGCGCTTTTTCCTAGATATTCATGCATATTTATGATTTTTTTAATATCCATTTTGGATTTGTTGTATTGTCTTTCCATATTTTTGATGCTATTTTAATTTTCTACCAATGCTACGCTTAATCAGGTAAAAGAAAACTATTAAAACATTTTTAATGATGGCGTAAGCAAAGCATTAGTCTTAAGATTTAAAATAGATTGTTTACAAAGATAACAATTATTAATACAGAATTCTATTAATTAATGAAATTTTAAAAAATATAAATCGTCCTCGCCGATTTAAACTATTACATGGATTCCCCCCCCCCTTTTTTGTCTCAACGTGTTAAGGATTGAATCAATGGAAACGTTTAAAATCAATGATTTGGTCTTTATATAAAAAAATCGTTTTATTTACAAAATGAAATTCGCCAGTATTCTCATACATTATTCGCCCTGTTTGCTGCCGCTTGAAGAACGCAATTTGAAGGCAAGAGCAAATTTGTGAAAAGTCGTAATATGTGATGTAGATGAAAAGTATCTGACGTCATGAATATTTTAAATCAATGATAATCAAAATAAAACGGCGTAGTCATGATCTCAGCTGGAAAGAAAAAAACAACCACTTTATGGCTAAAAAAATGTATAATAGAAAACAAATACTGCCCAAATAGCTTTCATCGTTAAATATTAGGCACATTTATAAATAAACATCAAGAAGTTCTCATGAGCAATCTAGAGATCCCAAACTTGTTCAACTCTTATCATAACATAGTCTTTCTAATGCATTATTGCGAATTTCTTTATCTCCAGAGTTTGACATTCACTGCAAAATAGTAACAAGTTTCTTTTAATAAATTCTGATTAAAAGTTTCATCACTTTTAAACTTGACATTATAAAGTACCAATTAATTTTCATATTTAATTATTTTCCAATAATGAATCATGAAAATAGTGAAAAATTGTTCGAAAATAATTCATTCCGCATAAAATTACAATATACTGTTAACCAAGAAATGTTTAGAATAAGATTGCAATATGTGAAAGTAAAAGACAATTTAATCGAAATGGAAGATTTAGGAAGAGCATAAAAATGTTTTAATAGAAAAAATGTTAATTTCCCATCAATGTCGAGATACTAAATATGACTTTTTGTAACAGCGACCATTCGGTACAATCTGCAAAAAAAATTGCTATTAAACAGGAATGTTAAAACCAGATTTTGATGGTTAGGTGACTAAATATGAATTGTTTTTTGATTAAGATTCATATAGAGAAAAATTGCTAATAGATTTTTTTACTCAAAAGATTCAAAGATTTACAACTGTTATGAAGATCACAAATGATATTTATAGTTATGGTACGAAAGCGCAGAACTGAAAATCTAACTCAACTCAGATAGTGTCTTCGTGACGCCTCTGGAAAATTAATGTCAGTATCTTGCAGAACATAATAGGACGTCAGATGGTAAACTACAAAAGTGATCAATCATTTACGTGGACATAAGGACATGTGTGCATCTAATGAGTATTCGAGGAACATAATGATAAAGACATCATGAGAGCGTACAATCGCAAAAAGAACACAAAATAATCATCCTTCCAGCATTAATAAAAGAAATTGTTAGAGAAAAGACAGCGCGTTTTTTGTGTTTGTGTGTTTCATTCATTCATTTATTTTCGAGTTATTTTATATTTTGGCATGTATTGTACCCAAAGATTCAATTTAATAAAATTCTACATTTCATTTTACATACTATTACGATTTTCATGATTTTTTATTAATTTTTTTAAAATTAGAAAGGTAAAAATCATTATAAATTCATCAACTGTATCAATTTTCAAAAATGTGTACCATTTTCATATTCTATTAATTAACATATATTTAGGATTTCAATTTTTTCCCATAAGAATGGAATTTTAAAGTGGTTTAGTAATGTACGCAAAATAAATAAATAAAATAAATATTTTTCCTTTTTATTTAAAGCTTTTTATCACACAGGATTGTCAAAATTTTTAATTATCTTTTTATTTGTTATTTCAGTTTAAATTTAATGTAAGCTTTTTTTACAGCTTTTATCAAACATAAAAACAAGTAGAATTAATAAGTTACACAAAGAAATACTTCTTGAAGACTTACTTAATAAGTTTGACCGAAAAATAAATATTATGTAAAATAAATCAGTTATGTGTCTATAAACTAAATATTGAGAAATCAAACAGTAGTCGAAAACTTATCAAAACAAATCACAGCAGTAATGAAATTAATAATAAATTATACATAATAATTCAAAATCGGACCTTAGAAAATCACATAAGCGGTGGAAATTTTATTTCAAATATTGATATGGCTTTAAGAAGATTATAACCAGGAAGGACATATATAGTGAGATCCAGCTACTCCGTCCAGTTTAACAATCAATATTCGAGTTACTTATGAAAACAATTGATACAAAGAGGCTGCTCAAACACTACAATAGCATTCGTAGAAAAAAAAAAAATCTTAAGGTCAATAACGGTTTGACTGCCCACAGTTAAATTACTATCTGACCTTGATCTTGTGAAGCCGCAACACCCGAAGCAAATTTCATTTGAGTAGACGATTACAAAACCAACAAATGGATGCGGTCTGTTGGCGATTTCCCTGCTGCTTGTTCGCCTATATAACTACAGATTATTAGAATTCTTTAATCCACGCTGTGATATATTTTTAAGACAGAATATGTATTTAAAAAATAGATGGCGTGCCTATAAGCGAAATGATAAACATTTCGTTTCAAATTTGTAAAGTATAAAATAAATGAAAAAACAGTGATGAGAGTGAAATTTACAAGAAATGAAAAAATATTCAACTTAAATATACGTACAGATAAAAGTAATGTGAACACATTATTAGAATTATCAGTAGTGTTATATATATATATATAATATATATATATATATATATATATATATATATATATATATATATATATATATATATATATATATATATATATATATACGAAATGTTTTTTTACGTAATATATAATTAAAACTTTATAGTTAAAAATTTAATAAAAAAAAATAGAAATAATCAGAATTTTGAAAATACGCATTCAAATTGTATATTAAAATACGAATTAAATGTGTGTTGCTAAAGATGGAAGGAAAAACAGCTATATTTTGACAGAAAATATTCAAAATGGTTTCTTACACAGAAGGTATAAGCATATTATATTGAATAAGTTTGTAATTTTCTAGTAATTTATCTATATTTTTATATTTAAATAAAATATAAATAAAATTTTCTGGTAATAACAAATAAAAACTTTAATAAATTTTTCCATATATTGTTTTTTACTGATGACTAAATTATTTACCATCTATTTTAAACAAAACGGTATCCATTTTCCGTATAATAAATTTACAATGATACATCACACATATGCATTATTGTTAATAGCAACACGTATGGAGTACTTCATTTTTCTATCAAGTAGTGTAAAGACGATCCTTCTTAGACACTTTATAATCCAATCCATGCAATGTGAGTGAAATCTTATAATTAAAATAGGACATCAATAACAGTAAGAGAGATACTTTCAGTTTAATTTAGTTTGATTTATGTTAATTTATTGTGAATAATTTCTCTAAGTTTGAAAAAATGCCTCAAATAGCAGCTAGTCTTAGTAAGGAAACATTTTTTATTTGACAAAAAATTTTTTATTCAAAGTTCATGACACCACAGGATGAGATAACAACTTGAATGCACTATAGGATGATTAAGAAAATTTATTTTTATGTATCTAAAAATGGTCACTTGATCCTTGACAGTAATTTATAAAAATGATTTTTCTTATTACGTCTAGTTCATAAGCATTTCAAAAATTTATCATACAATTTTCCCTTGATACGTTAAATTTAAATTTAATAATGAAAAATCTCCCAGAAAAATTAACAACTTTAAATAAAAAAAAATATTTGTCTTCCATTTAATAAAACAGAAGACATCCTAGTGACTATCTTTAAATTTAAAAAAAAATGATAAAACAAAAGACTGCAATGAAAGATTTTCAATAAGCTTTAAAAGAAAAAAAAATCATAGAGGATCAGAATTTTTCCAAAACTAACGATGCAGAAAATATTTTGATTATATTAATATTAATATCGAATTTCCATTGAATTTTTTTCTATGTTTTTTTAAAAGGAAATCATAAGAAAATGTAGACATTTTATTATCAGTGCTTAAACATTAGAATGTTATACCATGGAATACACATGCCTTCACATAGCATCTAAAAAAAAAATCTTTAAATTATTATTGAAGGAAGTGGAAAACTGTCTTTTTTAGGAATGCTTACATTCATTCATTACAAGGAAAATAACAAAGTAGTAGTTATTTTATGTAAACAAAGATGTTTTTATCTTACGAACTCTATTAATGATATGAGTATTTACCAAAGATACGTACTTTCATAACATATTTTTAGTTACGTTTCTTTACTTTCATAATGAAATCTTCTTTTTAATAAAAAATAAATAGTCTTTTTAAAATAAAAATAAAAGCTGTCCCCAGTGTAAACAGAAATCATGACATTCTGATTTTCGATCTATGCTTAACAATGAGAAGAAGAATATACATAACATGGAATGAGACGTCAGCTGACAGATAATCGAGCGCATCCCGGTTTACACAGGGATTCGATTTGTTTCTTAATATCTAGATCATGAAAAGCGCAATACCAGAAAGATTAAGCTCGGTTTTGTTACGATAGAGCGCTTCCAACACAACGGGACGCCCGGATATTTACGTCAAACTTACTGATCAGCGTTTTTGCCGGAAGGTCAATCCCTCACCAATTTACCAAATGCATAAAAGAGCACAAATTGGAATAACGGACAAATAACTAGTTTGAAGATCTGAATTTTTTTTTTTTTTTTCTCATAACCTATTTGAAAGCAAATACTAATGTTTCCAATTCAGATGGATCTTATTTATAGTTTCATTTTAAATAACATTAATTAGATTTCTCCGAAGTTTGAATAAAAGATTATTTTAATGGAAATTTAATGAGCTTTCATTAATAGAATTTATTTAAACAGCATTCGAATTACATCTTCTAATTCTTTCGCACAATTTTCTTTGACATCAATTCACAAACAGGACTTTTTAAATCAATAATATATTTTAATATAATGAATGATATTAACAGGAAAACGAGTTAATTTTTAAATAATTATAAGATTTAGTATGTAAGAAATAAATTCCTAGATTTTTATTTGTATATTAATTTTGCATACAGATAAGTTATATATTTTTAATCCGCTTAATTTTATTATGAATAAACACGGAAAAAATCTTGCATGCGTAAAAAGTTTCAAATTTATTTCTTGAATTTCAAAAAAACTGAATATTTTCTTGTTTTGATATAATGTATTTATGATAACATAGAATAAGGAATAGCAATAAGAACTGAGTTAATTAACGAAAAAGTATGCAGCAAAACTTTTCTAGAAAAATATATGATGATTATTTACTAGAAAAGTTTTGCGACGATAGAAAATATCTGATAAGATTATTGATTAAAAGAACGATTGAAAATTTATCAACTTGAAAAAAAATTACCAAGTCTTAGAACTAATTGTTAATAAGTGAAAAATTCGAACTATTGCTTTTACATTATCTAGAAACGACTCTTTACTCCGTGTAATTATATCACAATAAGATTAAAAACCACGAGAATTAATTTCGGAAGGTAAAATATATAAGCTGCCAAAGAGGGTGCCATACATCGGCGAGAATATTTCTGGGCAGCAGATATCTTCAAACATGTTTTTCCTTCTAAAGACAAGCAGACACAACAAAGATAACAGAAATGATTTAAGAATTATCATTAATTAGAAAAGAAAAATTAATGAAAATTTAAAATTAATTTTATATTAATTATAAACATAGGACTATATATTAAAAGACAGTTAGCTATCGACATTTTTTAACAAATTAGAAAATTCATTTACCTTTAATGCATTTTAAGTGTATTAAAATATATAAGAAATATATTGCAGATATTTAAGTCAAATTGCATTGTACTTGCATCAAATTTTATTCCAAAAACATACCATGCAAAAACTGCAGTTTGTAGTTTAGAAACATAAATCATTTTGACTTTAAGAAGAACTTTCCAGTATTTTTCATGATATATTTCCTTAATGTGTAGGTTTTCCAATACTTTTTCTCATTTTAAATATATATAGGTGCTATGCCAGTTCCGAAATTTTATAAATTTATGTTTAAAAAAAAAGCTCGTGTCATCTGATAAGATTTTAAAAGATCATGTTATCTAACAAGGCACGTTATCCCAATGAAGAATTAAAGTTGATCTTTGAACACCAGTTTTTTCCAATTACAAAGCATTTGTGAATTCTAATACAGAAACAAACTTTTCAAGGAAAATTAAAATTTGATTGTAGTAAAACAATTTTAGACATGCAGCCGCGAGCACTCTCTAATTCATTTCATATTTCCTTACTTTTCAAAAGTTTCAATAATTTAGATTATTTTTTCCACATTTTCTAAAATTTACTCTGGTTTTTATAACGGTGTGCATATGCAATAAAAACTGCTTATTTGAATCATTTCATTATTATCTGCTGAAAAAGTGAATGACTAAAACATTCTGAAGGCATTGACTATGGTGAAAAATATACAGTAACAAATATATATATACGCTGCCCGACATTAAAATGCAACACCTAAAAGGATTGGACAGATAATTATGCAAATTTCAAGGTAGGCGCATCTTACCGAGTTATGCAAATGAATTGAAATGTGCAACTCCTCAGTGCACGTAAAATGAGACGAGGAATCAGCTGACTGGGCAATATTCGCCCCTTTATTGCTGCTTGGAAAATAATCGTTTAAAGTTTATTCTGTCACAAAAGACACCTGTAATTCCAGAGAATGCCAGGTCATCTTCGACGGAATCAGTTCCAGCAGAAAGACACGTTTGGGGTATGATTAGACGCCATTTGCAGACTCGGCCATTGCCTCCTTCAGAAGACGTTTTTTGGCACATGGTTGACAAGGAATGGAGATCCATTCCTCAGGACGCAAATCCGTACTCATTTATTCTGTGCCTAAAAGTATTGCTTCGGTGGTCCTACAACCTACTGACCCCACATTGATCTCATTCTGGATTATGCATATTATTTTGGTAATGCATATCAGTTGTTGTTCGTTTCTAGCTCTCTCTGTTTGCCGAGTTTCGTCACTTTCTAGGAACTCTTCTTTGGTGTAGCATTTCAATATTTGGAAGTGTACATTATAAGACACGAGAATTTTATCGACGTAGCGCAATGCCTTCTATCTTTTTACATCTACTAATTACCTTGTTTCTTAATGAAATATATTTGAATAAATATCATAAGCAAAAATACAGGATAAATTTCGAATATGTAACAAAAAAAATTTGAAACAAATAAAATCACTACCTTATATAAAATTATCATATTTATTTAAAAAGTTTATCATATAGATCATAAAATGAGGAAATACTTTCTTAATTTTGTAACTAACACGTTTTAGCACTCACAACAGCTTTTCTGTTAAATTCGAAAAAATTAAAAAAAAAACATGCGAAAATCCATTATTTACATTGGTTTTATCTTTGGGTCTATCTGCAGTTTTACTTTTCTTTAAAATCAACATTTTTATTCCGTTTTTAATTTCAATATCGTGATATATATATATTTCGGGATGAAGTTAGTTTCCAACAAACATGTGATACGTGCGTAACCATTCTGATATGATTTTGATGCAGATCCAAATAAATTGCAGGTATACGCAGTGAGCGCAGGGTAACGACATTAGCCTAGAGACACCATCCGCATATAAAATGAAATTATACTTCCCTGGGGTGTTGTTTATTCACGCCGCGGGTAAAAAGAAACTTTCTTCTTATTTATCAAGTTAATATATTTCTATAAAATGGAATTCTTAGCCACAAAAATCGTTTGTTTACATCTGCAAACTTTGAATATCAAACTTTGATCATAATTCTACCTACTCCTTCATGGTATTGATTTTCTATGGGAAAAATAATTGACCTTGCATGGTAAAGCAAGCTGAAATTTAAAAACTAGGATAATTTTTTTAGAAGTTTGAAACAGCCATAAAGAAAAGATGCCATCTCAGTATAATCAGAGGAACAAAGAAAAAACTTGATTTTGATCATTTGAGGCCAAAAAAATTTTTCTGACCAAAATATTGAAATAAATATAGATATTGGACATTGCTTTTTGGAAAAACTTTTTGCAGTGTTTTCGTCATCCATAATTAGACTGCGGATTGGAATTAAGCGCCTTAAATTTACCCATATTATTTAGAAAATAAATGCAAAATATTTATCAGTATATTTGTAAAAGTCTAAAACTGAACTCAATTTTTCATCGATAAATAAATTTTCATAATTAATTTCATTCATATATATAATAGCATTGCTCTTTTAAATATCAACTTGAATTACTTTTCAGTTATTATCACAATTTGATAAATTTACCACATATTTGAATATACTTATCCCAGTAAATTTTACAGTCTAAAATAATCAATTTTCGAATGATATTCCCATTTCTTATTAGGATTTAGTAGTATCAAAATTATAAGCCCATTTTTTTTATTTAAAAAAAATAACATATTTAAAATGAACAAGAAAACAATGAATAAATTTAAAAGATAAGTTTGAAAAAAAATTATTTCGTTGATACAACATTTTTGTAACGCATTTACATTATTTTTCTTACAAAAAGCTTTAAAAAAATTATTTTAGAGTACATCCAAAAATAATTCAGAATACGGTGAAATAAGTTCTGTAACTCGATGAAAAAATTTTTTCCGGGAATTTCTGTTCCATTATTTTTATAACGTATTATATTTGCAACCAAAAGTTTGTAATAAAAGAAACTAAGCAAATAATATTTTTTTATTTAATCGTTTATAAATTTAAAATCTAAGTCTCATTTAATTTAAGAATTAATTTTGTCACAGAAGATGGATGAAGAAATTTTTTTTAGCAGCACACATTTAATGATACAACATAGTATATTCGGAGCATTCCTAGATCATTGATGAATCATCGACTTTGATCACAAAATTGTGAGTCAGCACATAAGAGAAAGAGAGAGAGAGAGAGAGAGAAAGAATGCTAGTGGGGGTGGGGGAAGAAAAACCTCCTAAGAATTTATTCAACCTTTTTAACTATCGATTGCTCTTTAATCTTGTTCAATTCGTTTTTCTTATAAAAACCATTAAGCAGTTTACGGAGTGGTACAATGAATTGACACAACAGAGTCATCTCAAAGAAATGTACTACAGCAATACAAAGCGACAATTTCAAGGGTACATGAAATTCAGGTCACCCGTAAAGATTCACATGGAAAAAAGTTAGTGATTAGACTGAGAGAGAACTTTTCTACAAAAGATGAAGAAAAAAAGTCGATTAAAGAAAACATTATGCGAAGTTGACTCACGAAAGCACATTAAACAAGAAAAAGTGAACTCACATAAATGCTTCTAGAAGACATCACGATTTAATTAAAAAGCAGTCGCGTGCCTGTTCTCAAAAAATCATTTAAGCATAAAAGATAAAGCATGAAATAACCATTTTACGAAATAAACGATGTAAATAAACAGTGTTTACAGATCTGGTATATGGAATAAGCAGCTTTGATTCTTTTGTTTACAATTTAAGATTATTGTTTTGAAGAATGATGTATTTAGTATTAATAATTTGCTTTACTAATGCAAGTTTTTCCATAAATGATATAAGTTTTGAAACAGTATATTCTTTTATAGTGCTTAACTAGTAGGCCGTGACTTCCAATGAAAAACTTGTGTTTAGTGTTTAAAAAATATTTAAATATGATTTTGATTTTGGAAAATAACTATATTTATTATTTACTTTGCTGTGGAAAAAAAAGGCACTGTTCAGCACCATAAAATAAGCTCTCACGTATTCAACAGCTAAAAATATATCGATTTGAGAGGTAGAGTATCAAAAAATTTCTATGGTTACGAAATACTTAAATACTAAACCCAAGATTCTTTCCATCTGGGTTCCAATGGATTTCTAAATCGAAGACTCATTAAGAAAAACAAGAAGGCTGCAGTGTATAAAAACAATAATTTTTTCAAAAGTCCAGAAAATAATAAATGCCATCATTTTATTTAAAAAAAAAAATACTGTAGCTTTGTAGAAAGGAGGATTCGATATAGTAAGTACTTTTATATTCCCAGTGGGTTAGGCATAGACAAAAGAGAGCAGAGTTCCAAATCATGTGTGAATCACAGGATAAACAATGTTTGAATTAACCGAGACCAAAACTTTTTCATAAGTTTCGTCCATTTCGTGCAGCGTTTTCAACTCCATCTCAAACAAAAATTCGGCAGACACACAAAGTAAGGATTTTATTTAAATTACTATTTCAAATTATCTCAATACACATCTCGCCATCGTCAATTAAATGAAAAAATAAATGTATCCAAACTGGAAAAGGAAATTATTTACAGCAACACGCGAAGACAAATATTTACTATAAGGCTACATAAATAGAGAAAGAAAACAGTCTCAGAAAACTTTCACACTGTATTAAAGTATATTTATTCTAAGAATAAATATCATAAGATTATTTGTAATTTCATCGCTTTATTAATTAAACATCAGATTATACCAGATATTTTATAGACATAAATATATTAAAAAAAAGTAACGTATATTTTGTGAAAAATAAAATATTCAAAGGATATAAATTAAAATCTACATTGAAGATTTCAAAAATATCATCAACTTTAATACTCTGTAAGCATCTAAAACAACTCATTTAATTTTTACATATCAATATCTTGGACAAAAAAAAAATCAAAATTATGTCCTACACAGTGAAATTTTTAAATCAATTATAATTTGAAAAATAAATTCCTATAAAAAATTCCCATGTATGTAAATTAAAATCAAAACTGCAAATTTCCCTTCTGAGTTTTTTTTTTAAAAAATTTGTAGTGGTAAATATTTAAAAATTTTATTTGCTATTAATTCATTTGTATAGAGGTTGTTCCTTTTTTAAAATAAGAGATAATTTATACCTTTAAATCTCTTAATTTTAATTTTATATAAATATATAAGCTATAAAGCTACTGCCTGAAAAAAAATTTCAGATAATAATTCTGAATTCAAGTTGTCAAAAATGTCCTAAGCACTTTTTCAATTTAAAAACTTAATTTATCTTTTATACATATTGAGAATATTGAAGTAGTACTAAAAATATTACGATAAAACAATGCTTGTTGTGATTTAGGCTCACAAATAACGAATAAAAATTATAAAAAAATTTCGTAATATTTTTTCTTGAATTTATTTGATTGACCCAAAATCTAAAATGTGAATTCCGTTTCCAAAAAATTTTAATTGCTCATTATCTTTTAATAAATACTTTTTAATATATTTAATGTCACATAATCCGTAATAATATGTGAATTCTTGAAGATAAGAGACATAACTTTTTTTGTTATACTTCTTCGCCCCTCAAAAACAAAATTGTTAAAGAATTTAGTAAAGGAATGACGAAAATATTATATTAATCACTTACGACCATTTAGGCAAAATAGGGTGAATATAAAAAGAGAAAACAAGATAAAAAAATATAACGAATTCCTTTCACAATACACAATTCGAAGATGAAACTGCAAGGGGCGTTATCCAATTTGAACACGCGAACACAGAGGCAAGTTTTTACGGTATGTACCCTCCTCTTCACCTTGATTTTCTCGGGTCAGAAATTTAAGAAAAGAGCAGACAAAACCAATTCGAAACGAAATGGAAAAAAAAGAAGTTATATTAGGGGAGGATATTGAATTCTTATCAAAAGAAAGGAGACGAAATAGCTGGGAGCTATCGGTCGATAGAGACAAGAGAATCTTTAGAGTTGTGGATGGAAGACACAAGTTGATGTGCTCGGATGGATTAGTAGCACATCCAAGAGCCTGATAATCCCGTCTGACCAGGATAACAAAGCGAAGATGCGCCTCGTTGGTTAGCTATCCGAAAAGCTTGTCGACGATTGGACGAAATCTCGCCTATCTTCGGGATCATCAACGAATGTGCGGCACCGCTATCTTTCAGAACTGGAAACAGGTGAGAAGCAGTTACCATCCTTTCCTTCCATCGAGATTCGAGAGAAGATGTGGAGGGAGTGAAACCTCGCCGCGCGCTGAATGTCAATAAAGGTGTATTAACGCGTTTTGTTCCTTTTGATCGACAAGATTTCACTGCTGCTGTTGACATATGGCAGTATTTTCGATCCGTCCGAATTTCTTCACCTGTGCAAATGTTTGAATGTTGCAGATAAGGGAGTTGTTCCGAGTGAAGAGTAAAATTGATAGTGAGCTAACTTGTTAAATAAGCATCTAATCCATCTTCGTAAAATGTGGATTGTGTCCTTGTCTGGATTTCTTTGGTTAGTCTGCGTTGTCAAAGCAGATGTGATAAATACAACCACCAGTGATTTCTCCACAGATTATAACATTAACACAGTTAACGAAGATGGTTACACTTCCTACGATAATACGGTAAGTTTTCCTTATTACTTTAAATTATACTCATATCCATAAATTTTTAACCTAATTTAATATTATTAAAAGGTGTTTCCTTTCTTAATCTTCAGTTGAAATTATATCTAATTTAAAACCAAATTTGCAACATCAAGATCTTATGAATAATAATAGTAATAGGCGAATGTATTTCACTAAATTATTAATTAAAGAAAATATTAACATATGAATAATATAATTAAATAAATGATTTTGATTCCTTTATTTATATTGCCTTTAGGCAATAAGAAGTTTCCACTTGATGTAAATACTTATAAATAAAAAAATACCTTCATATCAACATTTATAATTAAACTTCTTATTATTGCCTCATTATAACTTAATAAGAATTTTAATTACAAAATTGACTATTAAGTTATTATGTACTATTATATCTTATTATTTGTCCTTATTAATGGAGAAGTATAGTATTTTTTAATAACTTTATAAGAAAAATGTTTTTCAAAGCCTTAAGTAATTAATTTTAAAAGAAGATACTATAAAACAAATGTAGGAAAAATTGTTTTGAAGTAAAACTTAATGGAACAAAAACATTTCAAATGTTTATTTTTCGCAAAATTTATTTTGAAAAAATTAATTATTAAAAAAAAATTGGATGTACCAGACGAACTGTAACAAAATCATTCAGAGAATTTAACATGTATAATGAGATTTTTTAGGTACACTTCAGAGAGCAGATCTTTAGATTACCAGTTAGAAAAAAAATTTCCACATGGTTTAATTTCTTGGGCATTTAAATAACAGATTTATGATTTATAACTTTATGACGCTGTCGCCATGCTAGTCCACAATTATAAATAAATCTTCATGTTTGCGCTTCCTATTTGTAAAGCAGCATTTATGCTTAAAACAGAATACTATAGGAATTTTCAATTAACACAAGTACATACGATGAACAAATACTGTAATATATATAAACAAATCATATTTCAAATTGATTTCCTTCGGAAATTTACAGTTACAAATTTCAAAATATCCTTCTCGTTGATGGAAAATATAAATATCTCCATTAGCGAAATTCCCGACATGCAATCATATACGTATTCTTCATATATGATTGAAAAATATTTAAATGTAAATATTTAAAAAATAAATAATATTAATGAATAATTTCCTTGAAATTATTATTCATTACTGGCAACAACATTTATTTAGAGAATATATTTATAGTCTTCTGTAAAAGTAGCTAATTTTCTTGTCACACTTGTCAGTTGTGTTGGCAACATAAATTACAGCAGGTACCACACATACGAATACTATAAAAATTTAACAGCAAGTAAAATGACATTTTGGGTACTTGTTATTTTGCGGACGCATGAATTAAGGGCTTGACTCAAGATTTAATAAAATATATAACTATAATCTTTACAAAAATGTGACAGTAATTAATGAAAAAATAACATAATATTACTTACATATATGAATACACTTTTTTTATAATTTTAATTGAGAATTCAGAATGCAGTAAAGTACAAATTAATAATAAATGTGTAAAAAAAATTTTTTTAAACCACAAAAATATTTTAGAAGCATTATATTGCGGTTGACAATTCTGTCTCTCATTACTTAACAATCACAGTACCCTAACATGAATCCTTACGCTCAAAACAGAACGACTTTACTATCAGAACGACTAAGAATCTACAATTAGAGTGCAACGCAACTATTAAACAATATAATAATCAATAAGTTATAATATGTAAATGGGAAAATACGAAGCAAATGAAAACGTAAACTCTCGCAAATAATTTTTATAGCGAATATGAAATATAATATTATGATATACTAAGGTTTTTATAAAGACAAAATCTCACTATAAGGTAATTATTAATATAGTGAGAGCATTTAATAGAGCTAGGCATGTAATAGTTAGCATTTAACCAGTCCCTACAGTAAAGCGAATGCAGCGGAATTCGTGTAAAGCTTAGAACAGCTTTAAGATAAAGCAGCGGCAAAGAAAGGATAGGCACACAAAAATAATTCGAAATGAATTGTTAAAATAAAAGAAAAAAGAATATAAGAATTTTTTCATTCAAGCCCCCAAAAAAATTAGGGCTCGAAAAGGAGAAAATGGAATCGTATTTTTAATTACACACGACACTATTTAAGGAATGCAGAAGAAAATCTTTTATCTACGTCAAGACTGCTAAAAAAATAAATACAGCAAAAGTTTCTGTAAAATTTTCAACAAAATGTGCTATAAAATGCAACGTAGAAAGTGCTGTAAAATTTATAGTAAAAAGTACTTAAAAATTACATTAAAAAGAAATACATCAAGATTTATTTTCGTTTTGATTTGCATCAATCAGATTCGCGTTATTGCACAAATTTTTGCAGTGCAAAACTTGATCTATCAATATTGAACAAATCCTCAGCTTTATATTCTTGTAAGCGTGTAGTTTTTTATCTATCAATATTACCTTTAACGTCATCTTCGTATTTATCTAACATATTTATAGCATATATAACAAATTCTAGACAAGAATTTAATTAGAAACGAATACAAAATAAAAATAAATAATCTTGGCATAAGCAAGACATTAGTAGTTAGCTTTAAAAGAGATTGTTGAAATACTGCTATTATTAATTGATAATTCTGTTAATTAATGAAATTTTTAAAAATTTAAATCATCCTTTCTGATTTAAACTAACCATAAAATTTATGTTTTATTTTGTCTTTTTCATTTTCCATTTCATCTGTTCTATTGTCAACATGCTAATGGCTTGAATCAATCGAAAACGGCTTTTCAAACTGATGCATTGGTTTTTATATACGAAATAAATTTGCTAACAAAATGAACTTCCGACAATTATCTCAAACATTCAATGGTAAACTGCGCCTTGTTTGATGCCCCACGAAGAATGCGATGTGAAGGCAGGCAGCAAATTCGTCGGCAAGTCGAATTTATGATGCCGTCTCATTAGGGAGCCGTAATTAATTATGTGTGACACAGATGAAACGTAATATGACGTCATGGATAATTTAAACTAATGAGAATTGTAATAAAGTGATGTGGCCATGATCTCAACTGGAACGAAAGAATCCACCATTTAATGGTTAATAAAATAAAAATAAATAAATGAAACGAATAAACTAAACAAAAACTAAATTACACTTATTCTTTTGAAAATAGCTTCCAATAAACAGTGGGAAAATTTCAACTTCAACACTGAAACATTTATACAGAGAAAACATTCCTGGTATCTATATTATAAATGAAAAGATCAGGTTTTGTTGAGATTCTTCAAAACAGATGTAAGAAGAAAAACTTAAGAAAATACTTCATTCAGGCATATTTTGAGTTTAATTTATTTTTAAGACAGTATTAGAAACGATCACTCTAGACAATCACAAGAATTACAAAATATTTACTTCCTCTATAAATACAGATGTTACCGGTTAAGCTCGAAAACCATTAACGTGCACATTACTTAATCTAAATTAATTGATTTAATCCGTTGAAAAGTGAAGAATCAAGTATAACAATAAAAAATAAATGTTATATAAATTTCCTTAATTATTTTTTTTCCAATGGTCACGGTATGTATTGTCCCCTCATACCCAAGGAACCTGCCAGGAATAGCGACCTCTTTGCCGCCGAAGCGTTGCCCTGGTTGCACCACAGGGGGTGGGCCACCATCGCACCCTCACACATGCCATAGAGACCCGTTTATAGGATAGGCCCCATTCATACCTCATTCACACACAAGCAAAGGACAAAGACAGGATAGAGAGAGAGAAAGTACATCCATGCCTGAACCAAGATTCGAACCCAGGAACTTCCGTAGTCAGACACGCTGACCACTAGACAAATTGGTCGGCATTTCCTTAATTATAATAATATATTTTAAACTGTCTGATTCTCTATATTACAGTTTTTTAATTGATTGTCTGTATATTAATGGATTTTTGAACTATAGAAAAGTAAATATTATATTCATTTAAGGGTACAGAAACTTTCTTATTTCTCCACCAAAGGTTTTCTTTTCATTTTAACGAGTGACTTATAGGTAATGTGCAGATTACTTGGATAATTTGCAGCTAGCGTATGCTAATTTAAGGAACGAAACAACTTTCCGCACTTAAACGGATCATCCTATCTAAACTGCACATTACTTCGATAACCGCGTTTTAACGGTAACAGAGATAATATCAATGAAATGATAAAAGATACGAATGCATTAATAAACATCAATATATAATATCAGCAAGAATATATTTAGTTATGAATATATGGATGCTCTACCAAAACATAACAAACTGAGAAGAATGTTTTAAGATAGATG
The DNA here is from genome assembly GCA_030067965.1 of Latrodectus elegans. Classification (NCBI taxonomy): domain Eukaryota; kingdom Metazoa; phylum Arthropoda; class Arachnida; order Araneae; family Theridiidae; genus Latrodectus; species Latrodectus elegans. The sequence goes on from CM057822.1 coordinate 95,894,387, forward strand.
TCTATAAAAATCACCTGAAATAAGATAGAAAATATAATACTTCATAAATGAAATTCCTATTTCAATTAAAATAATGATTTACAATTCCAACGCATAAATTTAACTAAGCATTTATAAGAAATACAATGAGAAAGCTAGGTATTTAATTGGAAACAAATACAAAGCAATAAAATCACATATTTCAAATAAATAATAACAATTAAAGATAAAACATTTTAACTTTATTAATGGAAAAATCATGATCAACAGTTTTGTTTTTTGAGCTTAATATGTACATCTTTATCGTAAAAATAAGAAAGAATTTATACAATGGATTTAACAGTATGGCTTTTAATAAAATTATAATGTAATTCTGAATACATTTAATAGCATCTTCTTTTTATCAACTATTCAACTAATGATAAAGGCAAAGTAACTTTTTTTAAAACACTGATGAGATGAAACATTTAAAAACTAACTAAAACAGGCAAAATAATCCATTATATCTAAAATTAATTTATTCGAAATATAATTTATAAAAACTATTATAACAAATATTTGATTTCAATAGTGGAAGCGAAACATCGAATCCGAATTCTATGCTATAAAATTAAATAATCTATAGAATGAAACTGGTTGCCCTTGTTTGTCAATGAACAATTATTCAAATAAACAAGATACTGTCTCCAATTTCTAAAAAATGAATTAATTAATAAATAAAATTAAAATAATATTCACGCATCTCTTAAATAAGATATTTCCATCTAGCGGAAGACACAAAGATAAAAAAAAAATAAAATAGTAAAAAAGAATACCACATCTTAGCAAAGTTGATGGATGCTTCTTGCTTCCGCCTCCTATCTCAATTTCCCACACTTCTCAAGCCGTTTCCATTATTTTCCCTCAGTAACCTAAAATCTTTCAGCAATCAGCCGTTACAGATGCCATCATTAGAATAGTGATTGATCCATCTTCATTCGCAAAAAATCCCGAATTCGAATAGGTTTCACGATCAACTTGGGGATGTTGACACTTACAGTGCATAACAATTCCCAGGAAACAGCATGCGAATTTTTAACGTACCATGCAGAATGTAGACAGATGAGTTCTTTTGAAGAAAACAATGATTCAGACAAACGATAAAAAACGGTTGTAATGAGCTCAAATTTATCACATTTTGATCCAGATATGACAATATTTTTATATCGAAGAATGGATGTACGAGAAATCACAAAGTAATTTCGCCAGTCACAAGAAATTTTTTATGTGTACTAATAATAAAGTTTGCAGAACAATCTCACATTTACCATACTTTGACTAAGAATAGAAAATATTTTAATACCGAAAGATGTGTCAAATTTTGTTAACTAGTATTGCCAGTCACACAAGATTTGTATTAACAGTAAAGATAAAAAAATAATCACATAAATTCATTATATTTTGACTTTAAGCAGAAGGTAGTGTTTCTAAGCCGAAAGGTAAGATACATAAGAATATGCCAAGTAGTTCGACCAATCACAAAAATGTTTACCCGAACTAATAATTTAAAAATTGTTTGGGATAAAATTTCTAAAAATTACTCTTTTATTCAATCAATTTACCGTTTCACTATTTGCACTACAAGTATACAATTTTCTTAATTTAACCAGAAGTGATGCCAACATTTAATAAATAAAATTATATTATAGATGAAAGTTTCACGGAGGAATTTATGCATCGTTTGTATGATTTAATTTAATATTATTTCGTCAATGGAATACTATATTATATATTTAAAATATTGTTAGATTAATGGACTCTGTTGCAGCGATTTTGTTTTTTGCTTTCTATGTGCTTTTATCTTTACTCTAATCTCTTTTACTGTAACTGCTCATAATTGTCATTAGAAATTAAAAAAAATTTAAATATAACAATATTAAATGTATTATTTTAATGTTATTATAAAATATATAATATTAATATCATTTTAAAATATAATACCTAAAATATAGATAAATTTTTTTAATGTTCGATTTGATAAACATGTTTCTTAACAGTAAGCAAAGAAAGAAAGAAAGAGAAGGTGACTTTGTTTAAACGGGGGTAATTAAAATACATATGTAAAATTCATTGCGCTTTATTTTTCTATTTTTATTATTTTTTACCCCCAAGGAATAGTATTCGAAAAGAATTTCACTTTGGTACATTTTCTTCCTTTGAAAATCCATCAAATAAAAATTTGTGTGTGTGAATTGTTTTTGACAAACTTTAGATATAAAATAATTTTCTAATGCTATACTTTCAATTTTCTAACTTTGAATTTCTATAATTAAAGAAACGTAATATGGACACACAACTTTTCTGAAATTTATCGTACATTCTTCATACAAAGCATTTATTTTCAACTCTCGTGAGAAGCAATGAATTTTTTTAGGCAACCTTTTGAAAAACCCATGTTTCATCAAGGGTAACAATGTATTCCCATTAACTACTTTGCTAAAATGGTTTCAATACAAGATTCTACAAAGCAATTTGCGTTAAACAAAATGGCTTACAAAAGAAAAAAAGGGAAAAGCTTTTTTTTTTTTTTCCTCCTTTTTTATGTTCGTATTCTTTATAACTTTGTTTTGATTTTATTACTTTGTTACTACAAAAATGCTTTCAAATTTGCATTAAATTTCTGTGTTGTAAGTATTCTCATATTAGTAGCGATTTCTTTTTAAAACATTGAAAACGATGCGAATTTTTTGCAGGTATTCATGTGTAATCTTAAAAGAAAATTGTTTAAACGCTTTAAGTAGTTATTTAACAATATTTACTTTGAATTAAAAAATTATAGCATTTATTTTAAAATGTTTTGATGAATAAAATAAAACATTTTTCTAAAAAAAAGCACAAAATAGTAGCTTCTAATTACAAACTTGTTTGCACAGAGAATATTTTTAAGGAAACACATACAAATTTATAAATATATATTCTAAAATTGCAGTTTGAAAAATAAAATAAACTTTTAGTAGAAATGTTTTGCCGAAAATGTTTGCATTCCTAACATTTTTATCCTTTATCAAAATTGTTCCAAAAATGCATTTCTGTAAAAAATATGTAGCATTAGTAATCTTGAATCAAATATAATAAATTGTTATATTATAGTATATACATAATAGTTTTGAATCAAGTAAATTTGAAATTATAAAGGAAAATAGCGAAGATTTGAAATAGTTATTTATAAACAGAAACTCACCATGGATTAAGTAGATAGAAAATGTTTACAATGAGAAGCGTCATTGTACTGATATGAGAATGCTCATCAACTTTCACCTTTGTCACTTTAGTTAGAATTCAAAAACCACTATAACAAGCTCACTAACTTTAGTTCGATAGCTCGTATTCTAACTTTTAATGGATTTAATACTTTTAAGAGATTAGTTGTTACATTTTGTTTTAAAATTTTAGAGAGTTTGAAGATAATGCTCTAATATTCTAAAATATTTTACCTTTGAATCATTCTAAAATTTAAAAGGAATCATGAATTAATCTTCATATATTTATTGTTATCAGTAAAATTACGTTCTAGTTTCGTCAACTTTGGAAGAAAACCATGTTACATGTACAATTCGACGCGACGCACAAAAGCAATTGAAAACGATGAATCAAAGAAATATTAAATACAAATTTTTTAACTATTTGTAAGGAAAATTATTGATATATCAGATTCTTTTAATTAAGAACATGGGGAAAATAAATAGCGATATTAGCGTCCATAAAATCCACTCACATTTTATTCCCACAGTTTACAATAATGGATGAATAAAAATATAGTTGGCAATCATTTTATCTGGACATTACTTCGTAAGTTACTCGAATGTTAATCAATTATTACATATATTAAAGAAAGTAGCAAATGTATGCACATTTCAATGCTACTGGCGGACAAACGTCCTTAATTAGGTTTAATAAAAAAGAACTAATTTTACAGCAAGTAATTACAAACTAATTAATAAATTAAAAATTATTTAGATGAATAAAAATTCAAAAATAGGATAAAATCAACATAATAAAATTAACATAAAATAATTTGAAAATACAATAAATCCACAGAAAATTAAGAACAAAGCGGAAATTCAGTTATAAGTTAAAAAGTAATGAAATGATAACAGAAGAAAAATTAATATAGAAAGGATATTTAGCGATTTTAGTAAATTAAATTAGAAAAAAATAATATAAATATAATTTGCCAAACCCTTCTTTAAATTTTAAAAAAAAAAAAAAAAAAAGAAAAAGAAAGAAAGAAATCATTACACACTGCTTAAAAAAATTTAACAATATATTTAATACAAGAAAAATAAATTATCTTAAAATAGAAATAAATGATAGTAAAATTTACAAAAAGAAAAATTTGAGATTTATTATTTAGATGTAATATTTTTGCTTAGAAAATGAAGAGAGACAGCCATATATGAATGCTTCACTTCTCAAATCGATTATCTCCGTTTTCAGAATTTTGTTTAATTTCAATACCAAAACTGTATATAATAGTATTTATTCAAAAGAGATTTCTGCTAAGTTTTAATACTATCAAAACTATATATAAATAATGTGAATAAGTTTATTTAAAAGAAATAATGTTAAAAATAATCACTTTAAATTTTATCATTTTTAAAATTTTTGTCTTACGGAGTTAATCGATTTGTCAAAAGAAGCATTCAAATATGAAGTTTTTTTTAACAGGAAAACATTGAAATAAAATAAAATAAAAACTACGCATAAAACTGTTAATAATAAATTGATGTCATATTTTTATATAAGAAAAAGTCAATTAAATTCTAATGTAGAAACCATATTTATTCTTAAAAGCAAATTTATTTTGTAACGATATTGTTTGTTTGTAATATCAAAGACTATTTTTATTACAACATAATACATATATACAGAAAGAGCCAAATATTTGTTAATTCATCAGAATTCTTTCCCTCTTTATTGTCATTAATTTCATTGTCCTGTTGCCATTAATTAGAAAAAAATATGAACTTATAAAAGGAAATAATTTTCCATCTGTCAGATGCTCAATTATAAAACTTGCATGTATATATGTATATAAATAAATATATATATATATATATATATGCAAGTTTTATAACTGAGCATTTGACAGATGTAATTTTGATTAACCAATATATATATAAATCAATATATGACCTTCGAAATTAACCAACTCTTAAAAAATTTATATTTTCTATGCTATTAACACAGGATGGTAAGTGATATAAAGTATAGTAAATAAAAAATAAAACTTTTTTTGTAAATTTTTCATTAGTAAACACTTTAAAATCCGGCAATTATCTAAGATATATCAATTCAAGACAATAAACAAGATGCACACATTATTAGTTTAAAAATTTACAAGTAAAGGTGGTTTAGAAACTAGATTTCATACTAAGTGATTTTGTACAAAGTAATTTACAAATAATAATTTATTAATGCGAACAAGAAGCAAGATTTTATACTTTATATCCTTATAAGGGGTTGGATTGTTTTCTCTAGTCTCTTAATAGCCACTCTCTTTTTACATACGAGGACCAACCAGAAACCAGGAACTTTTCAAATCTCCAGTTTAAAATAGATTCAAAATCCCTGCAACAATTCACATCCGAGGTTGAAATCGAATTCTCGAACCAAAACCTACATATAGAGAAACTTGGCTGCAACCTCTACATTAGTTTAAAGGGAGATTCCCATCAAAAAAACTTCTTGAAAACACTTAATAAACTTACACGATGTTTCTTCTTCTTCTTTTTTTTTTCTTGTGCCGTCTAGGCTGACAATATGGGGTACGCTGCTACACTTTATCATACTGAACCATAATTGGTGTGGAGTCCGACTGCTTTCAGTACACACATGCCATAGGGATCCGTTTATAGGGAAGGCAACCATTCATACCTCATTCATACACAGAAAAGACAAAGGCAGGAAAGATAGAGAGGGTAAGTACATCCCTTCCCGAACCGAGATTCGAACCCAGGACTTCCCTATGCGCAGTCAGGCACTCTGACCACTAGACAGGGCAGTCGGTCGGCAAGGGATGTGTTAACACTGAATTAACAAAAGTTGACAGTGCAAAACTGTGCAAAATGTAAATAACTAAATTTATAAGACCTGCTGTTTATAATGTTATAAAAGATTTACGCAATTAAACTTTTGGAACAGGAAAAAAATTTAAATGCAATTTTTACATTTAAAAAATTTAAATGCAATTTTTACATTTAAGTATTACATCTTATGTGTAATAATACTGATAATATTAATATCTAAAAGACGGTCATTCATTTACACCCCAATCTCTTGTAATCGAATAATCAGTTTCAAATCCTTGTAAATATTTTATCCAAGAAGAAATACGTTATAAGTGCCTTTTATTAGTTATTATAGTTAAAATTAGTAGTGATCAAACATTTGATTGTTATTGATAAAAAAAAAGTAATTTACATTGAAGTATCGATAATAAAATATTTAGCATTTACTTCTTCGTCTCCAATTTAACTTTGCCTAGACTATTAAAATCTACGCAGTTCATTTTTTTATTATATGTTCTTTTAATTATAATAAATAAAAATTAAATATATAAGTTAATAAATAAATTCAAATTTCTGAAAAAATTCTTTGTTACCTCCAATTTTGATTTTGAATATCATTGAAAAGTAGATAAATTACCGGAAAATAATAAAGTAAAATTTGTATAAGTGATTTTTTTATAAGAAATCTGAAGGAATTAGGACTTATGATGCACTAAAATTCTTGTAAAATTAAAGGTGAAAAATGAAAAATATTAAAAAAAAAAAAAAAAGAAATTGTGACCAAACAGTATATGGAGCATAACATTTTTGCATTTGCATAAACAGTTGAGTAGCATAGATATATAACCAATCGTATTTGATACTTAAAGAGTAAAAAAAAAATAATAATAATAATAAATTTCAAAAGCCCTTCATAAAATAATACTACTTAAAACTAACGAACCAAGCACGCCAATTTCACGGGCACCACTGAGAGCTCATACACAGACCAAGTAAATGCAAATTGAATGGGAAATATGGAACGCTTAGTTTTCTAGTTTACGAAATTATTAAACACTGAAGATGTACCTGCCATCCGCATTAAACCAAAATTCCCATCAGCTAGGTCAAAGGAAAAGTCGGTAAAAACATTCTTTATGATTCAGAAAGTAACCGTTATTTTTCATAAAAAATCGTTTTATGGGAATAGTATTATTACAAAAACATTGCAACTTTAAAGTAATAGATCACTTCAAATTTATAAATAAATTTGATTTTGCATTTACACAAGTGAGAGCAACAAACTGGCAGAAAATCAAAAATACAGCGAGAGAAATAAATTATTCATGAAAGTATGTTTTCTGTTATAATTTCACTCTTGATGCAAAAGAACTCAAAAAAAGTTTATAGCATACCTTAAAAAATTAATTTAAGTAGAAATTTTTTTGTTATTCCCAAATTTTGCAAGTACGTTTAGAGATAAAATATTTGTTAAAAAGTGTATTGGATGGTATTTTTAATAATATATTTTCCTTTCTTAAGAAATATCTATAAAAATATGCATACCACAAAAAACATGAAATTTTCTTTTCAATATATTGTCTTATTTCTATAAAAACTTTGGCAATTTATTTATTACATTGAAATCAAATTTATCAATTCTATAAAAACTATTTCGATTATTAATTCTGTCATATTAAATTTAGCATAAAATTCACATTTTAAAGAATTTTGCATAAATTATGCAATTTTGTTTTTCTATTCCGTAATCAAATGCAAAGAATAAAAGCAAATAACAAATTGTAAGCAAACAAGTCGCAACCCCCCCCCTTTTTTTATTCTTAAATGTATTTCGTGAAGTCCTATATATTCGAAATCGTCTTTAGAACATTATTTTTCATGAAACCTTATATTGTGATTTAAAAAAAGGAAAAATTTTTTTTCAAAGATTAATGTTAATAATTTTTAGCATAAAATTCTTAATTCTGTAAATACTAGAACATTTCGGCCCAAGCAGAATGTCTATTTATTTTTACCATATTTACCATTGCACAACTTAAAAGATTTATTTTCGTGTGAATTCAAGAATTCCTCCATTCCTGATTTTGTATAAATTGTCTAAATAATTCGGAAGAAGTTAATTTTGACTTGTTGACGCTCTACAGTTATTATTTTACACAAGAGGGGACTGATTAGATCGAAGTTTAAAGTAGTACATTAGAACCCACATGCAAATTAACCAAAGTCAAGAGAGTTAACTATACAGCTGCCAAATCACCCTATACAAAGCTAATAGAATCATTGAACAAATTATTAAACATGTTTTACTATTATATATACTCAGCAGAAATTTTTCTTTATTTTCCACTTACAAATTTATATAAATATGGAATAAATATGAAACTCAATAAATATGAAATGTGCACAGATACTTAATAAATACAGTAATATCGATAATGATGATCTGCTTGAATTGGGTAGAACAATCACAAGATTGCTTAAGAAACAAAAAGTTCAATTAATTTCAATAAAACGAGTTTTTTTTTAGTATAACTTTTCAAATATAAATTAGTACAACAAATTTCAGTTAACCTGATAAAAATGTTCAGACTTTGTCTTTTTCAGTAAATTATGTTATTCATATTTTGCTAAACACAATACATTTTTGCAAAAACATGAAAAGGATAACTTGAAGCATAAATAGTATTTCATCTGAGGCCACATACTTTAAAAAATGCATGCACATTAGCAAACGTACCTATTATGAAACTTTTAAAAACAATATGAAGAACTCGTCCTCAACAAGTACATAAATAAGTGTATGCGCAAAATAATTCGAAAAAAGCACTCGAGCATTTTCGATATTAGGTAATCAGAACTATGCAATAACCAAAAAGTGAGGATTCTATTTAAAATCAAGCACTATTGTCTAACAAGAAATGTTTGGAAAGGTAGTAACAAACTATGTGACTCGTGGCTTCAGATAGCGGAAGTCCGATTAGTGAAGAAATTGATCTTGGTTGATCTTTCTTGACCGAATTAGAGATTGAGACGGTTTATGAACATTGTAAATATTTATAGAGTCAAATCTTCCTTCATTGGTGTGATGGGGAAGGTATCAATTCGTTTGCCACACACTTGACCGTGACATTAAATTGTTAGAATTAACCCAATAACCGATTGGTACCGCCAGCAGTGGCATTCGATTCACTTTTTATACTTATATACATCCTGTTTCAATAATGCAGGAGATATTTTATTGATATTATTCTAATCTTAATTTATATATTTTTATTGATATCACTATGCACACATTTTTATGAAGTTACATATTCATGCCATAAAAAATTGAACTATAAATAGTTTAAAATTATCAACTTATTCTAGGAAAGAATATTATCTTAAATAGTTTGAAAAACATATGCACATAATTATTGATCCATTATCCAAGTTTACAAAACCAATTCAATTTTATTTTCTTATAAATCGAAGTAATCATTATTTAAAAACTCTTAGTAATTATTTACCAATAAAATTTTACTTTAAAAACCAAAACAAATATACACAAATCAAAAGCGTTTCATAAAATTAACACTACGCTATAAAGCAAAAATATTTTTCCAATTAGTATAACGGATAATAAAATACAGAGTGTCTATCGTTAGAATTTTAGAATAGAAGGCTTAAACATCTTGGTCAACCGTAAAGTTTCAGTTTAAGAAGTTAAGCAACAGAAGAAACTCCATTTTGGAAATCACTGATCTCATATCTTCCGCTTTACGATTACTGTTTTAAAATGGTAATACTTTAAAATTTGATTTCTTGATTAAATACAAACATGAGTTCATATTTCAATAAAATTCATATCAAGGAAATTGTTGGTATCACTTCAATTAGACCTGTTTTATGTCTCAATTGAAAACACGTCCATAAATGCATGGTACATTTCGATGCTTAAAAATAAGTTTTAAAATAATACAATTTTTTGTATCAATAGCATTAATGATTAGACTAAAATTGCTTACGGACTCTTATCAATGAACTTAGACGTCTCATTGTAAGGAGAATAAAGACAGTAATCAATTTGAAGCATAATACGATTAATAATGTCTGCATCCACTATAATCTTTTGCAATTATAATCCTGGGCTTTGAGTTATCACTATTTGATATTTTTCTAATATGTGAAAGATGCTCTGAACAAATCGTTAAAGGAAAAACTTAGTGGTGTTATGTCAGATGATTTGAAGGATTAATTGAACAGGGCCATTATCTTCCAGTAAAATGATCTCTCAAAGAACTACGAATAAGGATATTCTACATAAGTGATTATCGTTTTCCTCAATATTCGATCCTTTTAAATGTAACGAACAAACACATCAAAAGTAAACAAAATAATATATACTAATTGTGTAAAAAAAAAAAGCATGAACAACAGAACTTGATGAAAATGAAATGGGAAAAGAAATTATCAACAAATACTAAAATTGTAGACGATATTTACTAATGAAAAATATTATTTAAAGAAAGAAAATAAACTGTGTCTGTGTGGCAACTTTCACATAATAAAACGGATAAATGATTTATTTAATGAATAAATATCATAAGCTTGTTCATATTTTCATACCCTTTTAAACATTAGAATATGTCACTCTCTATAAACATTCCACATAGCATAAATTTGTATGTACATTGATCTTGTTGATTCGTGTTTTGTTACAGTGTAATCACTTTATATAATTAATGTTACTTCGATAGAATTTTACATTTTAAAATTGATTCTGCTGGATTAATGAATCGAACGCATGAGTTAATAAATTAAAGGTCGGACCGTTACCAGATGTTACATTTGTCGAAATATTTGGAATCAAGGTAGAAAAAAAGAAACGAAAAAAACATATGTATACTCTCAAAAATGAGTTTAATTTTTAATTTGAATTGGAACAATAATTATCAACTCATATTGAATTTCCGTCAGTTGCATAGAAATTTTTTTAATTTTATGCGATCTCGTTTGTTTTCAGGAAGAAGAATCGTAAACGAAGATTGCTACAGCCGAACAAAAATACTAATACAGAAATATTTTCATTAAATAAACAACCTATACATTGTTTTTCATTCATTCTTGAACTCTTTAAGTTTTAACTATTGCCTTATATATATAAAAAAAACAATAACATTGATAATAAAAAAATCAGCAATTCTTTCCATTGTTTCTTATATTTATAACACTTTAAACAAGTCTACTAGTTTTGTTAATTGTCCTTAAAAGGCGAGGCACACATTAAAAAAATATAAAAAGATTAGGATGAGATATTTCAGATTACACATATATCTGCAGATGCGGACATTCAAGACAAATACATAGAATAGCTTAGATTTTAGTGGGTCAGCAGACCTCTGTTTTTTTTATCTATATTTACGACGATATAAAAATCAAGAGCTATTGTTAGTGCAGAAGTGAGACGTGACTGTTCAGCGGAAACGCCTCAGTTCAAAGGAGGTCGTGGAAGGTCATTAAATATTACACAGATGAGACGATCTGTTATTAAATTTTGTCGCCTTTCATTCTTGACGACGCGCTTACGAACAAGAATGTCCTAATTTTCCTATTCAGATGACGTAACATGCATCACAGCGTGACATCAAAACAAAATGGCAGTTCTCTGAACAAATTGCTGAGATTAGATTTAGTAATAGAATAAATTCGATCAGAGAAATTTGATAAATTTTCGATAAAAAAAAAATTCTATTTTAATAGAATGGATTCTTCAATGCCTTGTTTGAGGAGTATTTTGCATATTTAATAGATAATGTAAAGTACTAGATTATTGCTAAAAAGGAACTATAGTTTAACTTAATGAATACTGGGGTTTTAAAGCAAGTACTGGGATTTTTATAGCAAATACTGGGATTTTTATAGCAAATACTGGGATTTTAAAAGAAATGTATCATTAATTTTAAACTCTTTTCAAATTTTTCGCATACTAAAAATAATTTGATTCAATATTGAACATATTATGCCCTCTTATAATGAATTCATATTTTATATTTGAAAAAAAATGATTTTTATTTATAACTATATGTTCCAAATTTTTGAAAATTAGGTAAATGATTTGGAAAAAAATTAATTGGATTTTTAGAACAGAATTGAGTAGTTTATTTTGTATTCATAATTTTGTTATTTATAAAAAATTCAGATTTTGTTTTTTAAAAGAATTAAAATGTATTAGAATGATAAAAACACGAAATATCAATCTGCAAAATACTCATAATTAAATAATAATTTATAAAGTGAATTGTAATTTTTTTAGCTGAATGGAAGAATCAATTATGGAAATATTTATGGAAGTTAAAAATTTGGAAAACTTTCAAAACTTTCCAGAGAATATTTAACCCATGCATCTTCTTACATCAGGTTGATTTTATTAAGATTCCAAGGCGTTAGAATTATTTTTACTTATTATTAAGACCTTAACAATTTACCTAGAGAGTTTTCAAGAATTATTAATTTTCTTTTCCCTCCAAAACTGGTCGTCAATTTAATTCAAGGATTGTCATGAACATGATCTTTTTTATGTGCCTCATTATTAGGTATAGCAACGAATTTATATTCAAAATTCCAAAGTTAAGTAGTAAGTCAACATTACTTTATATTTTTAAATAAAAAAAAATCAAGTTTTTAAGCAACAAATTAATTTTTAAGCAAAGATAAATTTATCTTATAAATGTCGTATAATAAATTTCTGTATGTAATTTATAATCAAAATAATCCACTCCTTTGTATAGTAATATCATAGCTTTGAAACATGATCATTTTTATATGTATCACTATTAGGTATGGTAGCGCATTTATATTCAAATTTTTCACCTTTTTGATAATACCATAGTTTTTTCCAATGAAAAATACGAACTATCCAATTGTAATCCAATTTTCTGTTAAACATGAATTTCAAAATATTTCTTAAGATTTTCAACAATGAATAATATAATGATCAGTTGTTTTTCCAGTTTCACGATTTCTAAAATTTCATTTTTCAATCTAAACCTCGATAATTTTAACATATCTGATTCTTCCGATTTTCAAGACATGTTGCCACGGATATCAAAGAATTTTCAGAACTCTGAAGCAATAAGAATAGAATTTTTTTTAGAACTATGAAGATATGACCAAGATTGTTCGTTGTATTGAAAGTTTGTGATATGACTATAAAATTACCATATGCACAGCTTTATAGATACAATCCTTTTATCCTCTTTAATAAAGTGGAGTACTCTTGCTAAATTGAGCAATGCATTTACTAAGGACATTTCACCATATAAAATCACTGAGTATAATAATGTTTTTAATTACAACGATTTAATAATTTTGTTAAGCATAATAATCATAATCCTGAATTTGAAATCGTTTGCTTAAAATTTTTTCCTTTATAATCTTTCTTTCTTTAATCAAGATTTTTGTAATCAATATTATATTCGTAACCTTTTGTTGGGATTTATATGTATGTAATCATAATTTTGGTTAAATAAATTTTAAAAATCGCAAACCCTACTTTTAATTTTCATATTCGTATTCGAAGGTATTAACATGTCGCATAATCTCACTTTGGTAAAGTAACTTCATTTTATTAGTCTGCTGTTTATGCGAACATATTCCTCAAAAAAGTTAATTTTTTAATCCACTACTAAAATTGGATGAAAACAGAATTGTTTATAAGGCATACCAAATGTAATACAATCAACGCTCATATAACGCGGTACTCTTAGAACGCAGTTTCCATATAACGCGGAGCTGAAATTGCGATGGTCTTCCTATAACACAGTACTCTTATAGCGTTTCCGCTCTACAACTTCCCATCAGTTCTTTCCGTGCACCTAATGAATGGTTTTAACTGGATATGTTTATATAAACAATCAAGCTTATCTCTTAGCCGTTTACGGCATCGATATTCGTTTAGCTTTTTGCAGCTTAATTTGCTGCTTATAACTGAATAATAATACACAATACTGTAATTGTAAAAAAAAAAATAAATAAAATAAATAAATAAAAAAAAAACAGATTGTATGATTGGCTTGCGCGGAAATTAAACCATCCACGATTATTGCGTGTTGGAAACCTCTTTTACCTCAAATGGTACAAGCAACACAAGATGATTCTACAATTTCACTTCCAGTTACAGAAATAGTAAACATTGCTTCTCGTGTAAACGATGAAGAATTTGCAGTAAACCATCAAGGATGTAAGGAAACTAGAACTCTGGGAAGAAACTTTAGATGAGGAAGAACTGATGGAATTAATTGATGCACTCACCCCCCTCAAATACATTGGTAAACGAAAATAAGAAAAATTAATGGGTGCCAAATCTTGATTTACAAGATGCTAAATTTAGCTAAAGAATAGAATTTCATTACATTCAAACTGATCATTCAACGATACTCAGCGCAAAGTTTAAAAGAGAGTTAAGAAATTGCTTAGCTCTTTATACAGTGGTTTTAGGAGTTAGAAAAAAAAAAGCTGCAATCGAAAACCAATGTGAAGATGAACCAAGTGAGGAAGATATTTTCGCCATTAAAAGAAGGCGAGTTAGGCGATTCGTATCTGATAGCGAGGATGTTGAAAAATTACAAAAGTCTTTCTTGTTTTTGTTGGAAAACAGTTTTTTAGTTTAGTTTCTGTTTAATTTTTTTAATCATTTCCTTATATGAACTCTTCAATTCAATAAAAATAATTTATACTGTCTTTTGCATTTATTGGTCTCCATATAACGCGGTACGAATGATATAATTTGTACTAATTCTGGGATTCTTATAGTACGGTTTCCATAGAACGCATTACGAATTATATATAGCCTGGTTTGTGTACGGTTAAATCCGAGTTTCTTATAGCGCGATTTCCATAAAACGCGGTATGCACTCACCGCGTAATAGGAAGGTTGACTGTATATGAAATGAGATACGTTCGCTTAAATTGAATTAAATTTCAATGACTGCAAGCAAATATATAATCTCATAGTGATTACATGAAACATAATATAATATGAAATTGAAAAATTACAATAGTTTATTAAATGAAACAAATCAGTTTTAATTAATATAATTTAATTTTATTTTAAATGTATAAATGTTTGTCATATTTTAGCTTTACTCAAATTAAAAATAAGAGAAAAAAAACAAATTACTAAAAAGTTTGGTTTGATTAATTTGTAACTAAATAGGTTTTTTTTTTTTTTTTTTTGCACACAGAAGATCTAATTAGATTAATATAATTTAATTTTATTTTAAATGTATAAATGTTTGTCATATTTTAGCTTTACTCAAATTAAAAATAAGAGAAAAAAAAACAAATTACTAAAAAGTTTGGTTTGATTAATTTGTAACTAAATATTTTTTTTTTTTTTTTTTTTTTTTTTTTTGCACACAGAAGATCTAATTAGACTGGTACTTACAATTTAAAGTACAGTGCGAACTACAACAAACATTCTACTTGGCAAACTATTTAAGAGAAAAACTAAAAAACAAATCCTAAATAAATGCCGCGCGCGTTTTAGCAAAAACAATAAACTTCTTTCCCTTAACTGTGTGAACTCGGTTAAAAAAATATTTACCTACTATTGCATCAGTTGAAAAGTTTTTTCAATATTTTAGCAAAAACATCATTAAAACTTCGAAGTTACAAGCGTTTAATCAATTAAATGTATGAAAAAACAAGGTTTGCTTAAATTAAATAAATATACATAGGTAAAATATTTTTGTTTATCATGTCTTTTTAATTTTTTTACCATGTTTTTGGAATGTTAATTTTCTTACTGTTACTGAACTTGAAATCAAAATGTTTCTGCAGTTGTTATTTTAACTTTCATAAACATTATTCATATTCATGATCAAAATTCGATGTAAGTAATAATAAAAATCATTATCATTAATGCAACTGACTCGAAGTTTGAGGTTTCTCAAACTATGCTTAAATTATTAGACTTTGGCTATAATTATATAATAATTTTGAATGACGGTTATATAGTTATTTTTATAAAAAAGTTGATGAAAATAAAGGAAAATTCATTACAATAATTAAACGATATATAATGATGATAAAACTTGTTGTGAGTAATAAAATAATCATGGAAAAATTAATACATTATAATAATATAATAATATTTTAGATTTTAGACAGCTATACATATTTTAGCTTATTTTAGTTATCTAGCAAATATTTAAAATACCCAATTATAGATAAATATCATTTTCAAATTACATTTGAGAATTTTATCTGCAATTTTAGACAGTAAGAAGAGAAAATTTTTGCATTTCTAATAAATGAAAGAAATATTTAAATAATTATTGAAATTACATAGTGAATCAAATTTAATACAAGCATAAACCACAAATATTATTATTATTTAGACTTTTTGCCATAGTAATTAAAATACTTTGAAAATACTCAAAAGCCTCTCCTTCTATATAATACAGCAACAACTTTTACAATATAGAAATTACAAAAATTTCAACCGAGCAAAAAAAAAAAAAAGTTATAAAGTATAAAATATTTTATAAATTCAGCAGTTAGTGTGAATAAATAAAAAAAACGGACATTATTTACTTTGTACATTGAAAAAAATTAGGGACTGTATTATAAATTTTCTTAAAGCGATAATTGATTAAAAAAAATTTAACTATCAATGATGTATAAATAATTTCATAAAATAATATAATAATAATAACAATTATTATTATTTTACCGAATACTTTGCAATTTACAGCAGCTTAAAATACAATAGCTCATTTTTATTAACAGAGAATAGTGTATAAAGATTTTTTTTCAAATCAAAATTTCTGTAATGGATTAATTTTTACTTTATTATTTTTAAAATGATTTTAAATCTCTATACTTAAGGAGATAAACATTTTTATCAAGTTACTTTTTAAATTTTGCAGTTCTAGGTTACAGATGAGATGAAAAAACTATAAATAACATTTACTGAAGGAAACTGTTTAATGACAAAATTAACTATCATTAACGTCAGGAAATATACAGTGAAGACATTATATACTTTTTAGTATCTCACTAGCTTTTTCATCATATTTGGTACCTAATGACAAAGAAAATATTAAATGTGGCAATTTTTGTAGTCTTTATGCATTGTTTTAATTTTAAAAATTAGTTTTGTGAATTCAGTGCTCCATAAAACCATTTTCAATTTTTTTCTAACTCTATTAGAATGAACAATATAATAAGAAATCAACTGAAAATTTTGAAACATGCTAAGTATTAATCTTCTTAAAAGAATATCAGGTTGTAAAAACAGGTTACAAGAAAAGATTTACTCAAATAACTTTAAAAATAAATTTCATATTAAATTTCTTCAATTTACTTTTAGAAATTTATAAATGTGATATTATGTATATCTTTGATACAGAATTAAAACTCTATATGCCCTTAACCTTCTCCACTACAATTGCATGTCAACACCCATCTTCTTGAAAAAAATCAAAAGGAATTTTACTCTTATCTTAAAAAGATAATCTCAGAAACTTTCTAATTAATATCACTGTACTAGAATTTCTATATATCTACAGATTTAGTCTTTATAAATGATTTATATCTTCTTAGGAAAGAATAGGACAGTAATGTGTAAAAATAAAAATCAAATTTGAAAAATGATTCCTGCCGTCAGAGCCAAGAACTCTTACTTCACTTATTCATTGGAAAATCTTCTATAAGCATCTAATGTTACTAGAAGATCGTGTGTCTTAATGGTTTTATTATAAAAGAAACTTCTTTAGAAGACTCAAGGAATACTTCTTATTCATCAAAACCTGAACTGCATCCTGCGGATTTGGTAGAGCCCAACTCAGAGCTAGGTACAGAAAAGCATGCTGGTGCAACAACAGCATTATGAAAATTAAACACTAGCATAATTTCATGATGCGAATGATATTTTAAAGTATCAGCAGTAAAGGAAAAAAATTGCAGAAATTTCCCTATCAAAATTGTCACAAAATAACACAGGAAGGTGGCGAAAAATACAAACAATTGTATCATCGACTCCATTGATATACATATGGAGACAATCACAGAGTGGGTATCTTTCATAAAAAAAATTAAAATTGCAAAAGATTTATTCCCAAAAAAACTTACTTTTATAAGGGAAATGATATGATGATTCATCTCAACATTTTTAGAATGAAAGTGTCAGTTGTTACCTCAAACTTTATGCAAATTTTATCAGTATGGTAAAATAATAGAGGGGGGAGTTCAGTATTTTGTAAAACAATTTTAGAATTGTCGTAATTTCATTTATTTCCTTTATCCCATCCTTACTCTCGAAACAAAACTAATTTACCACACCTAGCAGACAAAAGATTTAATATTGGTCTGAAGCTTCAAAGATTATAAGAAAGCAGATTTTGCTGTGCTTAAAATCAAGCAATGTGTATGATTCAATGTGATGTCAAGTTTAAATAAAACACAATTAAAAGCAATGATTAAAATGTACTGAAGCACAATGAAAAAAGGATCTAACATGTGACTTTTAAGAATTGGTAAGAGATATCTAAAACCACATCAAGAAACATCAGAAAGCCTCAATTACAGTTTCATTCCATTTAGAACACCTTCCTTGGATCAATAGAATATAATTTAGATTCCCACATAATATATTGGTACATGGAATTTTCGGTTGAGAATCAAAAATTCCATTCTCTCAACAGAGTGGTTTATGACTCAGATCTCAACAGAGAACTAGGTTTTTAAAGTTTAGGCGTTAAAAAAATATTCTTTGGTGCTTACTGTAAAAAACTCAGATCTAGTTTCCACAGGCACATTCTAATGCGTTAAAAATTAAGTATTAATTTTTTTATGTCCTACAATAAATACCACACGATTATTAATATTATTAATAATCATGTGGTATTTATTGTAACTCAAAAATTTAAATTATTTATAAAATGTAATTTGCATCATTTTCAGTTTGCAACACCAACTAGTCGAAGAGCAAGTTCATTCAACAAAAGACGGCCTTATCATAACCCAATGCCAGAATGTGCATCTCAACAAGTTTGTAATGCAGTTTATATGAGATTAAAATTTATTCAACCTCTTTGCAAATGCGCAAGTGGCATGAAAAGTCCATGCTCAACAAGAATGCACCCAAATGATGGTCATACTATAAATTTATTGGCAGACAAAGAGGGACAGGTAAGTCAGTTTTAATGTCAAATAACTGAAAAATAAAATTTTTAAAACAAAATTATTTATTTACTAATTTTCAAAATAATATAAATCAACTACAGTATCATACATTGAGATAATGAAATATTTAAATGTAGCACACATATGAAACTTTACTATATTGTAGCACCACTTATTAACTATTTCTTACACTATTTTCTTTATATATATATATATATATATATGATCATTTTTACAGTGATTATTATTATTTTCACAGAAAACACAGACTTTGATAAAGGTTTGTGAAGACGTAAATTCTGTAAAGCCTTGCAGTGAGCCCCATGATTGGATGCTTCTAGCATTACAAAATGTCAGAACTGGTAAAGCGCAGTATTTAGTAGTGTGTAAATGTCCTTCTCATGGAATTATGGAAGGACCTGTACTCCATACTCAACCACCATATGCTCGAATTCCTGGTATAAGTGTTTACGGAATGTTATGTGTTCAAGGTCGAAAAAGTAGACTACAGAAAGGAAGTAAGCCCATTATACTTCAAAGTAAAATAGTATGATCAATATATTGTTTTATTTTGAATTGTAATTATTTTTTATTAAGTTTCTGTAACTTTTACTAAAAATATAAAATTTTATAAATTAATAAGATATATTTGGCACTAGATACTATATAGCTAATTAAATATTATCAATGGGAAATTTCTTAATAAAAAAATTATTACTTTAGTAATATTTTAATAGTAAAACAAATTCAAAATGAAAAATGGCAATGGATTTTATTAAAAAAGAAAAAAAACTTGTATATTTTATGATATGGAAAACAAAAGTAAGAATAAAAAATAAAAACTAATCTTTTCATTGAACTCCATAAAAACTGAATGGTTATTGATATAAAAATTTTGTATAATTACTAATCTATTTTAATAATTGTACAAAATTTTTATATCAATAAAATATTTATAATATAGTATAATGAAAAATATAAGCGATAAATATAAATAAAAGGAAACTTTTTCTGAACAATTGATTTCAAATTTTAAGTCAAGAATTTTAAATGTAAAGCATTAGAAAAAATGTACAGAATTGAAAAAAAATTTTTGCATTATCTGATAGAGCACATATATAATAATTAAAAGCAATGAAAATTTATTATTTTTGTATGCAGAAAGGATAATAGCTGTATCACAGGAACCGATAATTAATTCAGATTATTTACAATGAGAAAGCTTTAACTTTTATTAATATACTCCAATAAAAATTTATTTATCAAACACAGAATCAAATACTACAATAGACAGCTCTAAAAATTATTCTAAATATACAAACATTAAAATCGGAAGTTTTTTCTTTATGTTTCAATTTTTATATTAAAAAAAAAATAGATGCATCAAAAAAATTTATGCCAATGCATTAAAAGTATGCTTTAAGAGATTTTAATTTATATAAAAAGGAAGAAAAATCTTTTAACTATTTCAAACTAAGCGTACAATAGGGAACAATAAATTTAAAAAAAGTACTATCTTTAAGGAACCTAGAATAGAGAGAGAGAGAGAGATAAAAATTCTGAATGTAGTCAATTTATTTTAGATTTGTAAACAGCTAATATAATTTACTAATGACAAACATTTTTCTTTTAGATTATCCTCCAGTACCTTGGAGACGAATAACTGAAGTATATAATTCTACACTTTCCCGGGATATTCGGTTTAAAAGGACTATTTCATAGTAAAAAGATTTGCAGAAGATGAAATCAGTATTAAATAAGAATTTCACATGTTAGACACAAAATATTTATGACACATTCCACCTTCATATGTATGCTTAAATTAAGTTATGTAGAAAAGATATTGCAAGTTAATAATTAGCAATAGCTTGCATTAAAGTACTGTAAATATTTTACTATTTTTTTTATATGAACAAAGATTATTATTCTACAAAAACGTTTGAAAAAAATTAAACAAGAAACTTTTGTGATATCTATATAGAAACATAATCAACCACTTATTTATATTTTTCACATTCATTTTTACTTTGACAAATATAACTAAATTTGATGAAATATTACTCTCTACCAAGTTATCAATTTTCTGATATAATTGATTCATTATTGAAAAATAATTATTATAATGGAATTCTATTAGAAATGGAGATATATAGAAAAGCTTTTGAATGGCAATCAACAAATCAATTTCATAAATATATTCTTTTAAGAATATATTTAAAAACAAACCAATTTTATTACCTACATTGTCAAAAAAATCCATTATCTTTAACTGAAAACTTGACTGGAATATATTTTTTAAAACTACTTCTCTCTTAGTTTAAATTTCAATCAAAAAATTAATTTCCTTCTGTGATAGATCAGACTTTCTAGTTTAAATTGTAATCTAATAAAATGATTATCTATTTTGGGTTTATAAATTAGTTTTCATATAATGAATGTAGTACAGTAATAATTTCATTATAAGTCACTTTTGAAGTTCACTAATTACAAATTATTGATGAAGATTACTTTTACATTTGGAAAAATCTTACAAAATAAAATAAATTAAGCTAAAAGAAATTTTATGGTATTTAAAAGAAATGATGACAGATAACATAGTAAAACTAGATACCTCTCTGATCTCATAGTTTTTTGCTTTTAGAAATAATTGAAAAAACTTAAAATTTTATTAAATTTAAATGAGTACTGTTAATTTTGATAAAAATTAAGCAAGCTTTTAATATACTACATTGATAAGAAATTCAATTAACTTAATAATTCTCTGTGAAATGTCAAACATAATAACATTAAAAGGAAGAAATTATTTATAATAACTAAATAAATGTTAGATTTCTATATTAAATAAAATCAAATTTCATTATATATAAAACTATGAACTTGTGAAACATTTTGCGTACTTAAAAAATATTAATACCAAAATTATTGAAAAAAAATAAAATTCAGGTATTTTTTCAAATGGTTGTTTAAAAAAACTTGCCTGAAAAAATAAATAATATTTATTTCAATGTTTGTAAAAGAAACAATTTAAAACAACATTATAGGAATGCACATTAAATCCATTTAATCTACACACTTTAGTGATACTTTAATAAAGTAAAAATATCGAAGTCATTGCTAAAAAAATATTAGTTATTTAATTATATATTTATAGCTATGATAATTATGTAAGATCAATAGATAAATATGCAAGCTTTAACGAATAGGTATTCTAATAAAATTCACATACTGTAAGCAGTTCATTTTGCATAAAGTAATAGTATTCAGAATAAAATTTCACATAAAAAATGTATCAATTTGATGAATTAAGGCAGCATTAAATCTGCCATCAATTTCTAAATTATGAAAATTTTCTAATATTTATTGAGGTGCAATATATCACTAAGCACTAATTTTTTAATTTAAACTTTGAGTCAAAATTCTCTTAAAATGATATTTAACAGAAAATTTAAATGAAACATATTTAATTATTTATAATTTAATATATATTAAATTAATATGTCTGCACCACAATATACACTTTACAAAGAATTAAAGAATGAAAAACGTAAAATCTCAAAACTTACCCAGCATATCGGTAGAAACTTGTATATTACAACTGTACATAGCTGACATTAGACGCTGAGGTTGAGCTTGAAATGCTTTTCTACAAGCTTCTTTTACTGTTGACATAATTTGACCAGTAAAAGGTCCAAATGGAGTACTGCTAGTACTACTAGGGCCACTAGAAGCTAAACTAGTTGTGTCAGATACTGATAATTCTTGTAAATGTGTCTTTGAAATTGGATCATCGATTTCTTTAGTAGGTAATGAGTCTTGACAATCATCATCATTATTAATCTTTGAAAGAGCATCTTTTTCAAAAGTCCAGTCATCAACTATAAAACACACTCCCATCATGGGCTCATCACACAAGGGTCCACATAAAGAAGCTAGTTGAAATCCACTAATAAAGCTGCTATCATAGTTAAAATGTGGGGATTCAAGCAGATTGTCTGTATTTTTTCTGTTCCATACAGAAGGTCGCTTATAGGTAGGGATTCTATTAAGTAATATATTGGGACCACACTGTTTGGGTCCAAAGGACCATATCTGTTTCACAGCATCATGCCATTCTTCCCCGGCATCAGTGAAAAGCTCATTTAGTTTTTTCTTTAAATCATCAATTTTTTTTGCAGTTTCTAATGTCAGGAAATCATCATCTTCTCCACTATTATGCGAGGAATTAACCTGATCAAGAATTTTTATACATGCAGAATTTTCCTCTAAAAGTTTAGTTACATTGGGAGGTAAAGGTTTTGCATACATCTGTATACAAGACAGTTTATTGGGGGTTCGTAAGCAAATGTAGCCACTGTTTTCAATATTTTGCTCTGGTACTTCTTTTTGAGGCTATAATAGTTTGTAAGAATTAACAAATATACTTTAACTATTTAATTATAAAGACCTAATTTAATTCTAATCAAATAATGAAATGTATAAAACTCTATAAAATAATTAAAATATTTTAACTTATAAATATTTTAATAAATTTTAATAATTACATAAAAGAACTGTAATTTTTTATACCTTGGGATCCTTTTTTTGTTGAGATTTTTCATCAATTACCTCATTTACCATATCAACCTTTGGAGGTGGAATGATAGTCTCACGAAAAGGAACAATTGGAGCAGAAACATTAATATCAATTTTAGCAAATCTAAATAAAACAATAACCTTTCATTATTTTCATTATTAAATTCTGTAATTTAAAACTAAAAAAATTTACATTTTATAATATATATTGGAAACCTGAATTTTAATTCTATGAGTCACACCTCAATTAATTAATAATGCTCAATATTTTTCCTAAACATGAAATACCAATGCATAAATTATTCAATTTATTATTTAAGGAAATAAAATAATTCAGAAATGTTTAAAATAAATAAAAATGATAAAAGATGTATAGTTTTAAGAAAATATAAAAAATTTTGAGCTTTAAATAACATTATAATTACTTTTTAAAAATCCCACCTTACAGTGGAATTTAGTATCTTTTAGTAAAACATATATCAAAATTTTTATTTTTTAGATATAGATCTCTTTACTAACGCGCAATGAGATTTGACAATCATGCATAGAAAAGGCATATTACTTGGAAAAGTAAATTTCTTACAGTATACTGGATTTTTTAAAATATTTTTCTCAAATGGAAAATATAAGTAATCCTCATTGTAACTATACAGTCAGTTGAGAGAAAAATTTGTTTTAATAAAGTGATATCAAAACTCATAAAAATGAACTATGAATTTCAAGGCAAATAAAATAATGTGGATATATTTAAATTTTTTAATTAACAATTATAATACTGGTTTAAAATTATTTGTTTTAGAGGTTAATCACAAATAAGCGAAATATTGCTTCAAGTTTTATTAATTTACTTTGTCTTATTATTGCAAAATAAGTTGTCGATAATGGCCTGATCCACATAATAATATTTCACAATTTCAAAACATTTTTCAGAGTAATTAAAGAACTTGGAATATCAATCAAAACATAATTATGATATCTAAAAATATGATCTCAAAGTTAGTTTCAAAATAAGAAAAGCAAAATCAGAATCACAAATATTACATTGAATACTATTATGAAATCTAAACATATATTTTGTTGGAAAATGTAACTAAGAGATATAAATAAGCTTCAATTGATGGAATATTTATTAACAAAATTGTAAGATAAAAATATATTTAGGAATATAAAACTATAATTTCTTTTCACACTTTTACAAACTTTTTCTAATACAGTCAACAAATTTGAAACCATTATTAATGTATTTAAATATAAAAGAATAAGATATTATATATATTAATTATTTATTAATATATATTTAATAAAAGAAAGAGAATATACTACAACAAGAATTAGATACAATAATGATTAAATGTTACAGAAATCAATGACAAACAGTGATTAGGTATTTACCTTTCTTTTAAATCATCAACACAGCGCTGCAAATGAACTTCACCTGAGGAAACAAGTACATGTTCACCAGTTTCTTGAACAAACACTTGAACACAAGGATCTGCTTGATTCAAAAGTCTCAAGCCTTTGACAAGTGCAGGCATATCTCCTATAAATTATAATAGTTTCAAAATGAACAATTTAAAAGATTACTCAGAAATGCAATTTTTGAACTCAAGAAAAAATAAAATTTTCTTCATTCATCATTTTAATCAATTTTGTTAACCTCTTTGGAAGCAACGGCAAACATTTTTCCATGGGAGAACAGGAAATGTGATGTGTTCAGTCATCAGCAACATCAACTGTGTTCTACACACTCATGGTCACATTTAGCTCTCCCCATGGACATGACACCAACTAACCAACCAATTAATTCAGTCAGTGTGAATAATTTGGTCTCTTTATTACATGAAGGGACATATAAGAACTTGGTTGTAGTAAGAAGATATTTTCCACTTTATTCCTTTTACTAAGTTGTGAGAACATAATGAACCATGTTATGTGATTTAATATTTTATATGTTCAATATTTTCTTTTATATAAAATGAGTTTGTTTCATTGATTATTTACCTCTAACTTAATGTTAATCTCAAGAGTGTATAAAAATTAATAAAAACAAATGATAATTTCAAACTGATATGAAAGTAATTTTTGCCATATAATTTAAAAATATATAAAAATCAAGAATTGCATTTTAAAAAAATAGAAGAAAATTTTAATTTCATGATTTACCCAGAAAATAAAAGATAAATTTAAACAGTAAAAATAAAAAAAATTACTTTTTATTTTAAATAAAGATTTTGAATGAACTTTAGTTAATAGTTAAATAATTAAACTTTTCATAAGATTTCATAAACTTCCATATTAATTAATTTTCCTTTATTAAACTCAATGTTTAGAGCTTGAAAAGAACCAATAAGGTTCATAACTAATCCTGGAAATTCTGCCAAAAAAAGTAGTTTAAATAGATTAATGATTAGAAAGGAAAGAGGAAAAAAACAGTTAACAAAAGTGGCTAATTATAGAACAGTTAAATTTATAATGTAATTGGAAGTTGTAGAGACATAAGAACATGAAAGTTAAAACAAAACAAAAATTTATTATGACATTGCACATGATTAAGAATAGTTACAAAAAGAAAATACTTAATCATTAGTCAGTTATTAATAAAATTATAAACAAGGTTATATAGTACCTGTATGGTACAAGTATAAACAAAGTTATTTATGAACCGGATGGTTCAACTTCTATTCCTCACATCTCTATTCTTATCTTCTCTAATTGGATATTGTAAGTTGTAAGTCTATTGGGCAGTAACGCCATCTATTGTCAATAGTGTTAATATGGATCTGTTACAACCTCCCTCTCTGTTACAACCCCAAAGATGTCCCAACCAGGGGTCAGCAGGAGTTTTCCTGGAGTGGTTTTGCTCTTGAGCATGAGCTAAGGCAGGAGTAGAAAATTTAGGACAGTTCATTTTTGTTGGCCTACCTCTTCTGCGCAACGCTTTGATAGGTGAAGTTTACTTTCCTTGAAAAGGAGCCAATGCTGAAGTGTAGTATACTCCTACTGGTATATTTGGAGAATCTGTGTTTGCCACAGAATAAGATACAGGAGATTTTTGAGTAACGATAATAAATGTTCCATCGGGTGAGGCGAAAATTTTTCTGTAACACCAGCACTTTTATTACTTAAGTTTGGTTTGCTAACCAAAACTAAATCTCCTGATTTATATGTAGGAGCTGGTCTCTTTCATTGGTCCGCAAAATGCTTGCTTTTATTTTGCTGTTCAATAAAGATCTCTTTGGCTTCAGATGTGAATCTTTCCAATCTTTTTAGATATAGGGTCATTTCAACAACAAAGTTATCGTTATCAATGATACCACGAAAGTCATTAATAACATCATCAGTGTGCGGAGCTCTCATCCAAAGTTAAGAAAAGCAGCAGTTTTTAAAGTTGAACGGCACTTTGAAGTGTTCAGTTCGAATTGCAGGGAGCTTCTCGGACCAGCTATCATGCGGATTTTTAACTAATTCAGCAAGACGAGCTTCCAAATCATGGTTTTTCTTTTCAACTGGATTTGCTTGAGGGTGGTAAACTGGGGTTAAGGATTGATTAATTTTCATGAGATAACATAGTTGCTGCATAATAGCAGAAACAAATTGTGGTCCATTATCGCTGATAACCCTGCGTGGTATTCCGTATCTCTTGAAGATTTCTTCTACAAGAGTGACAGCACACTCTTTTGCTGTTGCATTTTCCAAGGCAAATAGCTCGATCCACTTCGTAGTAACATCTCCAATTACAAATATCCATTTTTCCCATGGCTAACTGGAAGAGGGCCGAACAAATCAATGGATAACGTCTCAAACCTTTGGGATGTTACTGGAGTCTGCAGCAGACCAGCAGGTTTTTGATTGTAGGGCTTGTATCGCATACATTCTATACAATCTTTTACATAATTGGTGATGTATTTCCGCATGCCAGTCCAGTAATACCTTCTAGAAATTCTATCAAAAGTGCCTTCACACCATAATGAGCTGCGGTGGGATCATCGTGATGAATTTTAAGAATCAGCTCTCTTGCATCTTCTGGAATGTCAAGCTGAGCCTCAACAGATCCTGAATCATGTGCATATTTGTACAGGACACCTCTGTTTATCAAAAAACCTTTTTCTGTCCCAGTTTCTGTATTCCTCAGTCAAGTTGACTGCTTCCAGGGTATTTATTATTTTTTTTAGATTTTCCTCTTGAAGTTGGCTGTATTTGATTTCTTTAGGACTTTTGGTAGGAAAATCTACTGAAACAATAGTGGGTTGGTTAACAGTCATACAGCATATCTTGCATGGGTTATCTCCTTGGTGACTGGGAGGGCGAGATAGCATGTCAGCAACCACGTTGCTTTTTCCAGGAACATACTGGATATGGAGGTTGAACTCTTGGAGTTGTAGAGCCCAACAAGCAAGTTGTCCTGAGGGAGACTTTAAAGACATGAGCCATCGTAATGCCTGATGGTCCGTGGCAACTCTGTGACTTCTTGTTCCTCAATATAGCACCAGAATGTTCCTAAAGCCCAAACAAATGCAATGCCTTCAGGCTCTGTGGTGGTGTATTTTCGATCAGCACTTGTTAGTAGTTGGCTTGCATATTTAATGGGATGTTGACCTTCCAAGGATTGATAGAGGAGAGCACCTAAGGCATATCCACAAGCATCAATGTGCAAGATGCACTGTTTACTTGGATCACACTGCTTAAGAACAAGTATTGAAGTAAGTAATGTCTTTTAGAATGAAGCTTTTTCTTGTTCTTTCCAGCACCAAGCGGAGGATTTCTTGATTAGATTACTGAGAGGTCTAGATATTTCAGAAAAATTCAGAATGAACCTCCTGTACCAAGAACAAGCTTGCAGAAAGGACTGAACTTGCTTAACAATTTTGGGTTCAAGCATATCCAATATAGCAGAAGTTTTGGCAGGATCAACCAATAGACCTTCAGGAGTAATATAATGCTCAAGATATTTAATCTTTGAAGATGCAAAATTGCACTTTCATTGGTTAGCTGTCAATTTGAATAACTCAAGTTGTTGGAAAATGTCTCTTAAATTTTCTAAATGTTCCTGAAATAAGTCTGATAGTACTATAATGTCATCAAAGCAGGAACAAAAAAAACTGTCACCAAAACCACTTTGGAATTTGTCTATCAGTCTTTGGAAGGTCGCTGGGGCATTTTTCAATCCAAATGGCATTCATGTAAAACGGTATGTCCCAAAAGGACAAATAAATGCAGTTTTATCTCTATCCATAGCAGCCACATTTGCCTGGTGATAACCAGCTTTAAGTTCGATGGTCAACATATAACGAGTTTGTTTAGCTTCTTGAAATAAATCATCTATGCTTGGAAGAGGATAAGAACCTGTCTTTGTGATGGCATTCAATTTTCTGTAATCAACAGAGAACCTATAAGAACCATTTGGCTTCGAGATGAGCACAACCGGCGCTGCATAAGGAGATTCGTAGGGTTCAATAATTCCTTCATTTAAGAGTCTATCAATTTCGTTTTGCATAATTTCTTTCCTTGCTGAAGACACTCGATAGGGGGGAACAGAAACCAGAGAATGGTTCTCTGTATCAATGTAATGTTCAATAAATGGGGTTGCTTCTCCCCCTGGACTGAAGATAGTTTCAAACTGGGATAAGAGTTCATTTAATTCAATTCTTTGTTCAGCAGTCAGATGAATACCTTCATCTTCACACAAATGATGAGGTTGATTCTTTAATTTCCTTTCCAGGGTGGGAGTCAAATGGAATGTTCCATCTTCAACAGTACTACCTTTTTCAATCCAATTAGCAATGCAACCATTTGGGAAGCAGTTGTTTGTAGCGACACACAAAGAGATGGCGTCGGCTCATGAAAAGAAAAGTGTCATTTGGGTTGATTATGGAAAAACCAACTGTTCCATTTCAAATTTAGTACAATCCCAACCGGGTTTAGAAAGTCTATTACCAACAGTGTGTTGTTTCCTTTTGCCTCACAGAGGGCAACAAGGTTCAAAGGCAACGTACTGCCTCCAAAATGAATTTTTATCTTTCTTGCGTGAACTTGTCTTTTTATTTTACTAATATCTGCTAAAGACATTAGTAGTGTACTGGTAGCAAAGACTTCATCTTGTTTTTGCAGGATGTTGTAAAGTGTTTCTCATGCAACTGAGTGGGTTGCAGCAGTGTCTGGGCAAGTGGTACCCATTCATAGTTATGCTTAACGTTGCTGTCTGTGCTGGAGCACTAGAAGCCGATTGAAGAATAACGCTGCTAAGAGTACCATATATTTTCTTTTCCTTTCCTTTACAGGTAGGACATTTAGGTTTAATAACTCCTGGATTACCACATCCATAGCATGCAACTTCGCTTGACTCTTTCTTAAGATTCTCATTTCTTTCATGTTGAGGTTTTCTTTATTGAGTAAAGTGTTTAAGGGGAAACTGTTTCTTTTGATGTATTGGAAGGACAGATTTCTTTACATAGCATGGAACAATTTCATAAGAATCTAATTTTTCAGAAAGATCAACAAGAGAAATAAATTCAGGCCAAATACCGATAAAATGTTCTTTAACATCAGGGGGAACTTTCTTCTTGATTTGGTCTGCAATGATAATTGTTTTAATTTTTCAAAATCGTGAACCTTAAGTTCTTCAAGCCAGCCATCAAAATAGCTAGACAGATCAAAGAAGAAGTCTCTCCATATTTTCTCTGAGTCTTTATCGTGTTGAGTAAAAAGATATCTGAATTTATCTCCAGAAACTTAAATCTTTTCAGAAGTTGTTCCTTTACTTTCGCTTATTCTTGTGTTTCTTCAGGTTCTCGAACTATGAATGCTGTGATGTCAGATGGCTGGGTGCCTAATAAGTAAAGAACCCATGAAGATTCAGGTAATTTCATAAATTTAAATTGTTTTTCGAAAACAGTGAAGAATGTACCCAGTTTTTCTTTTTTTGGATCAAATTTCGGCAAGAGTGCTGAAATTACTAAAATCCAGCTTCTGGTGTGCTACCGAGGGATCAGTTGACTATGGAGGATCTATGCTTGCCAAACACTGAGATTCAAGTTTAAGCTGGAGTTTCTCTAGTTCATATTTTTGTTGTTTCTCAAATTTTTCTTCTCATAAGCTATTTCAGATTATCTTAAAGCTGTGGTTTCTTTCACAATTCGCTCTTCAGTAATTACTTGAAGCTTACTTTTGATCATAGTTCCATCATAATGAGTAGCTTTGCTAATGAGATCTGTTAATTGGACTATTTTGTAATTATCTCCCACAACCAAACCAAGCTTGTCGTCTAAGCCCCTTAAATCTTCTTTTCAGGTACGGTAAAGGAAGGCCATTCTTGATCTCAAAAGTTCTTATTTTATAACTTATTATTTAAATTAAGTTAGTCAATTAAACAAGTTTTGTTAAACACTTGTTAAGCATTTTATTAAATAAATACTAATTGTTAAATTAATCAATCACATGTTTTTTAATTACTTTTCAACAATAATATAATTTGAAAACATTTTTTACATTTATCACATTCTAGACTAAAAACAATACAGAAAACTAGTAAAGATATGTTGAAATTATAATTCAAATTAAATTACAAACCAAAAGTTGTGATAATATCTAAAGTTATTTCTTTTTTTTTTAAAAAAAAAAAGAAAGAAAGAAAGAAAAAGAAATATGAATAATAAACAATTTCTTGTAAGAACTCAAATTATTATTCAATTAATAAATTACTTCCATATTAATTAAACTAATAATACACAATTATTTCTG
Organism: Latrodectus elegans; assembly: GCA_030067965.1. Lineage (NCBI taxonomy): Eukaryota > Metazoa > Arthropoda > Arachnida > Araneae > Theridiidae > Latrodectus > Latrodectus elegans. The sequence continues at coordinate 95,925,892 of CM057822.1, forward strand.
AGAGAAAACAAAATTATTTCTAAAAATTATGACATTTTTATTTTTTACAAATTTTTTAAAACAAATTCAAAAATTAATTTCTGCATTTCACTTGACAATCTATTTCACATTATTAGTTGAATGATTACTAGCTTATTAGCAAATTATTTTCAATGTAAAAACATTCAATGTTCTTATACTTTATTTAATAAAACTATATCTTATAAAAATTTTTAAGTTATAATATACTCATAGAAAATATTCAAGATAAATAAATAAATACAAAACATTTATTTCTAATATCTTATTTTAGCTATGTCATAAAATACAAAATTCTACAAAGTATTATTTTCTTTCAAACGAAATAAAAAAAATCTTAAGATAACCAATAGTAAAAACAAAAAAATAATATCAATGCAGAACAGAAATATTATTCTTATATTTTGTTTTGTTTTCGTTTTCAAAACTTGATAGATTCCTCATAGATAGAAAAAAATATATAAATTTTCTTTTGAATATAAAACACTGTCTTTTAAAAATAAAAAAGTAAAATATTTACTTATTTTTATATAAAATATTTATAGAACTGTATCATACTAATGATGAAATTATTCAACATAGTTTGGATTTTTTACTTATTCTGAATATAGAGACATGAATTTATTTACTTAGACGAGCTGGCTCTAAAGCAACCCTCACAATAGGTACTGTTGATAAGTGAAGATCTATGAAGCTAGGACATGCTATTGTACTAGATAATGTTGCTGATTTCAAAACATGGTCCTCAAGTCCTCCAATTCCTAACAAATATATAAACTATTGCTCAGTTTTCATAACAAATTGTAGAAAATATTTTTTCTTTAAAAATATTTTTATAGTTGTTTAGAGATGTACATTAATGTTTAAATTCTTAAATAAATTCATGAACACCCACATTTCCAAATTAAAATCAATAAAATATCAAAAACAGATTTATAATTAGTGTATGATTATGGCGAGAACTGGGATAGAATTAACTGATTAATGGGTAAAGCAATATGAAATGCATGATTCTTGAGCTGCTAGCATTTTCTCCATACATACTACACCACAATATCTAATATATACACATACAAACTGGTAGCAAGGTTAAGTTAAGATAATCAAATAAGGTCAATGGTTAATGCAATTCTAAGCCCTTAGAAAATAAAGAAGTAGAAGGTAACAGTAATTAATGCTTGACAATTGTGTTTTAACAGGTTATAGCATTGACACTTACAGGTTAAACTCATCCATTTGAAAATGAGTTTTAAAGAATTAGCAAATTTATGACACAAAATTTAAAAAATAAAGTTACAAAATTTAATTAAATGATTTTTTAATTAAAACTGCCAGAAATATTATAATAACAATTATTAATAAGTTAAGAGTTTAATACTGTTGTTTTTATTCCTTTTAATTAATTCAACTAATATATACTTTAACATGTGGAATCTATAACTCTACAAATGTTAAGCTCATGGAAACAAAATCAAGTGTGAGTAGTTAAAATGAAAATCAGAGCATTAACTATAAAACAATCTGCTCAACAGATGTTTAAGATGCATACATATTTAGTCTTTACATATACTAAAAGATCATTGAATTCTATCAATTATACAGGAGATATGGATTGATTATATGTGAAGTAAATGTGTAAAACATGTTACTATTTTAGTGTGCAGTGAAATATTTCCCACATGTAAAAAAGATAAAATGAAAGGAAAATAATTTATCACATAAAATAATTTTTTTAATATATATGTAATAGGAAATGCAATTTACCTATAACATTGCCAGCAGGTGCTGATTCAAGCTCAACAAGTTCCTTGCCCATAAGAAGATATAAACTTTTGATTGTAGCCAGAGTAATATGTTGTTCAGGATTAAGATCATGTACAGTAATTTTATCAGAAATGAGAGTTTCCTAAAAAACACACATAAAATGTAATATTGTTTTATGTGAAAAAAGTGAAAGTAAAGTAATTTGATATGGAATATATACGTGCATTTTTTGTTACAAAAAAAACTTAATTTGCAAACAAGAAAATTCTAACATTCTTTATCAAAAAGATTTTTTCCAAGAGTCTGTAAAAATACTGAAACATAAAAAAATTTAAATATACTAATATGATGTAAAAAAATGCCATGATATTTCATGAAAAAATGGCTTTTATTTAAAAATATAGATTTGATAAGAAAACTATTTCCTTCCCAGAATTATAATGTTCACCATACAGTTTAATGAACTTTGTTAAAAAGATAGTCATTTCATGATCTATTTATTTAATTAAGATTTTGAAAAATATATGATATTTATATATAGTTTAACCATAATAATACAAGTTAGTTTTGTTAACGATTTTCTAAATGACTTTTTAATCAGAAAATATAGTGATGAATATATACCTTATTTAATACTTTGTGAGGATTATGTTTAGGTCCTAAAACATACAGCTGCTGGCCTTTACGAACAGATCCACTATAAATTCGGGCAAATGCAATGAATGCAGTATCACTTTCATCCACAACTTCTTGTTCTTCAAACAAAAATATAAATTACATATTATATTATTGATCACTATGAAAATACTGCATGCTTTATTAGATGACATTGATATTTTATATATTTCATTTTAATAATACAAGATTATAATTTACTTTTCATAGAACATTATAAAGATATCTTAAAATAATTAATAAGTATTTAAATAAACAACTTGATAAAGAAAAATCAGCAGAATTTCAAATAAATATTTTATGAATGTAAATGTTATGTTTTTTAAACTTTTAAAAAAATATTTTAGAATTTTTATTTTATTTTTTTTAACAGTTTATAAAGTATAGCAATTTGAAAAAATCATGAAATTACAGTGATAAGTAATATTTCTGAAGCCAAATTTAAAATATGAGTTTTCTCAAAGTATTTGACCCAAATACATATTATAAATAAAAAAAAAATTGAAAATTAAAAATTTTTAGTAAAGAAATTGCTAATATTTTTAAATTAACAATAGTAATTTCTATTTTACTTTTATTCAATCTAATAAATAAACTTTTATAAAAAAATATTGTAAGGAAAAAATTATCTAACAATTAAGTTTTCACTAATTCTTCATAAACTTTTCCTTTACATTCCAAAAATAAATTTAATATTTCACCAGAAACTTCCTCCACATATTCATAATTTTTCAGTAGTTTTTTCAATGTTCTTTTTTTTAAATTTATATAAGTAAAGGTACTTTTCTGCTTTTACAACTTTATTAAGATTTATATCTCAGAACAAACTTTGTTACTTTCAAATTTTGGCACATTAAAATTAAAAACTAAATGTTAATAAAAAATTCTCAAAATTTACTTTATTCAGTGTTAAATTAAAATTGCAAAACATAGAATAATCTGGAATGAAATCTAAAGTGCACGGAAAAACTTCTACGAAACCTTAAAAAATAATAATAATAACAATATTTATCTATTTACAAATATTAAGAAGTAAAATAAGAAATTTGTTTTAAAAATAAAATGCCCTTTTTACCTTCACAGGGAAACTCAGGTGTTGCAGCAGTTGATTGAATCTCTTTACGTTCAGCATGTCTTTGTCTAGCCGCTTCTCTACGCTGTGCAATTTCTTCAGCAGTGAGGGGTCTGAAAATTTATTTATATGTAAATAAAGAAAATCAGTAAAAATCTAAAAATTAATTTTTTAAATGACAAGTTAAAATTTTAAAGCTCAAAACTTAAAGCGACCTATATTAGAATATTTTATAATTAATGATTTTTATGTTCATCTAATATTAATTATTGGGAGCTTAACAATAATGGATATAAAGTATTTTATACTAAAAACTTATCCAAAATTAATCATTGACATTTAAATACACATTTTCATCAAGCATGTTAAATTTTTCTTGTAAAATAGTTAAATAAAAAATTTATAAGAAATCAAAACCAATATGAAAATTTCATAAACAATAACATGTAAATGAAAAAACGAAGCCATTAATAACTTATATAACTTATTATTTATGATTTATTACTATTTTAGATTATTTAAAATTATATAAAAAGAAATTAAACACAACAAGCAAATATGTAAGATGTACAAGGTATTTAGCTTTAGAACATAAATATATACACATTTCTTAAACAATAAAATAAGCATTTATATTTTTAAATACTACATTTTATATAGAAATGCAATACATTTAAAGAAGTGCTCTTTGGTATTTATGTCATATGAAATAAAATTATACAAATATTTGTCATATAAAAGTGTGAATATGAATCAAAGTGGATGTATACATTATTTGTTGTAAGTACTATAATAAAAACCCATGAACCGAAGAATAACGATTATTTTAACTATTAAATAAATACTCCAGATGATATAAATATTACTACTTATTTTATTACTGAAATAAGTTAATAAAATAATAGTATTCAATTTTAGTGCTGGAAAAATAAAAATTGTGAAGGATAAAAAGATCAAAAAAGGAGTCAGCTAAATTTAAATAAAGCAATATTAAAAATTCCTAAATAAATCCTTAGTTTCTGAGGAAGCAAGTAGACAAAATCACTCAACAAAACTAACTCGGTTTTTTTTTTTTTTAAACATAAACAGTTGAATATTTTTTAAAGGAAAAAATATAAGCATTTTAAATAAGTATATTTATCAGGAAAAATCATGTACACCAAGTGAAATATATATATACAGTATTAAATTATTTATTACATAACAATCAATAAGACCAAGCTAAAATATTGAAATTTGTTCAATCATTTTAGAAATAAGTACTACATTTGAAAAAGTTTTAATATATTCAAAATGAAAGAGAAAAAATGCATGCTGTTGTTGTTACACTAGCATACTTCCTTGTATCAAGTCTAGAACCAGTTAAGTGGAAACAATTGAGCAGGAGTCTTCATAATTTAAAAGCAGGAGCCAAGAAGAATACCTTTTAATATTTAACTAGACACCCCAAAAGTATACTTTTACTTTCACTTAGATGACATTGTGACAGCACTTTTTTAACATATCCTCGCCACCTTTAGTGAACAGGACAGATCTATGGTTAAATCAGAATTTGAACTTACTACCTTCCAATAATTAAAAATATGCTTCATTAACCAATTAGGCCACCAAAGTAAATAGCACATTTTTTCAATATAGAAAATGTTGGGTAAAAAAAAAAGTTTTTTTTTTTTTTTTTTTTTTACCACATTTGAGTTGTGCAAATTTTGTGAACTTTTTTGAAGTCATCCTTTAACATGATTAATACAGAATACTTATACATAAAAAAGATATCTTAATTAATTCCAAAAAAAAAGATGTTGTCTGATAATCATGAAGTTCACTTATATTACCATTTCTGAATCTGAATGTAAAAAAAATTTCGCAATTAATTTTTACTAAGCCTCAGTATATCATTCCAAAATTTCAAATACATAAAATAAAAGCAGAAATTTCAACAAATATTCAGGATAATATCAAGAAAAAAGAATTAAGAAATAAATATGAAACATTCATTTGCATATTTTAGAATGACTGCAAAGAAAACTCACTATAGGGCGAGGGAAACACTGGGCTTTTTGAAATTAAAGTTTTTTTAGTTTAACTTTCAGCAGTATGCAAATTTAGAAAGAGAATTATATTGCAATAGAAATCTGTAAAGCAAGTTGAACGATGAAACAGAAGTGGTGTTACTACTTTTTGCAAGCAAACTGAAATCAAATTGACATATCTCATCCTGTCTCTTCCTATTAAGCTAACCCATAAATATTTGAAGTATTTTTCAAGTATTCTATTCAGAAAATATATTACTTTTTTAGTATGGAAGAGACAAATCAATGTTTTCTCAGCCATATTAAAGCTGATACAAAAACAATGTATTGTGTAAATCATTAGAATCACTTTACATCTTTTACAAGGATGAAAAACCCATTATTGGATCCTACTGCAGTTCTATTTAACAATGGCTAATGGTAAATCACTAACTACAGTTAAATAGAATAGCAGCTCTTTCCTGTACATACATAAAAAGGAAGAACAATGTGAAATTAAATAAAATATTGCAAAATAATGCATGAAGACAAAACGTCTGAGAACTATGCAATTTATGTAAATGTGACTTTACAAATAAAAAAGAATTTAAAATTTATCTCATAATTGAATTTTATCAGTTAAATTGAATTTTAGCAAAATTAATCCATAAGCATCAAAATGCCAAAAGTTCAATGAGAAAAAGTTCTCAAGAAAAATTTTATCGCCAAATAAGCAAAACAGTTTTATATTGTTTTTCTTCTTACTTTATATCATTTAAAACTGAATCCCATATACTTTAGGTATATTTTAAGTTAATAAATTGTTGTATAATTTACTAGTTTATGTCACATGACAAAAAATGTATGCATAAACATATATTCAACATTTTAATACGCATATTTATAGAACATATTTATTTTTATCAAACAGAAAATTTAGAAATGTTTTGATGAATGAAAGTCTTATTAACAATTACATGCTAATAAATATTAAATCATTAAAAGTAATTTTACTTTTGACGATTTTCAGGCAACATTTTCTTTTCCATTGGAAACATTTTTGAAATGCACACAATTACAGGTGCATTATCTGAAGAGGAACAGTTCATAAAATCTGAAAGAAAAATCACACCATATAAATTATAACTGATATTTTGAACAATTTATGATTTAATAATTTTAAAAATTATAATAAAATATAACCTTTGAATTAATTGCATATTTCCAAGATTTTACTTTTGTAAAAACAAATATAAAACAGTTGAACTTCATATTTTGAAATTAAAATTCTGAACTAACTTTGATTTTTCTCTCCCTTTTATAAACTGCTAAAGAAGTCAGAATTAATTGGTCACAAGTAATCAATAACTGTCACTAATTACATTTCTATTATTAGTAATCATAAATATGCTTTTGAAAATTTTATTTCCAATGATATCTCTAATAATGAAACTAAAAACAAGTTATTATTTTATGTAATTCAAAGAATATTAGATTTCTGTTTTGCCAGTACAAGCCATATAAAAGCATTAAAGTTCTACCTTCTAATCTTCATTTTTTTACATCACATTTTTTAAAAACACTGACAAAATACTTATGCCTCTAGAGTGATATTTGTTGCTACACAAAAATCTTTCATTTATCTTTATGTTATCACATTTATTGCACTAGTCTTCCTATTTTTAGAATACAAATATTTGTATTTTTCTTCAATTTTATATTATTTATAATTATTTAATACTCATTGATTAATGCAAATATAAATAATTTCTCATCATCATATTTTTAAACAAGATTATTTCTGTTTACAATATTTTTTTATAAACCATTGTGACAAGATATATTTAAAATTAAAAAACTTATTTTTAAGAACACATAATTTCAGTTTAAAAAGAAAAATAACATTTTATTTTCTTAAATCACATATATTTTTATTACTGAAAATTAATCTGCTATATTGGAATATTATATAAGGTATATTTGCAATACACAGTTAAAAAAATGTAATACAGAAATAAAAATGTACCTGCATAATTACATATTCAACTCAATGTTTATCAAAATAGACATTACTTATTTAAGTTGGATAAATAAATCATAATAATTAAGGTAATATATTCCATTGAAGAATATTAATAGCTTATATATATATATATATATACAATAAAAATGCATTATATGGTTATTCAATTCAAAATCTTATCAGTGAAAATAATTAGAAAATAGTTCTTTAGTTAACTTTTTTTTTCCTATTGATATTTAAAAACTGGCAGTGGGACATAATTCAATTTCATTTTGTCCCTTATTCATTTTCAATTAATCATTGGAATTTCATACATTTTTATATAGCAAAAGTCAAAAATAAATACTAATTATGCCTTATAATGAAATTAGAAATATGTCTATAAACTATTTTAATGAATCACATTATGAAGATGTGTCAATGATACAAATTAATGTTTCAGAAAAAAGATATGAAAAATAAAAAATTGAAAAAATTTCTAATTTAAATATATTATTACTTAGAATATGACTAATATATATTTAAAACAATTTCTTTAAGCTCCTTCAATTCCTTTTCATACTAATTTAGGTGTAATAATAATTATATAATAATTATTAAAATAATAATTATCATTATTGTTTTTCTTATATAATTAAAAAGTGTATTCTTCAAAATAAATTATATTAAAAATTTGCATTTGTTTTAAATAATTATTCTGCATTAAATAAATAAAAGTGAATTATTTACTACTCGATAATTTGATTTGGTCTTAAACTAAAATCTTTTAAATAATTCATCCTATTTTAAAAGTACTCTGATAATGGCACATCATATTGTCGTAATAAACGCACACAAAAACACAGATAATAAATGAAATAGAAACCAGTATCCTATTTCTATACTAATAAGGGCATTCTGCAGAATAAAAATGTTATATAAATAATATATATTTATATAAATATAAGATTATAAATTTTCCCTCTAAAAGCATAAAAATTGTCAATATTTAATTTACACTTCATATCAATACAAAGGTTAAATAATTAATTTTTAATAACATAAAAAACATTTAAAATAATTCATCTTCAATATTTCTCATTAAATTTATTTTTATACTATTGTTCTAAAAATTTTCTGCATTTAATATACATGAAATTTCACATACCTTTCTTCAGTTCTTGAGATTGTTGAGGTAAGGAATCAAATTTTACTGCAGTAGAACACATCAAACCTTCAACTTTTTCTTCACTTAATTTCAAAGGGCTGGGCACAAAACTGCATACCATCTCTTTTTAAAAAAATTATGTTAATAAATAAATGTGAATCACTTCAATTAAGTCAAGTAATAATTTTAAACTAAACTTTAGTAATACTTTATAATTCAGAATCATAATAAATGTTAAAATATTTTACTTCATAATTACAACTAAGACTTATTTAAGTTATATACATTAATATTTTTTTTAAATAAAACAAAATTTTTTGGCTAATTCTGCATCATTAGTACTCTGTTTTGGTATTCTAACACTACTTTATTTATTGACAATTTAATATAATAGAATTTAAAACAATAAGTAACAATATATTAATTGATAAAATGCACATAAACAAAAATTCTGAAAGGGATAAAAATTTTAGGTATTATTATCACACAAAAGATTATACATAAAGCTGTGACTGCTTTTGGACACAAGAATTGTGGTTTTCTAAAAATTATAAAACACAAATGTTTAATAATTTGGAGAACTGAAGAAATAAAATTAAACTAAATCACAACTGCATCCCTTCTTTTTGCTTCTAGTAAATAGATGTTTCATGAACCTTTTAAAGTTCATTTCTACCCAGAATTTTGTTTATTTCCATACAGCATAGAACTCTTTAGAGATTCAAGCAATGCAGAATTATTTGCTTCATTTACAAATCATTGTCCAAAATACATTAATTTTATAAGCTTTAAGTGCAACAAGATTGCATTGATATATTAGGTTGAGGAAAAAGTAATACACGATTTTCTCAATAGATTGCTATATTGTTTGAGATCTCATATAGTATTGTGATCAAATAATTTCAGATACTCAAGGAATTCATATGCTACTTTTTTGCTTGATTCATTCAGTTGTGAAGTAGAAGGTGTTAAAAATGAAAATCAACAAACAAAAAAATTCAAAGCATTCTAGAGTATCTTCAATAAAGGTAGAAATACAAACCAAACAGTTGAAATTGTGTGTGAATACTGTAACACACATTTAGTTGCATCTGTGTGGTTCAGATATTTTTGATGTTAAAGCTGTACCTTGCACAAATAGGGTCATAGTAAAAAATGTTAATAAAAATCACAAAAATTATTGAATGTTAGTACTTGTATCATCACTTAGGAGATAAAAATCAGCCATAAAACAGTTTTTAGTCATTTGAGCAAACCTGAATTTAAAATTAAGCTTGATATTTGAGTGGCACATCAATTAACACAAATAAACATTAACCAAATTTCCATCCACAATGCTTTAACCAAATCAAATGAAAATTACCTATTTGTTAAGCAGATGGTGACTGTGAATTGAGAAATGGATTATAAATTACAGCAATATGTAAAACCTTTTGTGTGATCAAAGTGAGTTAAAATGCTTGCATTGCAAAACTTATAAGTGATTAATCATCAATATTTTGAAGATCGATTAGTAGACTATTTTATCAATAGGGACCTAGACTTTTATGAGAGAAAAATTATAAAGTTACATTAAAAATGGGAAAAAAAATTTTAAAAAAAGAAAAGAAAACACCACTTGAAACACCAAAATTGGTATATATGTATATATACATATATACATATATATATATATATATATATATATATATATATATATATATATATATATATATATATATATATATATATATATATATATATATATATATAATCCAAAACATAAAGAAAAATTTTAAAGTTTGAATAAAATAATGGATTTTTCCCCCAATCTAATGTAATTACAAAAAATATTTTATTTACTATTAACTACGTAATACAATTATTTTATATATTATCAGTTTTTAGTATTATATAAAATATACAATCATGTACAATACATCTATTTAAAATAAAAACATTCTTATAAATTTCACAGTTCAGTTTTAAAAACAATATTAAAAATATCAAGATCAGCAATAAAATTAGATGTAAAATATTTTCATGCAACTAATATTTAAGTTAAAGTTAAAATGATTTGTACACTGGCTTTTAAATAGATAATGCAAACAAATTATATTTTTCTATGCATTATAAACAAACCTAAAACAGCACTTGACAAAGGAAGCCACTGTCCAAACAATACTTTAAGTTGCACTTTGGGATCTTTGTGATTTGCATCTCTAGCAGGAATTGTCAAATTTAATGATTTAACAATTTTGTCAACCATGACTTTGTCCCTATGACAAAAGTATGATCAAATTGAGAGAACCGAATAGTAAACAATAAAATTTTGAGCATAAGTAAATTACTTAAATTCCATAAACATTTATCACTCGAAATGTTTTTGGTATTTTCTATAAAATAGAATTTGTACTAATTGAATTATTTATAAATAGACATATACTAGAGTTATTCTATAATGACATTAAAAATAAAGACAATCAAGAAAATCATAAGTTTTTTTCCTCAGAAATAAAGTTACTATGACTTTGATTTATATAAAATAACAAAGTATGCAATTTTTTTAAGTGGAAAAAAAAGCATACCCTCTAGTTAACAGCTTTACCAATGCAATATCTGATATAGAGGGAAAAAGGGGAATCTTAAAGGAATGATTTTAGAAAAAAATTAAGAAATAAACTATTTTGTTGGTAAAATAAATAACAATGATGCTTGTAATGCTTTTATTTCCCACCTTTTTCTTTTAAAAAACTAAGCTAAAATCTTTTTTACTTAAACCTTGCCAATTATGCCTTGAAAAAGAACACAATTTTTTATGTAATTAATAAAAGTATCAGCTGAAAATCACATATATATATATATTTATATATATATATCAGATAGTTATTAACATCAAGTGTTTCATACCAATATTCCCTTTCCTGAGAAAATAATACTTTACAAAATATTTGAACTTATAAAATCTATTCACAATATGTTTAAGCTGATGAGAATATTTTAAAGCTTAAAGCAGAAATTTTTGCTGCAAGAGCAAAAGTGGCGATTTATTTCAAGCTCCTAACAAATAAATAAAATATTTTGAATGATCATCATAAACTTTTGTATGAAAAAATAATTTTAATGCTGATGAGATATTACTTTATTTTAAACCACAGTGAATTCCTTCTCTTATTTAAAATAACACAAATGCTTATAGTAGCAAAAAATAAAAGAAATTAAAAATAGCTATTGTATTCACCATATTATTAAAAAGTTTACTAAATTAAAATGTTTTAAAAAATCTGTAACTACCTTATACAGAAATAACAAAAATATGAATGGCAGGTAATTATGAAGTAATTATTTTGTCAGCAATGTATTTATCAAAAGCTGTTTGGGTATTGTTACTGAAGAAAATTATTAGAGTTTCATTAATGACACAGAACACTGATAATGTGGTAAATATTATGCAAATTATTATTATATAAATTCGATGATAAAAAAAGGTTTTTTTTAATAAAATTGATAAACATTTGCCCTGATTCAGTATCAGAAAATAACAACACTGATGAAAATAACACTGCAGCTCATTTGACAATAAAATATAAATGAAAGTTCTTTGTTCTTTTATTAAATAATTTTAAGCAATGATGAATTTTCAATAATCCTCCATGTATATTTTAATATTTAAGTACTTTTCTATAATTATTTTTTCCTTTTTAAATTTTTATAAATTATTTAAAATGTTTAAACTTTTACAATAGTAATTTGCTATTATGTCTATTTATTTTAGTTTAGTTCATTATCATTATAGGATAATTCTAACATATATATGTGTGCGTGTGTGTTGTGTGCTGTGTGTGTGTGAAATAGAGTAAAAAAATATTTTTAATACCAGAAAGTGTAAAAAAATACCTTTGTATTAAAACTGCTTCATACACAGACCATATGTTTTCTAAAATGAATTGCACAAATAGAGGTTTTTTAGCTTTAGCCTGAAAGAAAAATTTTTTTAATATATTTTAAATGAAATATGTAAAACAACGAATAAAATAATTTGCACATGAAACTTAATATTAAAAAAAGTAATCTTTTGTAAGTTAGATAGAATACAAAAAATATAAATTTTTGATTTTTCTCAAATACTTCTTATAATAAAAGATAAGGCAAGTTAATTTAATTAATTATATATACAGAATATTATTATTTTGAATCAATAATATTTTAATGTTATTAATCCAATAAAATCATAAAGAATAGTATATCCAAATAAAAATTTATTTATTAGTAAAATATTAACTTAAAATTGAAAAAGACCAGAGAATTATAAAAATCCAATTAAAGGAATTATTTCATTTGTTTCTAATATTACTGTAAAAGGCACAAATAATTATTTAATCATTATTCATGAAAAAATATATAAATAAAATTAAAGAAAGTCAATGCAAATTGCTTCAAAGTTGGTATTCACAAAATTTTCATTGAAACTAAGAAACGCTTCGAGCAATATATAATAATTTTCAGATGCTATACATAATAGCAAGTGCAGTAGATATATTACAAACATAAAAATGAAAATAGCAAAACTAACCTGTGCTCCTTTCATAATTTGTTTTGTTTTTGAGCTAAAATAATAATCTCCCCATAAAGTTTTCTTCAGAACATTTTCCTTTGCACCAAGTTTAGATGCAAACAACTTCGCAAAATGAGAAATTCTAGGAAAGAATGAAACAAATAGTTTTAGATTAATCAAGAAAAAAAATTCATTCTTTGAAAGAAATTCATTTCAATACAAATGCAAAAAATATACATAATTTATTTTGACTATAGATGTTTTATAATGTATTAGCTTTTAAAATAACAAGAAATGTTATAAAATTGTATATATGTATTTATGAGTGTCACTAATAGTTGTTAAATGGATAACGGAAAAGATTTACTATTCTTTTGCAATGGAACTTTTTTTATATTTATTTTTGTTTTTAGCGGTTTTAGGTATCTAGGCAGATTTATCATTGGTACCTTGATTATGGCATGTTATTTAATTACATTCATACCATAAGGGTCACATTTTAATGTCAGCAAATACAAGCTTCTAAATTCAATTGAATTTTTTTTTAATATACATCATTTTTAATATTTTACATTATAATTACTATTTTAACAAATTTGTTTTAAGCTGTGCAAATAAAAATTTAAAACAAATTTGTTTATAAATAAATACAAAAATATAAAAAATGAATTTTCCATTTAACATTTCTTTACATTTTTATGATTATGTGAAATTATAAGGTTTGGAAGTTATACTAATCAATTTTGGTTTACAAAAAAAATAATTATTAGAAGTTATTAATCCCTACATAATCATTTAAAAGTAACAAACTAATAAAATTGATACATATAAATAAGTACGTAATATATATAGGAATCTAATCAAACTATTTAGACATACAATCACAACATCTTTTTGGCTAAATTATTGCTCAAATATGCAATTATTTTATAAATTACAAAATTTTTAGAGTTGAACAAATTTATTTTACAAATTAAAAATATTGCTATAAATATGACAATTTTTTTTTAATATGAATATCATAATAAAACTCAAAATCTTATTTAAGAGCAATTAAATTTATGCAAACATGATGCAAAATATAACATTAAAGCAGAAGGAAATATTATAAGGCAATTTTAGTAGCAAGTAAAACATTTGAAATAAAGTTAATTTATAAATTTATCATTAAGAACAAAAAAAAAAGGAAAAAAAAAAAGAAATATAATGAACAAAAAATCAACTCTTTTGTAATTTAAAAAATTGAAATATTATAAATCAGCAAATTTCTCTTATGAATAATAGCATTTATTTTCCAAAATTTCTAAGATTCTTACCCAAATCCCCAACCATCTAATGCACTAGCAAAAATCACATTTCCTTGCTCAGGAGAAAAATAGACTTTAGAGTCATCTGAATCATCCAATCCACTGCTCCAATCAAATACCTTTATTTAAAATCACAATTATCATATTAAATTTCATACAAAACTATTAACATATATTAAGAAATATAAACTGTAAGAGTAAAAGTCACCAAACACTCCTTCAATTCCATTACATGATTTCACAATAACATCAGTATATATCAACAATGCTTTATAAGATATAATAGAAAAGTTGGAGAGCCAAATGTTGATTTTCGATTACAATTAGTGAATGAGTTGCATGCATTTAAAAAGGTCATGATAGTCAGTGGCTATAAATTTAGTTTTTTCAGCACTCAATAAAATATATTTTGCACACAATGGCTAATTAAGACTGATATCTACAGTTTAAAGTAAATTCTACTGAACAATTACAAACATCCTTGCCCTAAATGGGACTCAAATTCACCAATTGCTGAACTGAAGGCAAGAGAGCTAACAACCTGTCGGCCAGCTTGGCCGGTATAAATTTGGATACTCAACTAAATTTCTTAGCAACCATATTAGCAACAAGTAATATACTATCCATTCTTTATGGAAACATGGAACTATGATACTTACAGTTAAATGAAAATGTCATTAAGTATATGATATTCCCATTTAAATGGAAGTTTAATAGTAGGAACTACTAAACCAAATTATTACTTCGGAAGAATGAAGAAACTAACAGATCAAAAATGGAGATAAAAACACCTTGTATGAAAACATTTGGTGCACAATCTTATGAAAAGCAGCAGAGGAATTCTGTCTCAGCTCAAATACATAGGTTAATGATCAGACTATCCACAGAGAAGGGCAACACTTAGTTATTCATGCCATGTTGAAACCTGAAAGCCCCAAATTAGACATATGAATGCTTGAAAATGATTGAAATAGTACAAAAATTCTATCTTCCTTAACTGGACTTATGGACAATGGAAGAATGTAATGTGAAGTGAGGAATCACAATATATGTGGTATATATTGTGTCAGTCACATTTTGCTTATAAAGGATAGATCAAAACCTAAGGTTTCAATCAAATCCTGAAATATTATAAGCATCTAAGCCAGAGATTATCAAACCCTTTAACTTCTAAACTGAAAGTCAAAGGGCTAATCATTTGGCTGCACACTTGACTTGAATAGTTGTTTAAAAGTATGGAGATTTTTGTGTGTAATAGAAAAATACTGAGTTTGCCTCAGTCCACAAGTATTAATTGAGAAGCTAATAATTTTTAAAAAAGTTATGAAAGTCTTTTAAGGAATAGCATACTTCTATTTTTCTATTACAACAATTTAAAGCAGATCCTTTTCTTTGGCAATATGATACTTTTGTTCAAAGAATATGCACCATTATGCCCTAATTTAACAATACGCATATGTGTTTCTTAGTCAATATAAAGCCCTTATTTAAAACTTCTTGACATATTCAAGATGAAGTGGAGTGATCTTTAAGTATACAGTGTATAAAAAATTAATAATACATATATAAAAATATAAATATTTATCATACAACTTAAGACAACATATTTTACAATATGCATTTACAAAAACAAACTTTCTTTATAAGTATTTTACAACTACTTAAGAAAGTTTTTCTTATATACAGTATTCTACAACTAAAATGGTTTAGAAAATTACTACAAAATTTGATATAGGGGGCATGTAAGATATTTGCATGCTCCCTATATGTCATTGAATGATTTTTTTAAAATATTAATGTTTAATAAATTAAACACTAAATAGCACATCGGGAGGAAAAATGATAAAAATATAAATGGCTAATACAAAAAAGAAATTGATTGTTTATTAATTACAATGTAAACATACAAGAAAACATGCTAAAATCAAATATCACTAATGAAGGGATGGTTAAGTTCATTATGTAATGCAAGCTACATAAAAGAATTATAATTGTGCATTTCTAAAATCCCAAGCCTTTTACAAAAATATCAGTACACAATTAATGTGGTGTGATGCTTTTTAGTAAAAAGAATAGTCGATCAACATAACATTTGTATTTAAGAAGATCCATGACTAGAATTCATACAGTAATATCTAAAGAATATAAGGGCAATCATAACCACAAAAGAAACTAAAAATAAGTGTATCCACATATGGTAATGTACCATTATAGACAATGAGAGACACAGAAGTGGAATATTTTGGAAGAAAAGAGAAATCTAAATATTTCTCTTCACTGTAAATTCAATACAACTAACTTCTGTAATATTTTGTTTGTTTGTCACTCAAAGGTCATTTTTTGCACTCGAGGGCTAATTGGTTTGGAATCCTTTTTAAACCAGGACCTATGGTTTAAAAAGGATTCCAAACCACTACAAACATTCATGCCCAAGGTGGAATACGAACTCACGAACTGTTGAACTGAAGGTAAGAGCACTAACCATTCAGCTGCCAGCTCGGCTCCTTCTGTAATATGTCAGATTATCAATGGTTAATAGAAAATATAAAAGAAATATAAAGAATAATTTATTGATAAAAAATGGATTATGGATGAATATTATTGTAAAGATATATAAGATAACTAAGTTTAAAGAATGTAAGGAAATTTCATGGCTTATCTATTGTTTATAATCTGCTCAAATCGACAATTCTAAATTGATTATTTCCTTCAAATAATGTGATAACTATCATAACTGTAATGGGCCTCAATGGGTCACAGAATAAAACCTCATAGAATAATAGGGTATTTTAGTTTGACATTATATAACATTAATATTTATTAATTATCGATAAATCTCTCAATGAATAGCAAATTTCATAATTTAATTTGAATGTTATTACATTGTGATGACAGATTTCACACTAAATCTCAAAAAGGAATAATAATATAACAAAGTATAGAATATAATTTAATTGCATTGTTAAAACTATTATGCAATATTTAATAACTTAAATAAAAGTATTAAAGTATTTAATTGTTTTAATCCTATTAATAGTAGTTTGGCAATTAGGAAACTATTATATAACCCTACCAGATCAATTGCCTTTCTTTTGAAAGAAAAATGTCCATTTAGGAGAAAAAATTATTATGAGACTTTATAGTTTGTTTACATCAAATATCTGTTAGTTGTAGCTAATATTTTGGGGCTTAATAAAATTTTTAATATTTTGTAAATGATGATATGCTGATCTGTCAAAATAATTCACACACATACTTATTTTATTATTATATTCGTTGGAATATTTATTTAATGCAGCAGATTTGGTTTCTGAGAAGAACAAAAAACTAGACTTCCATGGCTATGCGACAACAGAATTTGAATATTCTCAACAAATTCAGGATTGATGATTTAAAAGCCTTTTTCCTTTAGAAATCTTAATTTAAATGTTTCAGATTCATACTTTCAAAAGTTAAGAACCTTAAGCAGGCATCGATGCAAAAATTAAACTGTTTAAACAATTCATAATTATAATAAAATGCTAAATCATACAAATTACAGACATTATTTGAACTGTTGAAAATAATAATTACAAAAATTTAAAAATAAGAATTTCCAAAACACAGCATTCCTAGATCAGAAAAAAACTATAACAAGTATCGTAGCTTAATTATAATACCTTACAAATGGAATCTTATAATGAAATACAAATTATTCTTCAATTTGTTTTTATCCAGAATCTTTTTTTTTTTTCTGACTTCTTTTGCTTGAATCCAAATTGGAAAATTATCATTTCTAGAATCAAAATTTATGCTTTTCTTAATTTTATAATTTGTACTCATATTCTTGATTTTAATTTGTTTAGGTATTCTGGATAAGCCATTACATTTTCCAAATTTTTCTATATATTACCAACTACTTAACTATTCTTAAAATTATTATGTACATTTCACATAATTATACCAATCTTTATATCAATTGAATATTTCACTTTAATTGGAGGATGTTAGCAAAAGGAATTTAAAAATCTGTCTATATAATTTATTCCATTATAATAAATTCTAAAATAAGAATTATCTTGTTCTTTAATAGATTTGTACTAATTTTTTCTATATATTCTGCAATGGCCATTCATTTCTTAAATTTGTTGTTTTTCATGCTATTACATCACTGATACTTTTTTTATTTTATTTATGGTAGTATAGAACACAGGCAAATTTAATACTTTTCTTGATTATTTTAGCTGTAAAATAGTATTTATATAAATATTTATTTAAATTTCACAAATAATAAGATATTCCTTAAACAAATTCTTTTAATATGTAAAAATTTTGCTGAATTCTATAATAAGAGGATAATTTTTCATCACTTTTAAAACTTCCATGCATATCTTTTCATGATTTTTTACTACATTAATTTAAATATAGCAAACTTTTTACATATTTCTATTAAGATTTCATTAAAAAATATTAAAGGACAATACATACAAATCAAACGATTTGTAATTATTAATAAACAAATAATAATAAATGCTTTTAATTAAAAATACTCAGAATGAAATAAAAATTTTTTAATTAATAATTAAAAAATGAGATTAATATAAACTTACTTGTTGATCAGTTTTTAATTCTGAAGTATTTTCATTTGATTTCTAAAACAAAAATGAATCTTTATTTTTAAAATTTCAAATAAACAAAACACAGTTAACAAAAACTCCTTCTACTAATTCAAATTGAATTATTAGAATTTCATCTAATATTGAAAATTAGTTTAGTACAAATATTGCATCATATAGTTTATAGGTTATATTTAATATTAAATGCCTAAAATTATATTCCTTAGAATTCTTTATGAACAAATTTTGTTTTTAATTTGTTCACAAATTATGTATATACATTAATAAATTTGGTGCAAAAGAAACATAAAAAAAGTATATAAAAAGTTCTTTAAAATATTTGGTTTAAATTACATAACAATATCAGGAGCTTAATGAAATGATATAACAAGAATTTTAAAATCTTAATTTAATTAACTAAGCTATGGGAAATTACTAAAACTAACAAAGATAGCCTAACAAATGAAGCCTTTTCCAAGGCATCTCAATATCGCTTATCAAGAGGATGTATGTAGTTACAGTTTGGATTGTTTACCACTCAATGACATTTTATGGATATGAGAGATAACTAGACCTGGACCGACAGTTTAAAATGAATTTTAAACCGTTACCTACAATACTGTTGAATTAAACTTCAGAGCATTAACCATTCAACTACAGTTTGATACTTACCAAGAGGCCTTTTTTATAGATAATATGCTGTATTCATACATTGCAAAGAGAAAACTTTGGAGTACCTACACTGTCCTATCAAGAAAACTTTTAGTGGATAGTGGATTGTTGGACTTTTCATAGATAGAAATTGTATGTAGTTACAGTGGTTGGTTTTCACTACAGAAATAAAATCCCTGATGAATGTCAAAATATATTCTATGATGTCTAACACATTAAGATTAGTGAGATCACAGAAAATTTTCAATATTCTCATATTTGACACTTCATTTAATTCACTTCCAAAGAAGAAAAGGTTTCCTATAAGACATATTTATCACCATTTAATATAATATATATATACACACATATGTATAAATAATTGATAAATAAAAAATGTGTAATCAATTTCCTAACTAAATTGGTTTTAAATAAAATCTTGATTAATAGGATTATTTCCTACTTCTGGAAATTATTTATTTTAGAGTTTTCTGTGGCAGTAACTGTTAAAATGAGAAAAATCTATAGACACTATTTACTTCTAAATAAATAAAAAAATTTATTCATATTTTCATAACAAACCATAAAATTGTAATAAAATCTATCAACTCTATTTATTTTTACATAAAACTTTTAATTCACATTTTTATAACAAAATATAAAGTTGCCATAACAAATGACAAAAACAATAAAAAAGACATCATGTTTTCAAATTTCTTATATTTTTAAATAGTTAATGATATATTAACATATAATTAAAATATGAGTACTATTTTAAAATTAATATTTTTATCTTAAGCTTAAAATAATTATTATTCTAATAAAAAAATTCATTACTACAGAGCTTATATTTTCAGATTTCTTCAGGACATCAGAAGCAAAAAGTTCTCCAACAACAGCATTTATCTAAAAATAGTATCATATAATGAGAAATATATTATAATATTTATTTTAAAGTAATAACTCTTACATTTTTCAATTAATTAAAAAATGCCAGTAATTATCATGGAGGCTAAAATAATAACATAAAATCTCACTAATTTCATTTTTTCATTAATTATTTCACACAGTTCTTTAAGAACATAAGACCAAATATTTGCTAACATTTTATAGTTAATTTCATTTATTTACAAATATTGAACCTTGTAAAAGTCAAATAAACAAGAAATTTACAGTATGAATAAAATATAGTTAAATATGACCAAAACATTTAATTATATTTCTATTTAATATATTACAAAAAAGTCTTTTTCAAAAATATTAGTTGGTATTCAATGAAATTTTAATATTTTCTTTTGCTACATGAATCTAATATTGAAATCGTCAATTTTAAATCATACTTGATATAAAATAAATGCTAAATTTTTAATTTAACCATCTTGTAAAGTAAATCAAGTAAAAAATAAGTAAAACTTAAAAAATTAAATTAACACAGAAGATTAACGATCAACATTAAATAAACAAAGAAGAAACTTCATTATATTTTTTTAATATTTAAGTCAAATATTATTCATTTCATTAATTATGATTTAATTCATATAAAAGACTATGCTTTATACAGTTTAACTGAGCTAAATTGTTTATTTATAAGATTTTTAATGTTAATGAAAACAATATTTGTTTATAATATTGTTTACAATATATAAAATTTAATTGTTTATAATATTAAATTAAGTAATACACATATATGCATTTCTTATATTTTGCCAAAAATTTTAATCTATTTTCTTTGTAACAAAAAATTTATAATATATTTCCTGTTATTTATTTAATAAAATTATTTAAATAACCATTCCTTACTTGTTCTAATATTTGCACTAAATGAGCATAAGCATCCAAAGGTGATAGTTTCCACTCTAAAATTAATCTATCTATTTTATTTAAAACCAGAAGAGGCTGAATGTGCTCCATCCATGCTTGCTGTAAAGCAACTTTTGTCTGAAAGAATTTTTTTTACTTATTAAAAGAAACATTCAAACACAAAATATTAAAATGATGATAATAATAATAATACTTGTGACATTTATTTTTTTAATAGCAATATTAATTTCACATTTAAGCTTACTATATTATTTTTAAAAAATAAACTTGCTTTAAAATACAAAAAAAATCTTATTAGAATTCCCTGCATCAAAATTATTAAACAATATATAAATAAAAATTACACAATAAAATTTTTTAAATTATTTTTGCAATAATAGTTTTAAAATATAAATGATATGTGACAAATAAAAGAAAGATAAAAAATTTTAATGTACCAAACTTTTAATTTGCTAAAAAAAATTTACAAAAGGATTTTTTTTTTAAATCCTTACACTTTTTTTAAATTTACTTCACATTATAAGCACTTTAATGTTTTAAGATTATAAAAGTAAATTTATTTATTGCATTATTTTTAAGCATATTATACTTAACTTACATATTGTATTTATGAGTATATTTAATGCTATTAATATATATAAAAAATTTATTATTATACTAAAATTAGTTAATAAAAAGAGTAATCAATATAAATATATTCTGATTTAAATAATAAACTTAACAATCCAAAATAATTTCAATAAATATATGTGTAATCAAGATGAAAAAAAACTGTGTTTAAATTAATAATTTTAACATGGTTGAAATTATGCACCAGAAGTAGCCAAATCAATAATCTAAAAATTAAAAAATTGTTAATGTTAGAATCAATAATTAAACACACCAGCATAAACATATCCATGTCACTTTCCATCAAATTTTGAAAATATTTGCTAAATAATATTATTAATATGAGATCCATAAATAATACAATTGGAGATTCAGCAATTGGTTTTATTTTATTTTAACTGTAAACAAAACTAAAGTTGGCTGTCTTACTTATTTAATGCCTTTAATTGAAAAAAAATTATAATTTAAGAAATATAATTTGATTACTCTGGAAAAAAAATTTAAGAATATTTTTATTTTATATATAATAATTCTATTTCAAATAATAGAAAGTAAAATATTTCCAAAATATTTTAATCATGAAAAACAAAAACGAATATTTTCACATAAAAATTTGGAAAAAAAAAGATAAACACAGAACATTAAACTTTATTTTTAGAATAAACACTATGAATAATGATAATAGTACATTTATTTTATTAAATTATTATGCATTTTCATGAATAAAAGTATGTTTATTTTAAAAGTTAAAAAATTATTTAAACTTGACCATTTATTTTGATATGAATTTTTAAGCCAAACATTACTTGTGGACAAATTCCTTCAACAACATCAACAAGAATAACAGCTCCATCACATAACCGCACAGCAGTACACACTTCTCCAGCAAAATCGACATGACCTGGAGAATCTATGACATTGATCAAATAACTTTCTCCATCTAGGTATTAATTTAAAAAAAATTAATTAATTCCTAATTGTGAAGCAATGTAATTCAGTAGACAGTAAAATAATAGTTAAAAATGAAATTTCCTTCACTAAAATTTAAAAAAATTATAAGCAAAAATAATTTATATAATTACTGAGCACAAACATTACAGAACTCATAATGAAAATTCCAAATATGCACATGTGCAATGAAGAAGATTAATACAAGTATAAAAGCAAGATTTTCAAAAAATAAATTACTGTAGTTAATATTTTTATTAGAGGAATAAATTAACTGTGCATTACTCTTATGATTTCTCTACGATATTTTATTTAATCTCTTGTCTCCTAATATGGACTTTTGTTGATGAATATAAGTGTGGTCTCAGAAAAGAATGATCGACAATTGATAAGATATTTATATTGAGACAAATTCTGGAGAAGTTTGGAAATTATAGAATTAAAACCCATCATATGCTTGTCAACTTCAGAACAGTTAATGATAATATTGATAGAGCTAAGTTACTAGAAACCTTACAAGAATTCATTATTCCAATAAAATTAATTAAGATTGTGAAGCTCACTCTTTTTGAGACATTCTCGGTGCAAGGAGAGATATCTATAGTTTTTGAGATTTGCAATAGAGTAAAACAGGGGGATGTACTCCCATGCCTCCTTTTCAATTTTGCTTTGGAGAAAAATGAGATAATGGTACTATACAAGGGGTACTATATTTAATAAACAAATACCTATTCTTACATATGCTGATAATGTAGACATAAAAGCAAAATCTGCAGCTGAGCTAGGAGAAGCCTGTATGGTAATAGGGAAGATATCTAAAAAACTAAAGTTCAGAGTAAAAATAAAAAAAAAAAAAAAAAAAAAAAAACAATGTATGCATACTAACCCACCTAAGTTTTTTGAGAGTGCCCATTTAAATCCATGGAAAATATTCCCCATTTTGGCTCTGATAACAATATTTAAAATGAAATTAATCCTGAAATTGGGAAAAAAGATTGCAGCAGCATATCAGTATCATTTTGATTTTTAAGATTTGAGTCAAAATTTCATCTAATAAAGAGAGAAACAAAAATTTCATTGTACAAGATATTAATAAGATAAGTTTTAACTTATGCCTCAAAAAATGAACTATAACAATGATTGAGAAAAAAGTACTGATAATCTTCAAAGGGAGGTTCTAAGAATTAATTTTGTTCTGTTGTAGAAGATAATATCTGGAAAAGAAAGATGTAACTTTGAAATCTATAGAACTTAAAAAAATTATAACAAGTACATAAAACTGAGCAGAATGAAATGGGCAGGTTATTATCTGAGAATGAATACTGACAGAACAGCTCTTAAGGTCTTCATTGAAACTCAATTTTATGGAAGACTTATAGGCAGGGGGCTCAACACTCTTATCTTGCATGTTTGCTCCTGCAACTTGGGGGCAATGTAATTGCATTTGCATTTTATTATTTAATGTCAAATATTATTATTTACATAAAGTTCTGCGCTCATAAAGTGCACATTATTTTGAGAATTTTAAAAAATTGAGCCAATCAAATTTCTTCTACCATGTTTCTCACTCCAGAATTATTCAATGAGAAAAGCAGTTATTAAAATAACGCACTTTACACATGCTTCTGATTGTAAACAAACAAGTTGGTATGTTTTGTTGACAATTAACACTGAACTTAATATTTGAATTTTAATGATGGCTTCAATTTTGGATTGTTGTTTACATTAAGGGAAGGAAAATCTTGGAATTGTCTCTCCTTTTTCTGAAAAAAGTTGGAGCAAAGTAAAGGATTGCATTTACAAATCAATATTACTTGATTGTTATGAGCGTACAATTTCTGAGAATTTTTATGCTTCGGGAAGAAGATGAATGTTTCGGTTTACCTACTAATAAAATGCTTGGATAGCTTGGATATCATAAAAAATGTTACCAACTTTTTACCGATAAGACTAGAATTTATGTTGCTGAAAAACGATGTAAGAATTCATCAGAAGGTAATGAAAAGATTGCTTTAGAAAACACACCTAACCCTGTAACACGAAGCAAAAGTAATCCTGCTTTTCAAAGTCGATCTCATATATTGCCAGAAATATGTATCATATGCCAAGGAGAAAAATTTGTGAAAGAGAAACATTCTGGAAAAAGGAAAAGAGGAAAATTAAGTAAATGTGAAATAAATGCAAACAACTTGTTATCTGCAACAATTGAAAAAAATGACAAAAACTTATTGCATCACTTAAGAAATCAGGATATTGTGGCCATAGAAGTTAGATACCATCGTTCATGTTACAAACATTATACAAAGTTTTTAACTGTAAAAACATGTGAATCTGAAACTTCTGAAATTCTATATGAAAAGTCTTTTAAAATTTTTTGCAAGGAAATTATAGAAGGTAAAATTATAAATCAGAATGAGGTAATTTATGAAATGACTAAACTTACAGATTTATTTGTAAAAATTGTTCTTATGAAGAAAGAAGAAGATATAAAAGGATATAGAAATAATGGATTGAAATATAGAATACAAAAAAATGTATCCACAAATCGAATTTGTCAAAAGATTAGTCAAATAGCCGTCTGAACTTGTTGTTTGTTCTTCTACATCAAATAATGTTACAGATTTAAATACCCATAGCTCTACTGACAGTGAAGACAATGAATTTTCTTTATTTGAAAACCATGCATCTTCATCAAATATTTTTCATGATTTGTTTACAGCAGCAAGTGTTATGAAAAACATTGTTAATGATGCACAAAATATGTCCTGTGAATGGCCGCCAAAATGTAAAGATTCGACAGTTGAAGCATCACATAATAGTGTTCCAATACAACTATTTAACTTCTTAGTTTGGTGCATTGGTGCTTCAAATGTCACTCTTGATTATTTTTTAAAAGTAACTCAAGATAAGAAGCTTAAAATTTTGTCTATTTCTCAAGATATTCAATATTTAGCATCCAATGGTAGGAGACAAACACCAAAACATTTAGCTTTAGCCATGACCATTCGCCATTTAACTGGTTCTTCCAAACTAGAGGGATTACTAAGTAGATTTGGCCATAGTATATCTCACAGTTTTTTAGAATATGATGCTGCTTTAGCATATCAACAGCAAAAAAGCAATACTCTTTTGCCAGATGGTTTCCAAAAAGGCATTTTTACTACTTTAGTTTGGGATAATAATGACTTTGGAGAGGAAACTTTAACAGGTTCAGGTACAAACCATAATACTAATGGTACTATTTTACAGTGGGAGGATATGTGTGAGAAAGGAGTTACACTGCCTGAAACTAACATATCTGACTTTTGGAAAAAGTTTAAGAAATGTACCTTAAACCCACCTGCAGAAAAATTGGAATGTTTTACTGGTAAAAAAAAATATGGTCCATCTATGTATAAAACACTACCTTTAGTTACAGAAGAAGAAAATAGAATTCAACAGAATCCTTCCCAGATTATTGATGACATTTTTTATCTGTTTAAAACCTTATCAAAGGATGTACTTCCAGGTTGGATAGGTTATGTTAATATTTTTAATTCTGTTGAAATGCCACGTAAAACTAAAATTGGTTATTTGCCAATTTTAGATGCAAATCCAACACAAATGTCAACTGTGAACACAATTTTGCATCGTAGTTTGCAAATAGCTGATGAATTAAACATTGAAAATTTAGTTTTAGCCATGAATCAAGATATATTCTAAAACACAACAAATTAGATGGCAAAATGACCAATTCAAAATAAGGTTAGTAATTCGCATGTGTGAATTTCATACAGCAGTTGCATTCTTAGCTGTCATTGGAAAACGTTTTTGTGATGCTGGCTTGCAAGACTTACAAATTGAATCTGGTGTTGTGGCCGAAAATTCAATTAATCATATTTTAAATGGACATCATTACAACAGAAGCATACGTGCCCATAAACTACTGTGTGAAGCTTTTCAAAGACTGCACTTTAAAGTTTTTCTAGAAGACCATGCTGATTCCTTAAGAGTTGTTGGGAATTTCTGCTTGTCATTTCCAACAGCATCTGTAACTGAAGTTATTGCAAATGAGCATATCCAGAAACTTTTAAAAATGTACCATGACTATGTCACAGTAAGAAATTCATCTTGTTTAACATTTGAGTTATGGAGTTCGTGTATTGAAATGGTAGAGATAACTATTGTTATTTATTCAAGCAACTAGAGAAGGTAATTAGGGACTTCATTTATCTGCAATACAATCAATGCTACCATGATTTTTTGCTTATGATTGAATTAATTATTCTCATTATTTGTCCATATATTGGTGTGAGATGATAAATCTGAAAGACACTTATCCTGATATACATGCTGAATTTATGACGGACAAATTTTCAGTTCAGTAACAAGATCATTATAGTTTTTACAAGACTGCATGTGATCAAGTTATTGAGCAAACTTGCAACAGATACACAAAAGCCAAAGGTAGATTAACAGGAATAACTGTTAATAAATGCACAGTGCATCAATGGATACTTTACCATCACTTAAGGGTAGATATTTCTGTCAAATGGGAAAATATGGCTGGGAAACCTTTTTACATAAAACAGGATGAGTTGCATGTTCCTGATATCTGCAAAACTATTAGTTCCATGAACAATCCATTTAAAAGTGACAAACTGCAATTTTCTATGCAGCATAGTTTCTGGTAATGTTGCTCCAGAGAATGTGACAATGGACATGAGGAAAGCTTTCAAGATTGGAAATAGGACTTTTATGACATTTCTCAAAGATAGACTGTGAAAATATAGCAGTGCTGATTTTTTTCTCCCATTAAGTGTTTGAAACTTAAAACCTTTACCAATGCAGGAAAAAATGTTACATTAAAAACTGAAAAATGAAAGCATTGCTCTAAGGAAGAATCGGTATTTGTTTAGACGAATCTTAATGATTTAAATACATATAAAATTATCTTATTAAAAAAAGGCTTTTAAATTATGAGTTATAAAGAAAAATGTATTAAAAGTTTTAAAGTAGCTTTACATCTAAACTTATTTCATAAAATATCTTCAGTTGAAAATAAATAGATCTTAGTGAATACAAAACTCATTAGGAAAATAAAATATTAGTTATAATAATTTATATTTAATTTAATAAACTACCAAGAAAATACAACATTTGTATTGTTTTAATAACTGATATAGAGATAAAGTGCAACAATACCTTTTTGATAATGAACAGCTACAGCACTTGATTTCATAGTTATTCCTCTCTCTTGCTCATCTTTTCTACTATCCATATATCTAAGCTAAAAATATAAAAAGTTAATTTTAAACATATATCATACAAACAAATTTGTATAAGAATATGTAAGTTAATGGTGTATGAAAAATTACATTATTACAGTATATATTAGCTTGCTATAACATTAATGCAACCTGCATTAGATAATAGTGGACTTAATTATGAATAACTTCTCACTTCACACTGACAGTTTGTATAATTTCTAGATAAAAAGATTAAAAAAGGATAAAGTACATTTAAATAAACAGATACATTATTTAAGTTTATCATATGTTTCTCAAATTTCTTAATGTATTGCCTTCATTTGTAATAATTGACAACATATTAAGCATCACACAAGCAGTAAATATCAAAGATTAGAAATAAAAGTTTTGATTTCAATTCAAGGAAACATATATAATAAATTTATTTTTAAATAAATATTCAAACACAAAGGATTTTGTTGTCATTTCATTATACCATGTTATTGCTTGAAAAACTTCTATAAATAATAAAATATTTAATTGGTAAATTTAATAACTAACAGCTTTAATAACAATGAAAATTCTTCTTCTTTTTCCACAATGAACAGAATACTCATATATAACCAGCATTAATTCAGAATCTTAAATCTCTCTTGGAACATAAAATAATAAACCTTCAACCTATTGTGAAAGCCGTTTTGTGTATGTTGTCATGAATAAGGTATCATCAAATGTATAAGTGTCTTCATTTTTTTTTTATTTAAAGAATTATTAAGTTTCTTAAAGCATTCATCAATTATAGTAAATTTTTTATAATTAATATTAGTTTTCAAATAAAATATCTAGTTTTATATACAATGCTTTTATAATAAACTTATATATTGATAAAAGTAAATTGCTATAGATTTAATTATAATTAAGTATAAAAAGCAATGATATAAAAAGGATAAAAAGTATTACTTGTCCAGCCATTTTCTGTGATATAATACCATTGCTAGCCAAAATTGAGTCAGCAAGAGTAGTTTTCCCTAAAAAAATAAATAAATAAATTTAGATTAATGATTTTTTATATGAATTTCTATGAGGAAATCTATGAAATTAAAAAAACATAATTTTACACACATTTACTTAATAATAGGTTATTTAAACAAATTTAAAAAATATGTAAATAATATATTTACCATGATCCACATGAGCTAAAATACAGATATGTCTAATATTTTTTGGATTCTTTTGCAATGAAGCAAGGACTTGGGGAGTTACAGCCCTCATAATTTCAGAAGAACTCACAGCAATGAAAGCTATAAGAAATGTACATACATAATATAAATGTATACATAAAGCAAAAGAATTTATGGTATAAAAGTGAATAAGATAATAAAAAATATAAACATCTGGAATTAATTTTGAATGTTGTTGTTGTGTGACAAATACAAAAAGAAAAAAAGAAAGAAAAGGTAAAAAAAAGACAAGCATATGGGACTGCATATAGAGCACTGCCCTAGACACATCTTCAACTATTTCCATAGTTAATTTTGAATAAATATTAAGAAAAACTTTTAAGAAGTATACAAGATTATCATAAGTTACAGCATAATTTTAAAATTATAACACAATAAGTGTAAAGCATGAAAAAATTATTTCAGTTACAAATTTTTAATTTATAATCAAATGTATTTCACTGTTTTGCTAATTACATTTTCTATGATTTTAAAAACCATTTTTATAAAGATTTAGACAATATTTATAATCATTTAAATATATTTTAATCAATGCCTCAAGGTGGCAAATTAATTCCTCCCAATTAATTTTTAAACATAATAGTATTTCCTTCTGAAATTATTATTTAAAAAGTAGTAGAGTACAGTGGGTGATCAATCAACGAGTAGTTCAGACTGCAAACAAATTGGACAACGAACACTTTCACAAAAAAATTTTCTGTTCAGAAAACAAACACATACTTGGATAACAAATTCTAAAACACTTCTTGGCTTATTGAGCATGGTGTGCAGAGTTGCCAAACCCAAAGGACCAAAAATAAGCTTTCATCTCTTTTTAATTGTGTTGCTTACTTCTTAAACTTTAAAGATCTAGACTGTAAAAAAATTTTTCAATTTTTTTTCTTAATAGAATATTTACAGTCAAAATAGACAGTTTCAGTTTTGATTTCCTTCAAAACTAAATCTGATCCATTTTGAGTATCTACACCCCCCTTTGTTCATTCATTGTCTTACATATAGCTGTAATAACGAATTACAACAATGTTATTAATCACTTCACAATGATAAAGCAATTAATTACTTCCAGAAAACCCTTAAAAAAGAGAGACAAGCAATCGACATTGAACATGTTCTTTAATGCTCTATAAATAAAAAATAGAAAAAAAAACTGATTAACATGTGAGACTATATATATGTATTATTTTTATAAGCTTAATAAGAAATTATATATCCTTTTTTCAATTTCATTTTTAGGGTCTCTAGAATTTATTAATAAGTTTCACAAAATAGTGTATAGTAAATTGATGATCAGTTAAAAAATAACTTGTATAGCGAACATAATCTTGTAACAGATTATGTTTGTTAACTGATCACATACTGTATATCATAACTAGTTACATCAATATTTAAAGTAAGAATCAAAATCATATTTTATTGAAAAGTCAGAGTACTATTTATTCAGCTACCAACTTCATCTTCAATAAAGTATTCTAGGCATTAAGAATACTTATAAAGTCAGTAGGAAAGTAGACAATTCAAAACTGGAAAAAGTTACTATTACTGAGTTTGCTATATGGTTTGAATTTCTTTCAGGTCCATGAAAATTATAAGCAATCCTATACCAGTGATTTTCTAATTTTGCTTCAAGATCTATGAAAGTTGTATTAGCCTACTGTCAAACATATAGCAAAGATTAAAATGTTTGGATTCTTTTTCATTTAAACTTTGGTCTGATTTAACAATCAGATGATATCACTCTTACATTTAGAATTTCCATAAAAAAATAAGTGAAGTATTTCTTGTTCTTTCAAGTATAAATGAAAAAAACATGTTAAACTATATATATTGCATGATATGAAACTATTACCTTAGATTTTTAATTTCATACTACTTTATGGTTTTTTAATTTCTTAACATATTGATATACACCTTTCATACAATAAACATCCCCTTTTCAGAGAAATATATTTAAACCATTTTAAGGAATAGAATGCATTTTTTTTATTTCCTCACATTACATGTTGATAATGAATTTAAAAAATAAGTTGCATCTTTCTTAATATATATATAAGATGGTAAATTGAAAACATTTTATAATAAATAAGTTTACTGGAAGGAAACCCATGATTTATATATAATGTATGATTTAAACCTATCAAATATATTTCACTATTCTCCCTAATATTTAAGAGATAAAATTTGAGTTTTTTAGATTTTTTTCACAATATTAAAATTCTTAAGTTTTATTTCTAGTAAAAGATAAGTAAATAACCTAACTAAAAATATATATAGCAAAGATCAATAATATTTTCCAATTAATTAATTTTTATTCAGCTAAATCTCCAGTAACTGTAATGTTGATTGAAAATAAATAATTATTAAACAATAAATTTGTATAAATTTGCATTAAATAATTTTGCAAATACAAAATAAGTTATAAAAAATTTTAAAATATAGAACTTATAACCTATTATTTTTTATAAAATAATATCAGCTGATCATCTTTAAACATCTCCTTTTCTACATATTTAAGTATAGGTGTATAGTGAGTTTATTAAAATATTCAGAAAAAAAAACAAATTTATTGTAAGCTTTAGGCGTACAAATTGGTAGCTTTAGGCGTACAAATTAGGCGTATTTTGTAAGCTTTAGGCGTATTATTGTAAGCTTTAGGCGTACAAATTAGGCGTACAAAGCTTTCTTTCCACGCCAACCTATAGCTAAATGGTTCTCTCTCCTGACTTCAGAGCTGAAAGTCCCGGGTTTGAATCCTGGTACCTGCATGGATGTTACTTTCTCTCTGTCCGTTCTTCTTATAGATGTATAAATAAGGCCCATCATATAAACAGGTTTGTAGTGGTATGATGTGGGTAATACTATTCGTCTCCATGATATGGTTCTTGGAGACGAGTAGTATTACCCACATCATACCACTACATATTAGAGATTAGCATCCACGATATTAGATGCCCACAAGGTAACAGCAAATGAGTAGCAATTTCTGACCTTGTTGTGGTGAAGGATTAGTCAGCCAAGTGCCCATCATTATTAAAAAAAATATTAATAATTCTTTTGATAGTTTCAAAGATAGTTGATAACTCAGAACTAATTTTATTATGATCACAGTCCATACTGATGTTTAAAAAAGCACAGTATTTTTAAATAAACATACTTTTTATTTTACACATTAAAAATTCAATGATAACTCTTCACTTCAAAATAAATTCATATTAAAGTCAACTCAATAAAAATCAAAAGTATTCAAATTTTATTTAAATTTAATATAGTTAATTATTGCAACATGTAATATAAATAACCAATATTTAATGATGAATAACATTAAAGCATTTTTATTTATTGCAGCAAAACTCCCAAAGTACAACAGGGTACTTACAAACCATACAAATATTTTTAGTTATATTTTGTCAGACAAATCCCAAACAAATCTTTACAATAGTTTTACTAAATTAGCTTTTAAATTTGCAATGTAATATTTTTTTCCTCATTATATGACAATGATAAAGAAAAACTAATTTCATTCTTTATTATCAATATTATTCATTATGCTTGTTTGGTAATCTATATTTTGAAGAATTACCATAGTACTTTTTTCATTGAGAAATATTTTCTAACAAATATTAACTATTGACATTGATATGTGCCTCACTGACAGAACAATTGCATTCAAGCCATCAAGCCAAACAAACTTTGATATTTCTTTTACATCAGAAGAATAAGAAAAAAAAATTAAATTTGAAAAATATGGTTTTGTGTGAAGAACACCACTATAATGTGTGTGTCTATTATGATAATTATTTAATGTTCCACACTTAATCTGATTTACTAAAATGATTAAGCTGAGAATTTTTTAACTATCTGCAATTAATGCACTTTGTAAACATAAAATTAAGAATAATGTTATTGACTAAAAATTAACATTTACAAACATTTGTAAAGCAGGAAAAATGGTGACAAAATTATGTGATTGGGTACTTCTAGATAATAAAATTTGTATTTTCTCAAGCAATGGGCAGACCATATGAACACAATTAAGTTTATAAATGATGAGAAACAATTCGATAAAATATAAAATCAAAAAAAAGTCTAATACGGGAAAAAAATTAAACAAACAAGAAATTAAAAATTATAAAAATTAATGACTTAATGAGATAATCAAATCAAATATTTTGCAATATATAAATTATATTTGAATCCTCATTCCCCAAAAGGGAAAAACTATACATTAAATAATCAGTTTAGAAGAAATTGTTAAAAATATATATGTCTCAAATCTGGAATATTTACCAGCACGATGAAATTTCAATTTTTTTTATACTTTACACTATTAATGTGTCAATTAATGAAAGTTAAATTATGCTATTTTTAAAATTATCAGTACGATTTTTTTTAATCACAAAATTAAATTTATTAAATGATGATTTCATATAGACTTGATTAAGACATAACAGATTTAGGAGACAATTTTTAATTCATTATTGCATAAGGTTTTAAATTCCAAAAATATTTTTAAAATATAATGAACATAATATATCTAGTATAATGTAATAACATAAATATTATTTTGAGTTTATCGTTTTCTAGTTTTACAATATTATTTACTTTAAAATAAATTTAAAAAATAATAAGCAAAAGAATAATTTGACTGTTTAATTTATATTGTTGTGCTGAAATTTCCCAATTTTTATAAAATGTCCGTACTTGATTATATCACAAGCGGTGGAAACAAAGTCAAAACATGTGTCACCACTGCGAGATTCAAACATGAGGAAACATTTGAATGTTTATATTTACGTTTTCATTTCTATTTGATGCCAAACCATTTATCTAAATTATTATCAAATTTCTAAAATCCTCCAAATTAAGAAAAAAAAACATTGCTTTGTATTCCAGAAATTCTATAAATAAGAGAAATACAGAAACTTCATGTTTTTTTAATTTGACTCCCTATAAATAATATATTCTACAGTTCTAAGTTTTAAAAAGTATTAAATTTAGACTTTGACATGGCAGTTATATTTTCTTAACTGCTATGAAGCAGAATATTCATTTAACAGCTTGTATGGTTTGGAAGTTGATTGGCTGTTAGACGAAATAGGAACTTCTGGAGAAACTAAATTTATACACTTATGCGTCTTTTGGCGATAACAATGATCACTTTTACGTAGAGCTAGGAATGGTTTTTAGAGCTCCTTTGGCGATTTTTCTTCAACCCAGTTAACTGTTATAAAATATTGACTCCACCCATTTCTTGCACAATAAGCCTGTTTATAACAATTTAGAATAGTTGACCAGACGAATATGATTGAAAAATATAAGTTTTGATTCTACAACATATTGTGTAGGAGGGATCTTAAATTCCAATTATATGTTGTAATTAATGTCACTGTTTTGGTGATGGGTAATACTGATACCAAGTTAAATTTTAGAAAAGCAGTTATACAACTTACAACAAAAACACAGGTATGAACTCTTGAATGAATGATCAAACAAAAGGAAGAGATAAACATCTGTCAACTATACAATCTATTTTACAATACTGCTACATATTAGTTTCATCGAGTTTTAAATAAAAATATATTTGAATAATTTTTTAAAAATTTTGCACAAAAGTGCGTGGTTCTATGTTTTCTGTTAATTACTTGCGAATAATAATTAAACATTAAGACTTTATTTTCATAATATTCTATAATTATCTAAACTACTTTGTTCCCTTCAACGAGTATTTAAAACATTAATATTTGCATAATTATTCAGGCTTTTGTTATAAAATTGTCATGAAAATTAAATTTGTATTCAAATAATTTTTGAATAAAATAAGATTCAAAGTCATATTTTTAATTTATAAAATGTATTTAAATTATAATTTTCAAATGATTACCATCAATCTCTATATTTTGTGTCGTAGTTTATTAATTAAAAAAATCTTTTATATCATCTTTATTTAAATCTCACTTCCTAAAAAAATGTGATTTTAAACAACTTGTGCTTCTTATTAAAAAAACAACAAATATTCTTTATAATTTATCACTGTTGTAAAGTACCTCTGTGTTTATATTTAATTTAATATACAACTAAATGAAATATACTGTTAATAATATGGAATTATAATATTTGATTTTTGAAATGAAGTTTCTTATATTTTCAGCCTATTGAGGCAAAAGATGATGTTTTTTGGGATCAATTTTGGTCTGAAAGTACTCAAAGTGCACAAGATGTATTTACTCTTATCCCTGCAGCTGAGATTCGAGCTTTGAGAGAAGAGTCGCCATCAAATTTGGCTACTTTGTGTTACAAAGCAGTGGAAAAACTTGTATCAGCAGCTGATAGTTTATGTAATACTTATGCCCAACAACAAACTGGTGATTATATATTTATTGTTTATTTTCTGATAAAGAATAATGACATCTGCTTATGTACTATTCTTCATGATTATGTAGAATTTATTTAATTAACATTGTGATATTTTTACTTATGCTAAAAAATATCTGTATTTCTTGTTCTCATAAGTTTATATATAAGTTATCTGTTAATGAGAAAACATTTTATGTAATTTAATTTTTGATTTTCATCTCTTGAAGATATTGGGCTTAGATATTTATAGTGGTTTATAATCCTCTTTAAACCATTCCTTTTCATTCCCATAGAAACTACTGGGTTAGCTTTCACCCCATATTTCTCGAAACCCTGATATTTCCAAGCTAAAATTTTTGAAAGTAATGCACAAAAAAAAATTAGAACAATATTTCCAATGCTTGGGAAAATATTTATTTTCTCTTTTTTACTCACTAGATGGCTGTCTACACTATTTTTAATATGATAGGAGATAGAGAGAGTATATTTTATACTAGATTTTCTTTAATATAAAATAAGTACTTTTATAGTTATATAGGTACATATTTTAAAATAGGTATTTTCTGGAAAATTATATGACCATTAAGGGATTAAACTGCAGGTCTCTATCTAATTAATCCTTGTATACCTGAAATGACAGTTGAGAGACAAACAAATCAAATCAACCCTTGCAGATATGTGTGAATCTCATTACCAGTTATTTTCCATAATATGATTATAAATATTATGTATAGTTATAAATGTGTTGTAAAAAAATCATCATAAATGCTGCTGATAAATACAAATTTAATATTGAGAAATAAAATTAAAATGGCTGACAATAGAAAGTTGCTGTTGAAAATAAATATTTTTGTTTGATTAAGTTACTACATTACTCAGAGTGAAAGAGTGTTAATTCAAAATAATTTTAACAATGTAATATATTCTTTTCTTTTTATGAGTTTCAAACTTATCTAATGTTAATTTTTTTTTCATTATTTATGCAAATTTATTACAAAAATTTCTCTAAATGGTTAAATCAAATCTAATTTATTAAACTATTTTAATAAAGGAAAATGTTATTTGTTTATACTTAATTTTTTACAAATAAACATATAATATATAAAAATGAACAAAATTTGTTTTAATAATATTATATGAAGACTCTCAAATATTTTAATGTAATTACGCAATGGTCATTAAAATCTTTTTTAAGATTTAAGCTGGCACTTTAACCTTCAATTCCAAGTTCGTGAGTTTTAATTCCACTTTGGGCTTGGATGTTCATATTGGTTTAAAATCTACTTAAAACTATAAGGTCTCTAGTTGATTAGCCCTCATCTGCAAAAAATGATTATTCATAATTAATATCATTGTAAACACATATTAACCACAAAATACAATCATTATCATTGAATATATAATGGTTAATATGTGTTCTAAAGCCTTATTATCTTGAATGATGGTATTTGATACTATTTTCAGTGTAAATATGATATAAGGTGAGTGAGTTCCCACCAATTCTAGTGTCCTTTGTTTTGATTATATATAATGTGGCCAATTTAAGTTTTTGTTACTTTTCAGATTTTTTTTTTTTTTTTTTTGACTAATTTGGTTTTTCTCATGTTTTACATAATTTTTATGTCATATTTATGGTTCTTTTCATTAGCAGCAGCATTTGGAATTTTTGTTTTATGTTCAATTTGAACCTATTGTTCTACATTTCAATTTGGAGTTTTTGTTCTAAATTTCAATTCAGAGTCATTTGACCACTGTTTGCTATTGTGTTTGGTTGTTGCCTCTGTTCAAACATCATAAACTTCTTTCTTCCAATTTTTTTATTATTTATTTATATCTTTTTTATTTTGTTTATTTATGATATATTTTTCTTCATATTTTTTAAATTTATTATTGAATTTTTTTTTAAACGTCATAATCTGTTCTTTTTTCCCATTTTCTTTTTGCTCATATATTATCTTTTTCTTTTATATTTTTGTTAAATTATTATTATGCTTTTCTTATTTCAAGTAAGTCCATTATTGTTAGTTACTTATCTCTTTTACTGGTTGTTTTAAAAAGAAGGCAAACCTTACAAAATTTTTAATTCAATTTACAGTTATACTTTTTTTAGATTTTTTATACTATTATGCAATTTAAAATGATCTAGAACGTATATTTTTGGAACTTTGGAAAAATTCCCACGTTTAAAAGCATG
This sequence comes from Latrodectus elegans, assembly GCA_030067965.1. Classification (NCBI taxonomy): domain Eukaryota; kingdom Metazoa; phylum Arthropoda; class Arachnida; order Araneae; family Theridiidae; genus Latrodectus; species Latrodectus elegans. Next base: position 95,964,079 of record CM057822.1, read on the forward strand.
TGCTTAACTTGGCAATGAAAAGCATTACAATTCTGATGTGTCAAGGCAGACAGCTGTGCCATATCTTCAATATTTCCATAATTACAGACTGCCCTCAAGTGCATGCTCTGAAATGTTCCAACTCCCTTTGATACAAAACTTGGTATCTGTTTCTCTCACATTTTATGGATCCCTCAAAGAGAAATGTCCTTAGCTATGAATTAATCAATGTACTGAGACTTAAAAACCAAAACATCTCTGCTTGTCAAATATCTTTGCATGTCATCTAATTTCTTTTTAATTGATTCCATATTCAGAAACACTCGTTAAATATTTTACATTCATGTATACTCACATTAAATATTTTATTTGCATTCTTACCTAAGATAGACCTTTAATAACCATTTGTATATATATTAAAAAAGTATATCCTTTATCCAATTCGTCATTGTTATTTGTCATATTTCTGTAATTTATTTATAACTTCAATTCAATAGAAATATATTTATTAAATGATTTTTTTTAAGGGTAACGATTACTAAAGTATGTTCATTACAAATTACTCATTTTTTAATTTTTGCTTACAATATAGAAATTCTTGTTTAAGTATTTGAAAACAACATTTGAATTGCTATTTTTGCCTTGACTGCTTCACTTTTCTTTTAGTTTTGAACTGTGTAAGGTTGCTGACAAGAATATTACCTTATATCTTTGAAGAACCAGATTGGAGAGGATTTTTTTGGTCTAGCCTACCTGGGAAATGTGGTGATGAAACAGATGATGAAGTTAATGTTTATTTTATTTAAAAACTTTTTTTTCATTTTTCACCATATTCTCTTTGGGTGTAAATTATTTTTTAATGAAATACCAAATAATTTTATTTTTATTTAGGGTGAAAATATGCCTCTTTCACAATCTTTAATTAGTGCTCTTTGTGTAAGTTTTTATTTTTTTTATTTTTCTCTGCTATGTTATTTTTATACATAAACTTTTTTAAGTTTCAATCACTTTTATACAAAAAGGCAATCAAAAATGTTCTAAATGTTTAAGTAAATAAAAATTTTGAAAGCTGACAATTCTTTTTAATTTTCTTATCTTACAATTTGCTTATTAATTATACCCTTTATATTAAATAAACTCCTATTATATTATTTATGAAAAAATATAAAAGAGGTAATTTTAGTTTATGTGAAATATTTAAATGTAAATAAAACTTCTAGAGATATACAAGTTGTAGAGAGTTCTGTGTGCTGATTTTTTTCATTTATATATCCACTCAGTAGCTACTGAATTAGAAATCTTTGATATTATCATTTTAATATTTGCTATGGATGAAGTATGCAAATTTTTTCATAATGTGAATTATACATATTCTGAATGCTGGGCTTTGATTTTGTGACAGTTAATCCCTCAAAAACACCAATATTAAAAGGTTTCAAAAGATGAAATTAAGAACTCACAGTCCTTGTCTAGAAGATGTGATAGCAGTTCAAATACAGTTTTCCAAGAACACAGCCAGCATCCTCTCCAGTGAATTGTATGACAAACAGAGGCTCTGCTTGTTTCAAATGACAAAATTCATTTAGTTTTTCCCAAAATAATTGAACCAAAGGATGGCAAAGGATAAGAATATATAAATTAGTACTTTGGAGAAAACCTCTCCTTTCTGCTTAAAATTCATAAATTTATTTGCATTGGAATTGGGAAAGAAGACACTGAACTGTTGAGGATTAGAAACAGGTAATGGGTTCAGAAGAACCATTCTATATGTTATTTTGCACTGAGGGAAGACACTGAATTTAGCATGAACCCTATTGACAAGCCTTGAATCCATCTTGCTTTACTTACACTACTGTAGTGTTCCTTGAAGGTAAACAAGCATTAGATATCTTTCATATACTACCAAACTAAGTACATTCATCTAGTTGCATTTCTAATCTGTTGTCCAATAATGCAACTATATATCATGTCAGAAGTGTTCAAAAATTATTCACAGAACATCAATCTTACTTCCAACACTTTCTTTGTTCACCACAGAGCCTGCATCTTAAACAATATAAAATGTGTAAGCTATGGTAGAAAGACATGTGACAACTCTCTTCCTTCTAATTTACAAGATCTAAAAAGCTGCATAGCGAATGCATGGTATTCTCTAGGCTTTAAAGCACTCCTGAACCTTTACAATTGACATTTAAATGAATAAGAGCTGCTTGTACAAGAAATAGTCCAGTAAAATATTGATATTTGTTTTCTGATTCATTAGCTGCTATGTGTAATTATATTTGTGTATTTTATTTAATGTTTTGAATATTTATAATTTGCCTTCATATTGATAAATAACATTTCGAAAATTATATATTATCACTTAAATATAGAGCTCATATTAATTTTTTTAAATTACAATTTATATATGTATAATATTATAAATATATTCAAAATTAAGCTATAATATATGTCTACCATTTGATATAAATTGTAACTTGCATTTAAACATATATCAATCAAATTTTAAAGTTAATTGTATTGAACAGTATTTATTATACTACTTATCAGTACATAAATAACTCTAGAATCTTACCAAATAGAAAGCAATCTGTTTTTAAGCATTTTTCATTTACATTTGTATGTCATTATCACTATTATAAGTTCCTTTTACTTGTAAATTTAATCAAATGTTGAAAAATGGAGGGAGTTCAGTGAATTATTCTAAATTCTAGTTTTATAATGAGATTCATGTAAAACTTTTATAGTACTTTAAGATCATCTGGGAATTCACAATTAATTAACAAAATTTTGCAAGATGTATAACTATTGCTACTTGCATTATTTTGCAGAGTAAAATGTTTATCATATATTTCTACTGGAAAACTGAAAATAGTATTCTATTTGCTTATACTTTTCTGAAAGAAAAATTTTATATTCAGGAAATTTTTAGATATTACTTATAAATGAGTCTGGTACAATTAGAATTATGTAATATTTCCTGAAAATCAAGTGAGCAAACTTTCATGCCCAATGAAATTAAATAGACCTGAAAATTGTATTTCAAGGAACTGTTACATTTGTACATACCAAAAAAGTTGTAATACATGCTGGAAATTATTTTTAGAAATTTGTATAAGTTGACTGCATTTTATGAGTCATTTATTGTTGTATGAAGAATTAATATTTATTAAAAATAATAATTCTTAAGACAATTTTTCTGTAGAAAATAAAACTTGGTTATTTTACTTTAAATAATTGCCATGAATCCTAAGCAATACTTAATTGCTTCTTTTAAAATATTTATTTAGACTCAAAATAATCTGTTAAAAGTGGCAAAAATTATGTGAGCCTTAAATTAAACTTATTTTTATTAATTGTTCATGGTATTTTGAATTTAAATTTTAAATCTAGCATAAAAATTGCATTAACATAAATTTCTATGTAAGTGAGTTTTATCATTAGAAAACATTCTTTAAAAAATGCTAAGGATTTCAAATTAATTGACTTTTAAATGTATTAGAAGATAACTATGGTATTTATTTCACTAATTATAATTTAGACCAGATATAAAAAAAAATTTAAAACTTGATTAATTATATTTTTTAACTTAATAAATTAAATTTGATGCTCAAAATAGGAAAATTTTTGTCTATTGCTGAAAATTGAATTTTCCTTTCACTAGTACATTTCATGCAAAATATTTGTAAAGCCCTCAAATAATTAACACCAAGTGATTCTAAATCATGTAAACTATCATTTTTCCAGCGCATTAATGAAATAGCAGTAATATTTTATTTAATGCTTTTCCTTCTTTGTAAACCAGAGTTAAAAAAAAGAATGTTTTTCCTTTAATGCTAAATGGCAGAAAGAAGAAAATCATACTACTATAAAATGATGAATAAACCAATGCAAATCATCATCAATCAAATTTATTCTTATGATTTCTTATGTTAGCCATATGGGGAAATACATGTCCCTGGAGAATTCTTGTAGTTGATAGATCAGAGATCAACACATTACTTTGGTCTCTGCTTTTAGTAAATAAGAGGTGTGATTCAGTCTTCAATCTATCAATCAGCTTACATGGATCAAGTAATCATATATCTACTGAGTAGTGACTTGATGAGACTGGAGGTGATGTTAGAGATGTATTGAAAGTGTATAGAGCTTATCATTAGTGCAGTTATACTGCATTTACTTACTGGGTTCCATAGTAGGTAGTGCAGTCAATAAAATAATCTATTTCTTTATGGACAGTATTTCTAATTTTTTCCTTTCTGTGGAGTAACAAATGGTATGTAATTATTTTATCATTAAAAGAGCAGGGGGAACTTTTGATAATGTTTCTCCATTCTTAATTAACAAGGATTATTGATAAAGTTGGAAATGTAAGAAATGTTTTTGCAAGGTGACAAGTGATCTCTTAATTGAAGTATTATCAGCTAAATAAGCTAAAACCATAATAAAATTGAAATGTAGTTTTGGTGTCATAATATCTACCCATAGTAGGTTAAATTCTATGTTTGGAGTACTTTTGGCTGAGGATTTGCTTGGTTAATGTTTCAGAGGGAAGAAATTTTAGATAATCTTGCCGAGACCAAAAAATGTGTTATGTACAATGCATTACAATGAAGTGAGTTCAGTCATAAAAAATAAACACCATTTTTACATTTGCAACTCCTATATTAATTTATTTTAGTTATTTAAATTGCAGTGTCTAACCTTATATTCCAAACACTTTTATGTTCCTATTATGTCAACATTTGAGACATGCAAAAACTACTTGGACGAGAACCTTGACATGCGCTAAATATACTTTAGTTGGACATGACAGCAGTACATGTCAGTTAAAAGAAAAATGTGTGAACTGTAGTGTGGATAATATCCTTATTTCTGGTCATGCCTAACAAGAATATTAAAAAGAAATTACAATTGTGAAAACAAAATATATCTTACCCTGAAGCCAGGCATGTTGTGTCATTCCATTATCCCTATTAAGGTATCAGTTACTCACAGGTTACCAAAAAAGTCATGAAATCATACAATACCCAAACAGATTGCTTATTTCATCTTCAAATATTCTAAATAAGCTCACTTTTCCTAATATGTATGCCCAAAGTCTTTCTTGAAATGTAAGTTCCACATATCTCAAAAAAGCAATGTTGTTGTTTTTTTTTTTTTTTTTTTTTTTTTTTTTATATATATATTTATTGTTTAATTTTTCAGGCTTTATTTTTTTAATACATTTATTCTTTTGAGTCATTCATCTTAATATTCTCAATTACATCTTATCCAATGATTTACTCCAGTACTTGATTTTATCAAAGATTACTTAGTGTTCGGTGAAACTTGTTCTACAAGATCTTGTGCCAGTAAAATTAAACCTGCACAATCTTATATTTTGTTATAAATATATTTTTTTAATTGAACATATTATTTATCATCAAAAATATTTGTTTAAGTTTTAAAGTAGTTCTTTTTTTAAATATTAGAATAGAATAGATGTTAAAAAGGAAAAAATTTAAACAAGTTTTTACCATTATAGAGCTGATATTTAGTGTTTGCCTATGGTAGTTTTGTAAAAATAACTATATTTAAATTATTATCTTCCATTAGCAAAATATACTCAACTAATTATTTATTTTAATTTATATTTCAGGATCTTCTGTTCTGTCCAGATTTTACAGTTTCTGCTGGAAAAAAATCAGGACCTGTGAGTCAGATTTATTTTATTATTTGTTATGGAGTATGGTATTTGGCATGAACATATTTATATTTTTCCTTTAAAATTAGTGCCTAAAATATTTCATAACTAATTATGTATGTATTAATTGTGGAAAATAAGAATAAATGCCAAGGAATTCATTCATAATTCTGTCTACTGAATCATTCAATTAATGGAACTATTAGTGTTTTGGTCTTTAGGTCATCAGTTTGTGGATTTAAAACTAAGATTGACTGTTGTAGATGTTTGTAATCATTCAAAATATAATCCAAACCTTAAATGGTTGAATTAATAACAGTGGCATACAAACCAAAATTATCTACTTAATTATACAGTTAATATGCAAACTATGAGTCCATTTTAAAGTGTAAATTTTTAGTCTATTCAACTTTCATGTGGAGAAAATTTTATTATTGAGCTTCAAACAAACCTCTTTATGATTCATTGTATTAATGGTTCATAAAATTTTCAATCATATTATAAAACCATCTCTTTTTGTTTTTCGATTATCAAATAATATTGGTTTTGATGGAATAATTCATATTTCCAACTGTAAATATAGAATTTCTGTAAAAAATTATTTATTTATGTCTGTTATACCTTATATGTATTTTATTGATAGTTTATGTTATGTTTTAATAACTACTCCATCTATAATCTTTAACAATAATTTTATTATAATATATCATTTTGATATTCCTATAATTTTTTGCATAATCAGTAGTTTTTCATGCATATCATTTTTAAGTAAATTTTTTATATGTATAGGATAATCCTGAAGATCTTCAATCCATTGATAGCTGTGAGTATATATGGGAAGCTGGTGTTGGATTTGCTCATACACCTCCTCATGTACCCCAGCATGATTATAACAGAACTGAAATTTTAAAGTTACTGCTTGCTTGTTTTAGTCAGACTATGTATATGCCTGCTGCAGGTAAAATGTTATTGAAAAATTTAATTTTAAGTTTTTTTTAATGTTTATTTTATGTTATTCAATGTAATAATTTTGTTTTAAATATTGCAGATGTTAATGTTAATCCAAACAAATGGATTCAGTATTTTACATCAGCTGACAATAGGTAAGTATTTAACAATCAAAAATATTATTGATAGATTTAAACAAAAAATCCTATTATTCTTTAATTTGCATAAAAATTGTGATTTTGAGAATTCATTATTCTAATTATATGGCTAATATAACCATATAATTATTAACTGCTGTCCTGTGTTTATAGCTGCATCTGTAAACATATTGTTAACTTTATTTAGAACATACTACTGAGATTTGCATAAACAATTTTTTTTTTTTAACTTCTAATATTATTTGTTAATAATGTTAATTTTATAATATAAATTAACATAATATAAATTTTCAGTATTACTTACATGTTTATCCTATTAACATTTTTTAAATGCAGTATAAATTTTATTTGCAAACAGCATATGTTAGTCAATTTAATGTTTTTATATTAAAAAAAAGTCTTAAAAACATTGAAAAAATTTTGAAAAAAGTAGTAAAATGTATTCCTATAACTCAATATTCAATCTGTTAAAAAATAGTAAGATTTTCTATATTTTATTCTTAAAATGTTGAATGCTTTCAGAATTGATTTATTTTTAATCATTCCTGTTAATTTCTCTACTTATATTAAACTTGTTATTCTTGTGAATTTGGAAGCATGAATGTATACCGGAACTTTTAAACTTTTATTGTGGTTAATAATATATACAATTTATCTTTAAATTCAAAATTGATGATTTTATTATATTTCTTTCCTTTTTACTTTTTTGTTGAATTGCTTTCTTGTACACATATTTTCCCTTTCAAACAAAGATGATCATTCCAGAGTAATTTTTCACTGTTGTGTAAAATTAAATAATGGCAAATCTTTTGCCTTCAACAAACTATTTTTAAAGTTAACAGTTTTAGAAATATAAATTTTATTTCTTATATTTTGTTGGGTAAATTTTGTAAATTGCACTTTTGTAACACTTTTGTATATATAGTAAATTTTTGTGTACATATATATGTATATATATCAAGTCTGAGCCAAGCACACACAGACTTCATTACATCCAAAAACCTCTAGTTTTACTGCTAGGGGATTTCCCAACTGAGGACACGTTGATTGAAAATGCTGGATGTCAATTACTTCAAGGACTAGCAATAGCACTTTCTGTAGGTCATTAAAAATGGCAAGAACATTTTTGTATATCTTGTAACTTTGTTAAGGGTTGTGATGATTCCAACGTGAGTTCATGATCCAACATAAATTCTAATGAAATTAATTAATAATTTATAAAAATTAGAAATGATGCATTAATTACTAATGTCTCTAAATATTTATTTATTACTGTAAACAAAAGCATCTTTCTACAGGCATGCGTTACCTCTATTTACATCTTTACTAAACGTAGTTTGTGCTTATGATCCAGTTGGATATGGTGTTCCCTTCAACCATCTTCTTTTCACTGATTCAAGAGAACCATTAGTTGAAGTTGCATTACAGCTACTGATTGTTTCGCTGGATCATGATTTCAGGGAAAGTTCAACTGATGACACCTCTGAGGTAATATTTTAATTTTATTTAAGACATTTCTATTTTCCAACTCAGAAGCATGTTGAATTGGTAGCTGAATGATTAGAGCTCTGGCTTTTGGTTTAATAACTCATATCTTTAAGTCTTACCTATGGTTTGGATTTGTATGGTGTCTCATAATCTACTTTAAACAATACTCTAGTTTAATTAGCCCTTATCCTAAGAAAATACTATTGCGTGACAGACAAACCAAATAGATAATATCTGTATTTTTACAAATTCATTTTACTTGTGTTTACTTGGTTATCCCATATTTAAATTAAATTTAAATAATGTTGAAAAATTAATTTAGAGTTATTTTTATCGAAAATAATTATTTGGACAAAATTCATATTTTTAAAAGACTTGATTTACATTCACTTCTCATTACTGGTTTCTTATATGCATTTCTATACAAATGAACTGTATGAACGCGTATTTACCCCCCCCCCCCCAAATTAGTTTCATTTTAAATAATTTTAGTCAGAATAATGTTTATAAATTCAAAAACTTTAAAATATACTATTTCCGATGATGTAAAATCATGATGAGAATGTTGTTCTAACCAGGAATTATCATGTTTAAATTAATTTTAAATCTATATGAAATTAGGAATAAGCTTTATAATAGTTATATCGACTTGCTACATTTATTCTTCACATGTTATATATTTGAAATTAAAAGCAATTGTTGAATTAAATTCGATTGTAGTAAATAATTTTTAACTTCTTTTTTAATATAATTTATAACTAATTGTGAATAAAAATAATTAAACACATTATTTAAGTACCAAATATATTTTGCCTTACAGAAATCATTTCCTAGTAATTTATTTATAAATTACTTATCAAGAGTCCACAGAGAAGAAGATTTTAGCTTTATTTTAAAAGGCTTCACCAGATTATTGAACAACCCATTGATTCAAACTTACATCCCTAACTCCACTAAAAAAGTTCAATTTCACCAAGAGCTCCTCATATTTTTTTGGAAAATCTGTGATTATAATAAAGTAAGTTTATTCCTTATTTATAATTTTTGTCAAAAATTAATTTTAATTCATCACAACTTAGTTCCAATAACTGATACATAAACAATTATTCATCAGAAAAAAATGAAAGAATGTCATTTATTTTTATCAAATATAAATGCATGTTTTGCAGTAATCAGTTGAAATATTTATTATTCCTAATTTTTTTTAAATGGTAATCTTATGGTCTTTATTTTGTTATAAATAATCTATATAAAAAATTGTTTTTTAATGTTTGAAAATTGTGTTAATGTGTTATGTTTATCAACTTTAAATAATTTTGTTGATTAAATTATCTTGATACTTTTCCATGTCAAGATATCTTAATAAACGTCCATCTATTGACGATTTTATTTGCCCTGTACTGATTATGTTATAAGTTTACAATTGGGTATCCCTTGATTCTATGGCGATTTTTTGACGCCAATATAAGCGCCAACATATGACTAACAAGATTACAAATACACAAAAATTATATAAAGGTAAGGTTTACCTGCGCTACTTAAAATTGAATTTTAACGCTAAACCTAGGGATACCTTATTCTAAACTGAACCCTTGTTTTTTATTTATTTTATAGTATTATTTTCTCGCTGATTAATTTTAAAAATTAAATTTTAGAAATTCATGTTCTATGTCTTAAAAAGCAGTGAAGTTCTTGAAGTGCTAGTTCCAATACTTTACCATTTGAATGATGCAAGAGCTGATCAGTGTAAGCTATTCTCATTAAAACTCATAATAAGTTAAATATGTGCAAACAAAAAAATTTAAAAATGAAGTTTGGTTTTAATTAACATTTCAGTTTTTATCCAAAAAACATTTCTATGATTTACAGTTTTATTATTGATTTCATATTATCTTTCAGATTTATATCTGTTAAGTTTTAAGCATAATTTTTTTTTTGAAATAAATTATATTGAGTAAAACTTAGATAAACTTATTAAAATAAATATATGAAATATATTTTTTTCATCAATTATCAAATATATTGTAAATTTAAAAAATTTCTGAGAGTGTTTAAAAAATATCACTAGGAATGGCATCTCACTGACCTACTTATAAAATAATGGTCATTTTTTATGTGTTAGCATAGCACAGAATATTTGAAAAAAATCATTTTTCTGCAAATAATGTAGCAATTTTTTAACATGCTAGTGTTATGATAAGTCATGACATTTTTATCATCTTTAATCCTTTGTTTTACTGTAAGATTTTGAAAATTAAGTATTCTTGATTTGAAATCAACAATATTTAATTATATTCAGAAGTATTTTTTGAAATTACTTCATTTTATTGTTATATTAACATTTTCCTTTATAATATATTGGAATTTACCAATTGTATTTTAATTGTTAGATACTATTTTTTTTATTCTATTTATTATCTAATATAGAAGAACTTATTATTTTAAAGTGTACTGTCAACTAAAGATGTTTTTACAAAGGAATTCAGGACAATATAGAAACTTAGTGTTGGTATGTGCTTTAATTTATAAGCTCAAGAAGAAAAATATTGATGAAAAGTGTTAAGATAAGTTGTGGTTGAACAAGTTTAAATTATATTATAAATTTATTCCTCTTACAGTTATAGATTTCTATTTTCAATTCAAAATTGGAAAATGTTTTGGAAACTTAAAAAGCTTTTTAATTAAGGTTATCAAATTTAACTGATTATTTTATTTTAGAAAAATTTATATATAAGTATTATTTAATTAAAATTTTTAAATACATTCACAGATAAATTTATTTTTATTTGTTCCAGTGTAATATTAGCTTTAAAAAAGTTTAAAATGAAGCTTGATTTTATAATAATAGCTTTAAGATGTTCTGTTTCTTGTATAATTTAAATTCATTTTAATAAATAGATTTGTTTAAAGATTTAATTTTTTTTTATTTTAGCTCGTGTTGGATTAGTTCATATAGGTGTATTTATTTTATTACTTTTGAGTGGGGAAAGAAATTTTGGTGTTAGATTGAACAAACCATATACAGCAAGTGTTCCTATGGACATTCCAGTATTTACAGGCACTCATGCAGATCTTTTAATTATTGTAAGTTCCAATTTTCAATTGTAAATTTTATTTTTAATTTTTTGGAATGATGCTTGTTGATGTGCTAAAATTGAAATGCTATATATCCATTATAAAAATAATATCAAATTAAGAATAGTATAATAATTATATGTGAGTACTTATAAATTTAACTTTTTTTCTAATTTTACTTGCAATGAAAAATTTCATACTAAAAATTGGCCTTTATTATATAGAAAAAAAATATTTTCATTAATATCATGATTTCTCAAAATCTTCAGAAGGCTTTTATCATTATCTAATCATTTTAAAATATTATATATAATAAGTAATATAAAAAATTTAAATAAATAAAACATTCTCATTTTTTTTAAATTCAATTTCATTGTATGGAAATTATTTTACATTTCTTATTAATTACAAGCAATTTATTTTTAAAGTTAATTCCATTTTATTATCTACATATTAACAGGATCTTTTAATTTGTTTCACATTAACTTATAATTAACTGTTTTAGTTACCTGTATGTATTCTGTTTAATATGAAGGTTGATATTTATGATGTGTATCAATTCTTTAAATAAAAAATATTATATCTTTCAAATTAATCAATCATTTATGAAAATCATGCAGTATAATTTATTCGATACAAATTGTATTTGCATTTTGTTAAATCTAAAATTTTTCAGTTGATAAATTTTTTAAATAGGCCTTTTTATTGTGATTTTATTAATTTCAAAATCACTTAGATTTATTAAATTAATTTATTAAAATTTTATAATAAAACAATATATAATATAAACAATTGTTTGTATTATAAGACAAAATTTAATAATGTAAGCAAATTTTACTATACAAATAATATAAAAATTGTTATATTTATGAAAACATGCATATATTTTGTTCTGTTTCCCTTCAGGCATATCAAATTGACTACTTAAGTTTGTTTTGAAGTATATAAAAATAAAATTTTCTTTTTTATGCATTTTACTGTTGTCATTTCATAATTTACTTCAATTAATAATTTTAAAATAAATATTCTAAAAAATTTATTATTGAATATATATTGTATGTATAAATCTTTCATAATAAGTAATATTTAAATTGCTTGATAGGTGTTTCACAAAATCATTACAACTGGTCACCAACGTTTGCAGCCATTATTTGATTGTCTTTTAACTATTATTGTTAATGGTAATTATTGCTTGATTTTCTTTATAAAACCTCCTACATTTTTTTATTTTTTATGCTAAATGTATCTTAGAAATGTATTTCATTATTATTAAAATACTAATATCATTATTATTAAAATACTAATAATATATATTGTGTTCAATTGTCTTACTGGATTAATTATAAAGTTGATTGTTTTGTATTTTAAGTATAATAATGTTTGTCAGAATTAATTTGAAAATAAAAAATGATGTTAAAACTTATTTTTAAATTGCAAATATATGTATCATATTGCAAAATCATTAACAGTTTCAGAAGCTTAGATGGAAAATCAACTGGAATATATTCTGAAACTATTATAATTGTTATTCAATATTTTCTTGTACTTTTTTATAAATATTTGGTAAGTTCATTAGTTATCTAACAATAATTAGGAAAAATTGCATAATAAATTTACTATTTTATTATCTTAATAATTTTCCTTATTTTCTCATTATATATTTTTTAAAATGAATTAATTGTACTTGATATAATTTCGATTTAATAATTGTGGTTTAAAAATTTCTGGCTAATTTCAAATGGCAACTTATGTAAAAATATTTCAATGAATATTTTTTATTTTAATAGAATTTATATTTGCATTTAGCGTTTGATAAAGATTCATGGAAATTTTTTATGATTAAGTGATTCAATATAAAAAAATCAAATTATATATGCACTTCTAATTACAGAAACTATAAGCAATTGATTTTAAATCTCAACTTTTCTTTTAGTTTCTCCTTATTTAAAGACATTATCTATGGTTGCTAGTACAAAGCTTTTACATCTTTTAGAAGTAAGTGCATTTTATAAATTATTTTTTAAAATGTTTTATCTCTTTTTAATTTCAATAATGCTGTTTTCTTTCATGAATTTATACTTCCTTATTCTATCCTAACATTTAGAAATTTTAAATTTAGACATCTTTTTACAATTTCTTTAGAAAGTTTTGTTTATATATATAAAATTAAATTGAAACATAATACAAGTAATAAATATATATAATTATTTTGTGCAATTTACAAAATGTTTAGTTATTACTAAATATCAATACTTAAATCAATATTTTTCATAAAATATTTTGAAACAAATCATTTACACACACATATTATTTATATAAAATATATTCATGTATAGCAACCCTTAAATTATTCTTTGTTTTAAAATACTGGAAGTAGTAATAATTTTATTAGTAAATATATATATATGTGTATATTTATAATATTACATAAAATCATACCATTGTAACACGATTAAAATTATGCAGTGAATAAATACACTAATTTACTAAATAGCATTTATCATATACTCAGAAAATATATAATTTTCTATAAACATCATAAATTTAATTCTTGTAAATTTGTCATACATATGTTCCAGTATTAACATTTATTTTATATTTCATAATTAAAAAATGCATGCATTATGATTATTTTGAAATAACAAATACTTAATAAATAACTTTGTTATGTGGTTTTGTAATAAAATATCTTGTTTAAACAAAAGATTACAATTGTTTTGATATTTAAAATAAGCATTAAAACAATTGTCATCATTTGTAATCAGCAATTTGTAATAAAATTTGTTTTTATATAAAATTAATTTTTATAGGCTTTCAGCACTCCTTGGTATTTATATACCAGTCCAACTAATCATCATCTTGTGTTCTTTCTACTTGAAATATTCAATAATATAATTCAGTACCAATTTGATGGTGAGCATTATCAACCTATTTTATCTTTAGAAGTTATTTTAATTGGAATTCTGTGAATAATAATTTTTTTATAGGAAACTCAAATTTAGTTTACACCATAATAAGAAAGCGTTATGTTTTCCATTCTTTGGCTAACTTGCCGACTGATCATGGAACTATTCAGAAATCTTTAAGCAAGCGAAACAAATTAGCTCCCTCCACTAGTACTATTAGTCTCAATAGTTGCACTTCAGGAGTTAATAACCAGAGTATGGAAGGTTCTACTCCAGCCAAACCTGCAGAAAAAGGCACTTTAAATGCTTCATTAGCTGCTACTCCATGTATGTATTATATTTATTATAAAAGTTTTTACATGTGTTAGTTCTTAATTTTTTTAAATAGGTTTAATTGTATCATAGGTAATTATTTCCTCACTATTAATTTAGTAAAGATTTTTATGTGCTTATAATTTTAAAATCAAGTTAAAAATATTATTTATTTAAAATACTATTCATTGAAATCTAAATAAAATTATATATATATATATATATATATATATATATATATATATATATATATATATATATATATATATTAAATGTTAGTAAAATCTGTTTTTAAACTTAAGTATAGCATATTAATTATAACCAATTACATTAAACTTTATAAATAAGTTTAATTTTTTATGCAGTTATTTATCATTATACATACCAATATTGTGTGTGTAGAAAGGCTTAATTAGTTATGTTTAGTATAAGCTAAAAGAATTATAATAAAATATTTATTGTTAAAATAATTTATATTTTATTGTAAATATAACATAAATTATTTGAATGTTAAGTATTTTTATTAAAAATTTTTAACTTATATTAAATGAAGTTTTTTGATTATTTTGAAATGTAGGTATTGATAAAATGACGGAGAGAGAACGTGCCCATCCTCCAAGTGTTCCAACAAGTCCCACTGAAACATCTCCCCCAACTGAAAACAATTCTTCTAATGAAACTAATTCAAGTGAAAGCAAAAACACAGAAGGTTCTTCTTCAGTGCAAGGTCTGGAACCAGAAGGTCAAGAAATGCTCAGCTCAAATGCTACAAAAGAAAATCCAAGTAGTGGAAAAAAGGTGAACTGATTATAATTTATTTTATTCATTCATGAAATAATGAGACTCATTTATAATGAAATTATCTCATTTACAATAATCAAGAATTTTATATTGATTATTATAAATGTTTGTTGTGTAGAATACAAAATGTCACTTTCTTTGTTACATTTTACTATAAAATTTACATATATAATTTAATTCTAATGCAGAAAAAAGTTTTACTTGACTGAAATTTTCATATGTGTTACTTTTGTAAAATCAGGAAAGAATGCCACTTTAATAAAAAAAATCACATGGTTAAGGATAACAGATTAAATTTATATACTTTATTTTCTGTTATTAACTTTGAGGTATGTAGATCTTGCTATCTTGGATTTCCATTGTGTTACTTTCTACACCTTTGTTATTTTATTGATTTTTTTATGTATACACGTGTAGGCTCCTAAAACATCCATAACATTATAAAATATTATTATCTACCAATTTAAAAAATATATTTATTCTTTTAAGGTAATAAGGAATTATGAAATTTTTAATAATTATGGAAAAAAATATAATTAAAGGAGGAACTTTAATGAATTTTTATGGCATTATTTTTTAATTAGTGTTTATTTTGAGGAATCGGTTTTTTAGAAATGTTCAGCCTTCAAATGACAAAATATATGTCAGTTTAGTATGTACAAATTAGGAAACAAAAATTGGAGGAAACTACTTTGCTGTAGAGCGAAAAAGTTTTCTCTATTGTTATAGTAGATTATATCACTCTTAATATCTCTTATAGTTGATATTTCCTATAAATAAAATCAGTTCTTAATTTTAAAAATAATAAAAGAAATACATTTTACTTAATTAAAATAAGCAATTGAAAATAAATTATATTTATTAACTATTTTTTGTTTCCTCCAGGTAGTATCTCCACCTTTGAGCCCAACCCTTTCTGTAGACTCTTCTAGTTCAGAAGCAGCATCTTCTGTCACAAATGCGTTTCATAGAACTCAAGCCAGTTCTGCTGCAAGTTACTCTACAACAAGCTCGGTTTCTGGCGTCCCTCCTAGTCAGTGGATACCAACTTCTGATTGGGTTATATCATGGAAGCAGAAGTTACCTCTTCAGACTATTATGCGCTTATTGCAAGTTTTGGTTCCTCAAGTAGAAAAAATATGCATTGACAAGTAATTTTTAATTTAGTATATTATGATTATTTTTTATATGGAAAATGAATATTTTAAAGTTGCCTTAATTATGTTAAATCATTGTCTGATTTCAAAACTATTATTTTCATCATGTTAATCTTTACCATTGTGTTTACAACATTGTTAAATATATCTTAATTGTATTTCTAAGTGGCTACCCTAAATCTCACTTTAATTATAACTGTTAAAAATACTTTCAAACTAATTTTTTTAACTTTAAACACAACAATTATAATTTTATACTAAAAACGTGAATCAAAAACACTGTTGCTTCCTAATAAAAGTGAAAAGTTTTAAATGAAAGTGTTCTACTAAAATGTTATACTAATAATGAACACTACTGTAACTATTATTTTGATTAATAGAAAGAATTTGAAATTGGTTTTTGCAGAGAAAAGGAAATAAGAAATTTTCTGAAATGGCATGCTACAATATTGAATAAAAAGTCAGTTATTTTAAATTATGACCTTCATCTATTCAAATGTAAGTTTAATAATAGGGATTGACCATAGTAGTCTAATAGTCAATGAATCAATAATCGTCATTTTTCTATTATTCCGTACATTTATTGAAGTTTCAGTTACTTTTTAGGAAACTTTATTAATTAGATTTACCTATTTTACTATATATAATTCTTGAATTATGCGTTAAAAAAGTTTTTAATTTCATTGTGTGTATTATATGCCTATGCGTATAATATCATGTATATCACCATGTTAGAACCAAAAACTTTTAAATTACACAGCAGATTTTAAACTTAAAGCTACAGAGAAGGCAGATTTGAAATATGGCAACAAATGTGTTGAAGTATGATAAGAGGAAAGAAAGCATAAATGGTACAAACAAAATATATCCAATGTACAATTTGAAAAAAATCCATTTATTTCATTTAATGAATGAATCATTAAATAAATTTATTTAATTATTAATGAAACAAATTATATTTTTATAAAATTTATTTCTAACCTCGTTTTACTAGCTTTTTGGAATTATCGATGTTGATCGATCTTGTGCTTTCATCTCAATTTATCACACTTAGTGATGAGGTAAATTTAAAAAGTTTTTTTTTTTCTTTTATATGACACCCACATTATCAGAAATATATATTTTCGACTATTCACCAAAAATAACTGCAGATTATATGTTGCTTGGTTATGCAATGCTTTCATTTCTTTTACTTAGTCTAATCTGGTGGATAGTACATTGTTGTGGATTATATACAGAAAAATAACAATGCTAATGTAATGCTTCACATTAGCATAATATACTTTATACTAAATTTTGGAATAAAGAGCATAACAGATTGTAATCTCTATTAAATTTACATACAAAAAGTATAAAGTTCAAAAAATTAATAAAAAGAGCCTTCTTACTAAACAGTTACCTCATTATTGCTTAAATTGTCTTCCAAGTTTCATGAGTATTACTTCTAAGACATTTTTTTACTCTGATTCAAAATATTGCATATTGCTTGAGCATTTATCAATAATTGTTTTTAAAATTTTCTAAATCAGAAGACTCAGACTTTCAAGTTACTAAGTTTCTTAAATTTGTAACTACATTTTTAATTTTTTTGGATTATTAATTGTTTTTTTCTACTAAAAACAAATTTTAAGTTTTTATATTAATATATATAAAGAAATATTAAAATATAAGCATTAATGAAAACAAAATTATAATATGTATTTTGATTTTATTAATGCTTATATTTTAATATTTCTTTACTATTAATAAACAAATCTTAGTGTTTTATATTTTACATGAGAATATACAAGTGGTTATTGAAATAATAGAAACATTAAATTTAAAAAGAATTCATTATAGTATAGTCTAAGAAGACTCCTTTGGCATGCAATATAGTTTAGATTTGCCTAGGAATTAATTTATACAAATGCTAAATAGTGCTTAGAGGAATATTTTACCACTCTTCATGGAGAAATTAGGAAAATTCTCCATGTAGAATGTGATATGTCAGAAGATCATATTGACTCCTTTTAGATTTTAATTGTATAGAAAAAATTTATTGCATCACATATTGTAGTTTTTATAATTTATCCATGTATAACTCTATATCTTATTTTCTGTTTAACTAAAATAACATGGCTGTTCTTTAAAAAAAATTATCAATATTTTTTTCATTCATATATTTTATAATTTTTTATTGTGTTTTAAGCATTTCTAATTCCTCAGTTGATGGTTATACGAATTAACTAAATTATGTGAAAAATCATGATTCTGAATTATTATTGTATTATGCTTTAAATTATTCATGAACTTAATAATATAGACATTTATTGTTAAAACTTTTCAGTTATGTAATCTTAAAACTTTTTTTTTTGTGATATGTGTATAATACTTACTTTTTATGAATAACACTTTTTTACAAATTTTTATCTCATGTTTCTACAATGTTACGTTATAATCTTATTATTTATGTTATCACATAATTCAATGATATCAAAAATTGTCTCGATTTTTAAAAGGGGATTAACTGATGAAAGTGAAATTTTGAAATTTTTGCAACATGGAACTCTGGTTGGATTACTTCCTGTACCACATCCAATTTTAATCCGAAAATATCAAGCAAACAGTGGAACTACCATGTGGTTCCGGACATACATGTGGGGTGTCATATATTTACGGTAAGAACTAACATTTTTAGTAAAATTTTTTTCATTTTTAATGATCTATCAGGTAGGTAATATCTTAGAATGTGTTCTTTCTATCTTTATTTGATTGATTATTTTTACTTGTAATATAAAATTTAAATAAAAAGTTTTTTGTAGGAATGTTGATCCTCCTATATGGTATGATACAGATGTCAAGTTGTTTGAGATTCAAAGAATATAAAAATTGTATACTTTATCTCATAAAGGCACTCTAAGAGAACATTAATGTTAAAAATGCTGAAGAAAACATATTCTACTGAATGCTTTATTCCAAAGATTGGTTGTTATATTATTTTATTTATATATTTTTATTTAGAAATTTTGAAAGCAATATAAATATTCAAATTTCAGAGTTTATAACATTTATAAAAATCTTATTTTTTTTTTAATTTTTAAGATAGTTAATTATGTTATCAAAAGCATTATTATAGTATATCACAAATTCTTGTTGTATTATTGTTATACTTGTTTTCATTATATTTGTTATAAATATGAGTCCATCTTATGATTGCTGAAACTGTAATAAAATAATTACCATCTTTGAATTTTATTGGATATTTAGCATTTTGAATTGGACCATAAAATTTATATTTCATATAACATATTTACATATTTCTTTCCGAAACTCAACTTTATCTCTTTAAAAATTGTTATATGTTATTTATTATTTTTTATAAAATGTATGACTGTGTGATGAATTAGTCTAGTGAATTTTTGTACATTTTGGCATCAAAATGTTTTCTCTTGTGATGTACCTTATTCTAGTCTTTAAAGATTGATTTTATTTCCAGTGCTCTTTTGGTTTATATGGGTTTTATTCTTTATTCAAAAATTGTGTTATTAGTTATAATATATTATCTTTCTGACTTTTTGTTTTCATAAGAAAGCATTTATTTTTAAGTTTGAATATTTGTTTCCATGAAACTTGTCATGTGCTTTACATTTTTAGCAAAAGTAATAAAAAATGCTATATTATAAATTAAGAATTGACAATTTTTTGGCTTAATCCTAAGTAAAGATATTTTAAATTTTATTTCATGTACAATTCCTGTTATAATTAGCTTTATTTTTAAGTCTTAGAAATAAATCTGCAAAATTAAAACATTACTGTTTTTATCCTGCATTTATAAGTTTCATTAATTTCTATTGATTTTAATATATCGCAATATTTATTAATGTTGCCTAAGATGTTTACTTATTATGAGAAAACATGCACTATTTAATGTAAATGCGAGGTTTTTTAAAAAACAAAATCAGTTATTTAAGCTAGTTTTTGTTCTGTCATTTCAATTATAATTTTGATGCATATACTTATTTTAAAAATAGTTATACTCTAATATATGAAGTTTGTATTCAAAACAAATTAAAATGTATTTTATGAATTAAATCATTTTAAATTGTAACACATTATATACTATTAATTTAAAGAATTCTTTTATTTTTATATCATCCTACTTGTGTAACTTCATGAAAGTTTTATTTTATCTTATAGATTTGCAATTTAATGTTATGAAATCAGTAAAATGTTATATTTTATTGACTACAGTATTCAATTTTAAAATAATAGATTTTATAACTTTTTATGAATAATATTTGCAAATAACATTTATTTTTAAAGTTATGATTTTCTGTTTATTAATTTTACCACCTGTATACTATACTAATTTTTCAAATAATATTTTCTGTTCATTATAATCGTTCTTATTATTTTATTTAAGAACAACTTATGAGAAATTCAGATATAATTTTTCTGGACAATTTATATTTTTTACAACATTTTGCAAATTTTCCTTAAATTATTTTTATATATAATATAGATTAATAAAGATTTTATTTAGTTGTGTAAACATCAGATTTAGTGTGAACAGATTGTTTTATTAATTTTAATGAAAATGTAAAAAAAGAGTTGTATGAAAATATCTTTATATAAATCGTAAATAAATATCAATGAGTTTATTTCATATCAATGTATCATTACAACACTTACAGCATATGAGAATTCTTTGTTTTTTTTAAAAAAATGAAGTTAAATATTATTTCAGAAGAAACAACTATGATGAGCATATTTTGTTATTTTTCTCTAACAATCAAATCATTTGAGTATTTCTAATTACTTTTCTTGATCTGCTGATTTCATAGGTTATAAAATAAACTTATTTAAATTTGTAAACTAGAAATTCTCAAATTAAATCCAAAACCTTATACCATGTTCAAAATTTATCTTAAAACTTTTTTAAGTTAAATCTTACGGAGAAAATCTTTTATTTGGACCTTAATTTGTCACTTCTAAGGAAATCATTTATAAAATATATGAAAAGCAGTAATAATTTTGTTTCCAATTTGAGTTTGTTTTGTTATTGACTCTGGATTTTCTTAGGTTGCAAAAGATGATCCGTTTCATTAAAATTCTTGTAGTGGCATTTTTTTTTAGATCTTTAAAATTATGTAATGAGAAAAAATAAGTTTGTAAAAAAATATTTAATTTTACTTCCAAAAAAATGAATAATACAGGCATTTTTAATTTCAACTTGATAAATAAATGAAATTTTAAAATTACTAAAAGCATTTTAAACTTATTAATGAATGCAGTTAAAGAAATTCAATTAGCATTATAAAAAGAAATTAGAATTATTTTTTAAACAAAACAATTTTAAAATTTAAAAAATTTTGTATCAAATAATTTTACAAAGATTACTAATTGAAAAAGTAAAATAACTCTGGATATTCAAATTCATTTGAAAACGAAATACTATGTGTGCTTCTTAAATATCATGATATTAATTCAAAATTTTATTGACTTTGTGCTGGAAACCTAATATTTTTCTATTAGGGTCATTAATATAAAAAAGTAAAAACAAAAAATTCAGATGTTTTTTTTTTTTTTTTTTTTTAAGTATCTACTATTTTTCTTAATTGCTCCTGGGAAAATTGTAAATTTTCCAATCTATTAGATACAAGATTTTTAAAATGATTTACTCATCAGATAAAATAGCTTTATCAAGCTCTGGAAAAGTCTGGCATCTTGTTCCTCAAGGAAAATACACAATTTTGGACTATGTTTGTCTCAACGTGAGAATAACATTCAGATCTACATATTTGGGTAAAATTTTCTTCCTGCAAAACATTTATTAAAAATAAATGTAAAAACATATTAATGAACACTTGAATAAATGTATTCGAATAGAACTTTTAACTTTAACTATAAATTTAAACCTTGTTAACGAGACAAACAAATTAAAACCTTGTTAATGACAAAAAAGACATCCTTATCATTCAAAATAATAAGTCTGTTTAAAAAAATCAATTGCATTGGTTATTCATTTCTAACACTTCAGTTTCTTTGGTATGTTTTTACTATCTAATTAAAATTTATTATGTATTTACTAGAAATTAATGCTTATAAGAAAATAAAAGATATAAAAAAATTTATTCTTACAGTAGGATTTTAGAACAGTTTAGTAGCTCAGAGGCTTCCTGAGTTTGGTGACCATTGGTTTAGAGAGAGGCTTCAATATTCTTTCAATAAAAATCACAAATTCTTTATTATAATTTAACATTTTAGCTTAACACCTTAATTTCAGCTGCAGAAAAAAGAATTAAATTTAGAAATATTGTTGGTTTCCTAACTTGCTATTGTTGTCTTGTGCCAGCTAGGCTAACAATATGGGGTGCTCTGCTCCACTTTTCCAGCCGAGCTGGCGGCCGAATGGTTCACTTTTTCGAGTTACATTTTGTTAAAATTAGATTATATATTTTGTTCTGCGAATAATTAATCTTTGTAATATCTCGGGCATTATTTAATTTTACAATGTACATAATTTTAGCTTATAAATAGATTAACTTGCTACTAAATATCTCATTTTAAATGCTTGCCTAATTTATAAAACAATGTCAAAAAATCGGAACTGCTTAACTGTTGACCTAATGCGAGCCCCAGAAAGATCACCGAATTTACAGTCCGTGTTCGAAACGTTATCTTCATAATAAAAATATAATTCTTCTTCACTACTTGAATCAAACATAATTTTCGTAAGCCGGTTATATTTTCACATATACAATTAGTGCTACTAGAATAACTTACTCTCATATATATGTTTGTGTGTGTTTGAGTATATATATATATATGTATATATAATTGCCTTCAATTGGACATCCCTTGTTTGTATATATATATATATATATATATATATATATATATATATATATATATATATATACAAACAAGGGATAGGGAAGTGACAATATGTCATTTCAATAATTTGTTCTGTCCAATTGAAGGCAATTTATTGACACGCTCACCTGGAATACATCATGAAATAGATGTTTCCAAGATTATTCGATTAGAAATGTGCATCCGCTACACCAGTTCTACATTTGATTTAAATTTACATTTATCGGTTTCCCACGGAATTTGAAAAAATTCCCAAGTTCCACTAGTTAGGCATTTGTCAATCCTGTAGTCAAATTGATATAATCAGTAACACCAATCTATCATTCTGCTATCTTTTTTCTACTTGTAAACAATTCAAAATTAACTACATGTGCATTGAATTTCTGTTTACTCGAGAATTTGACTAAACATGTTTTGAAATTTCACTACTCAAATTTTCAGTACATATATTTCAAGCATTGGCTTAAATACCAAGATAAAGCTAATTGAAAAATAGGAAAGAATAAATCTTCTAACATAACTATTTTTGAACTTTAGAATGGGACTTATGTTACTCATTATTCCACATAAAATTATATTATTTTGTTATGATTAAGATCTAAAAGTTTACAAGGAAGCTGTTATTTTTAGCAAGAAAATTTTAATTTTGATTAACACTTTCACTAAATTTACATTTTGGTATAGGACTGGCAAATGATATTAAAATACATCAAGAACAGCTAATTTCAGAAAAATTACTGAAAATTTTCCCTTAAATATTTAAGAAATGCATTTATGTTTCAGAAACATTATAATATGAGTTAACATTAAACAAATGATCAAATTAAATATTTAAAAAATGTTTGACTTTAGTAATCACAAAACTTTTTCCGTAAAAGGAAAACAGCGGAGAACATGTTAAATTATTTAATGTCTTTATTGTGTGTTTTCAAATTATTTCAATATTTTTTTGTAAAATTTAGGATATTTTAAACTAATATTTTGTAAGAATAAATTAAAATTATTAAATTAAAGTTACTTACAAATTCTGGAAAATATGAAATTTTCTTTATAAGGGAAAAGAAATATTTTCATATACTAATTTAGTGATTACATCTTAAGTATAAAGCTTTTTTCTCATATACTTCAATATCTAACAGCTTTGCACTAAAGATATATTTTCAAATTCTTGAAACAGAATATTATATTTTCGAAAATAAAGTTCAATGACTTAATTCTAATATTAAAGCTAAATAATTTGTTCTTCAACCAGATAATTCTAACATAAGAAATAAAATTTATTTTTGTGATAAATTAATAAATTCTGATATGTATTTTTAACAGGTTAAACTTTATGTAAAATTAATACTTTTCGTGCTAGACAAAGTATTCATTTCTGGTTAGTGAATTTATGTTTACAAAAATTAATTTTGTGAATATTTACTTCTTTAATCAAAAATATTTAAAAATATTTGATTAACCAAATAAAAATTAGCCAAATATTTTCATTTATAACCATGAAAAGAAGAATGAAGTTAAATCACTATTGTACTAAAAAGTACTTTAAAAAAATATTTCTCTAAATTTATAGATTATAATGATTTGCATGTCTAAGAAGTTACAATTCTGTGAAGGCAAAAAATATTTTATTTGGGGGTAATTTGAATATATGAATAAATGTGATATTGACAAGTTCTATATTAAATATTCAATTATTAGAATGCTATTGTAAACAATAATGTTGAGGTGTGTCCCTGTTTTTATATTTTTGATATTTTTCTCTTGTTGAAAAAAAATATTCATAAGAGAGACTCATTAATTTTAGTATTTGTGTAAAACAATTTAAGAAATACTAAAATATATGTAATAACAATAAAGGTTCTTGTATTGAGTGACATTTTTTGCATAATTAGAAACGGAAATCTTTAAATACGAGGAATTTAATATGAAAAATTTGCTTTCAAAATTTTCACTAAAATTTTTTGTTGTCAGTAACTTGTGCTATATACAATAAAATCTATTGTTTGGTAATTTAGTAAGCTTTTTATTTTTTAAATTATTAAAAGCATACAAAAGCTAAATTCTTCAATCTGTATGTATTAAAGCAACAGAAACGTTTCTTTTAATGATTCTGAAAACTATTTGATGATTTTAAAAATATAATATTGATTTTGAAAAGTATCTACAAGGATTACCAATTACAAATAAACAGCAAATTAACAAAATATTACAGCACACCTATTTAAAATCAATTTATTTTTAACTATCTGGGAAATTAAAAATATTTTTATGATTTTTTAAAATTATATATATATATATATATATATATATATATATACATATATATATATGACATTTAAAATTTAAAATGCGATATCCATTGTGATAACTTCTTATATATTTTTAATTGTTTAAGATTTTTTTTTAAATACAAAAACTGTTTAGTATTAAATTAAATTTTCTAATAATAATTTACAAAATAATTTAAAAAAATTCATTTTTATTGTAATAAAAAATTATAATAAGAACTTGAAGAAATTTTCGAGCAGAACATTCACACAAAGTAAACTGCGAACACATGTGTGTTTCTACACCTGACAACGATTGATGGGCTTCCCCGCTGTTAGTCATTAGAATGTGATTATTGTGAGGTTGTCCAGGGTACAACGGAAATAGGTCCCATCAAGAATTAGAGACTTTTGTATTCTTGACAGGTGCTAAAGGGGGAAAAACTTGCATTGCAGTGAAAGCCAAAACTATGTTGCCACCGCGAAGCAAAAATGATGCACTCTCTTCACAGAACCCCAGACTGTTAAGGGGTGAAAACACTCTAACCTATATATTGAAATTTGCAAAATGTAAGCAAAGCTTAATAAAGCAATTAAGTATGCATTTTAAAAGGAAAAAGGAGTCAATATCGTTTTAATATCAAATATTTGACAATAATGAGTATTTGAAACTAATAAATTGATTTATTTTCAAAGATTTTATTAAAAAATATAAAAATTGTACGCAGTCATGAGAAAATCTGTTATACAGCTTTCAAACATAAAACAATATTTGAGACAGATTTAAAACGCATAATAGTCTTTTAAAACTAAAAAATATCGCTAAAATGTTTTTTTTTTTTTTTTTTTTTTTTATGATTTACAAGATTTAAAGAAACACAGGAAAGGTTTTTAACGTTAAAATACCAATTTAAAATACGAGAAAAATTTCATAAAGTATTTAAATTTTTCGTAATAAATCACCACTTAAGTATTAAATTAGAAACAGACACATTTGAAAGCGATTTCTTCGAGTTTGCAAAATGTAAATATAACTTAAAAAACCTTATTTTTACCATAATTCTGAAATGGATGATCTAACCTACGGAAAATTTTCAAAAGAAAACGAAAATGAATACAATATAATTTCCAACACGTTGAAGAACTTAAAAAGAATGTATTTTAGTAAATAACGGTTTTTGATACTTCGTCTAGACTAAATGCGAAAAACTAGTTGAAAATTTCAAAGTCCACGCAACCGTATGGTTAACGTAAGCTGAACGCGTAGGCTGATTCCATGTTACGTCGACGAAAATTCCGTCCCGTGGTATTTCGCAGGCGGTAGGGCTATCGGTGAAGATGCGCGTTTTTTCTTCTTTCACCATCAACTTCGCGAAGCTTCTGACGAAGTGCCTGTAGTCCGCCACCTTATATGCGGGGCAGTGTGTTCGTGAAGCGACTTGAGAAGTGTGAGTGGTGGCTGACCTCTTGCACAAAGGTCTGGGGGAAAAGCTGTAGGTGCGTCCGTCGAGTTTTTCGGCGTTTTTGTTCCTATTAGCATCTCCACTTCCGATCACGTAACGACCGTTCTATCTCACATATAGACGGTGGCTGTCCGCTCAGGGGCGGTCCGGATAAGCAACTTCTGGACCGGCGAAAACTGGACGGTGTTGCATCATCCGTTTGTTCTCGCTAACGTTCCACTCACGGGATGCGAAGCGATTTGAACGCACAGAGTCAAAGTACCTAATGGGTGTGCTTATTTCTCGGCTGAGCACTCCGAGAGATGCAATGGCTTCGCCTGCCCGTTGGTGCTCTGACCCGGTGAGTCTCGTCGAGCTGTGAGTCCCGGGGACTCCAGGCACGGCGTTCACGAGTCGTGCCGTCTCGAGAGATTTTCCGTGAAGCTGGCATTCCCCGACTGTATTCTGCGAGTGTTCTCATCTCGTACCGAGTCCATGCGTAAGACATGATGTCAAATCACGGACATCTGGTCGCTATTCAGATGCGGTCCCCTGACGAACGCAGTTGCCAGGACGCTGATGGCTAAGCCGATTCGCTCCGCTAACGCACTGCAAGTAGGCTATGGGCGTACCCGAATCCGGTTATCCGGTGGCTGAATGTGAAGCAGATCGGCTCCTGTACAGAGAACGTTGCTCGCGGAATTCAGTAAATGTTTTTAATGATCGCGTGTGCGAATGGACTAAGTTATTTTCTACATTCTTGGTTTGATCTCGTGTGCTTATATGTCAAATTTTTTTTTTCTAATTCGATTAATCCCGTGTGCTAGTAGACGTTGAATATTACAGCTCGATTTCTTCAAGACGAGATAAGTAAAGGCTACGGTGGAGTTAACGTAAACTGCACGCAAAGGCTGATTCCATGTTACGTCGACGAAGATTCCGTCCAGTGGTATTTCGCAGGCCGTAGGGCTATCGGTGAAGTTCGCTGTGAAGCAGATCGGCTCTTGTGCAGAGAATATTACTGGCAGATTTCTGCAAATTTTTAAATGATCGTGTGTGCGAATGGACTAAAATTTTCTTCATTCTTGATTTGATCGCGTGTACTAATATGCTTAATTACTCTTCAAGTTGATAATTTTTTTGTTTATGGACTTGGTCATTTTATGAAAGTTAAATTGAATTTGTGTGTTAATATACTTGATGGTTTTTCTAAGTTGGCTTAATCACTTGTGCTAGTGGAATATTTTTTAAATAAAATTTTTAGTTGAATCTTGTTTTTTTAACTATATTTTATTAGTTTTTGTAAGTTGTTTTCGTAATTGATTTTCTAAGTCCTTTAAAGAAAATGTATAATAGAATCTTAAATAGATTTAAATATTTCTTGATATTTTTTATAAGAGAAATTATATTTATTCTAGACAAATTTATTATTACGAAATAGAACAAATTTAAGCTTTACTCCGCTTCAATATATTAGTTGGAAAGCAATATTTATAAAATCATTTAAATAAATGTTTTTTTCTGTATAGTATGTCAAAACAATAGATTAGATCCTGAGATGGTATGCAGAGTTAATTAATTTTTTCAATTTATAAAAATTTTAAAAAAATCTAAATATTTTTGTATTATAATGAAGCGTTTTCAGCTACTTATCATTTTGGAAACAGTTAGCAAAGTAATTACTTTTGTTAACTTTCACTGATATGCAAAATACAATTATAGAAATGAATCATATGCGATATTTTCATTTAGATCCAATTGCTTTACTGAATTATGTCAGACAAAAATATTGGCCTATACAAGGTAAAACAACGTGTCGAAAAATAGTGCATCATTGTATTACATGTTTTAAAGTTAAACCTATAGGAGTTGAGCATTTAATGGGTGATTTGCCTAAAGAGAGAGTTACTCCTGATTTCCCATTTAATTGCTGAAGAGTTGATTTCTGTGGACCATTTAATATAAAATGTAAACATCAAAGAAAAGGTGTCTTGCACAAAGTATATTTATGTATCTTTATATGTTTGGTAACCAAAGCCATTCATCTTGAAATGGTAATACATTTAACATTAGAAGCATTCATTGCATGTTTAGAGGTTTGTGTTCAAAACTATATTCCGATAATGCAATAAATTTGCAAATTAAGAATTGTCCAGACTGCCCCATTTAGTTTTAAAACCAGATGAGAAACTTGCACATTACTTGTCAATCGAGGGAATTGATTGTCATTTCCTTCCTCCTAGAGCCCCCAATTTTGGTGGTTTGCTGAAGAGTGGTGTAAAAATATTTAAATTTCATTTTACTAGAGTGTGTTTCAATGCTAAACTTAATTATGAAGAGTTTTTAAATGTCATTACACAAATAGAGGATATTCTTAACTCCAGACCGTTTGCACCTCTGCCCTCAGACACTGATATGTATGATTTATTAACACCTGCTTACTCACCAATTGGTAGACCCTTAAATGCTATTGTTAAACCTAATTTAATTGACATTAACGAATATAAATTGAGTAAGTGGAAAAAATTAACAAAAATTATTCAAATTTTTTGGAAGAAATGGCAAGTGCAATATCTTAATAATTTGCAACAGAGGTCCAAATGGAGAATTGAGACAGAAAATGTTGAAATCAATGAGATATGGCTCATCAAAGATTAAAATCTACCTCCTCAAAAATGGTCATTAGCAACTCTATCTGGGAGATGACAAACGGAACAGAGTTGTTAAAGTAAAAACTTCTTCAAGGATTTTCAAAAGACACATTTCAAAAATTTGTATTTTACCTATAGTATATAATTTGTTATTATATGAAATGTATTACTTAAAATAATTTGTGTTTAAATTAATCTTTGTGTTTTTGTGTTTATATAATGTTTATATTATTTTGTGCGTAAGTTTACTTTAAATTATTTGTATGTTCATTGGTTGAATGTAACATTGCAATGTTACCCATGAAGCACTGGTACAACAGCGCCATCTTTGTATATGAGAAAAACTAAACAAAAAACTTTGAGAGAGGAGGGAGTCGAGTTACTGCTTTTGAGAAGAGCAGGTGTAAAATGAATCAGGTGAATCTCTCTCTCTCTTTCTCAGCTACGAAAAATAAAGAACTATTTTATGTTCAGAGTTTTACAGATTACTTAATTAGATATAAGAGGTACACGAACACTTTTCACACATCTCTGCTGACTTAAGTGCCTCCTGAAAACGCTAGATAAGTAGAGATTATGATTTATGTTATGGCAGATTTTTCACTTTCTTTCCCATAAGCTATGAACCTATTTCTGGTAAATGATATCAAGAGTCTTTCACACAAATTTCTGAATATGATGAAAAAATAATAGCTTATTGTGATTAGAGATTATTGCTCAGAAAAATCAGTGTCAGATCAGAAATTTCGTTAAAAGCCGTGGTACGGATTGCTGGATGTAAGAGGGAAAGGACGAACAAGATATCGATTGCACGCATAATGCGCTACTGAGCTTGATGGCAAACATATTGTGTGATGTTAGTGATGGATCATTCTCATCATGAAACATAGCTCAAAAGATTAAGTTTGTTCTGAATAATTCTATGTCGCTTGCAGTTGAGTAAAATGTCCGCAAATAATTTTGCTTATCATTAACAGTGTGTTAATTTTGTTTCTAATCAACTTAAAACACAGGATTTTACACTAAATTGGGCGGGAAAGGAGGTCGTTGACACGAAGTGGTTTCTTTACTGAGGCATTTTACTTTCCCCGATTTTGCTTTTCTATTAATGACATTATTATCACTACTAACACACATTATTTTAAAGCCTATATTTTCCATAACAACTATTATATTTAATATGAATGCATGCAACAAATATCCAGAAATAATCTTTACAGGAAATATATGTGCCACATCCTTATACATTGATTGAATGTTTTGAAACATAAAAACATATATCATATGAATATGTAGCATATCATATGAGTAGCCATATCATATGAATATGTAGCAAAACCAATCACATCACCACCTTTATACTCTACAGCAGCTTTCAGATAAATTTCATCCATCATTAAAACTACTTTCTTATAATTTTCATTTAAATGTATATATTTATCCTTAATGTAAGATAAAAAAAATTATCAGAACTTTGTTCATTTAAGTTACAACATACGTAGTTAAAACGTTTATTTATTAACATAGTTAATAAATAAACGTTTTAATGTATCAGGAGGAGGCAGTATAATAAAAGAACTATTACGTAAAAATGTATAAGAATGAGGAGATATAGAATATTGCAAAGTACAAAGTATTAAAAAATCTGGGGAATATCTCCGATGATGCTTCGAACTTTGTAATAATAAAATTTGTTCCCTGATAAAATCCAGTAAATTTTTGTGATGCATATAGACATTTTTTAATTCATCGATGATATGTACAGGTAAATTATCTTTTCCGTTATCATCAACAATATCTTTTTCAATAGATTTTAAAATATCAAGTATAACACTAATGTTGTTGGCAGTGATTAGAAAAATGTAATTATCTAATTTATCAAGTTTAACACTTTTACCACAGATAAAGATTTGTTAATGCTGACAACAGCTTCTAATACTAGACATGAAGCAGATGTTACAAATGAAATCATAACAAAATTATCATTTTTTATGATATTCTAGTTAAAATCGATGATAACATTTTCTAAGCAGTTCTTCAGTTCATCAAAAGAATTGAAACTTTATTTATTTTCATACAACTCTTTAGTTTTAAGGCTTTCTTGAGTAGCAGCAGATAAATTTTTATTTTCCAGCCTCAATATTTTAGAATCGGGCTCATCTCTATGGCTTTTGACTGTAGAAAGATAAGCAGGGCAATTCAGAAATTTGGATGGGACAGCAAGGGCTTTTAACTTGGGATGAGGTAGAGGAACACTAAATTTTTCTCCCGGATTTTTCACCATTTAACTCCGAAAGCCTCTGAATGTCAGTTTTTATGAAATGAGCTTCACAAATCTATGGAACAAGAAATAATATATTGATAAAAATATCCAACATTTATAATTGCATCCATTTACAAGAGAAGTTAATACAATTTCAATTAGAAGATGAAAAGTTGTATAGAAAATTATTTTGTATTTAAAAAAAATTGAAAAATCATTAAATTTCAATTAATTTAAAAAAATTTATTAAGTTATTAAATTTTTATTTAATTGAATTCAGTTTAAGGATGTAAAATATATTTTGTGAAATAGTATCATAAATTTTTTCTACTAATATAAAATAAATAATACACGTTGGAGACTAATAATTCAAAGTGAAAAATCAAATAAAAAATTATTACACAATTTTACTATTACCAATTATATTACTTATTACATTAAAAAAATTTGCACAGCTATTTCTTATAAACAACTGTTGACAGATGAA
The DNA here is from genome assembly GCA_030067965.1 of Latrodectus elegans. Taxonomy (NCBI): domain Eukaryota; kingdom Metazoa; phylum Arthropoda; class Arachnida; order Araneae; family Theridiidae; genus Latrodectus; species Latrodectus elegans. Next base: position 95,996,557 of record CM057822.1, read on the forward strand.
TATTTTCACTTATGTAGTAATTAACTTTTTAAAATAAAATAGAATATATATATATATACATTATATATATATATGTATATATATAACCATTTGACACAAAACTATGTTACATTAAGTTAATTTTAAAAAAAATAAGACCACACAATTATAAAATTTTGATGCTGTTAAATAGACCATAAGTTATCAAATCATTCAGATATCTGCATTAAAAATATTAATTTCAATTTTTATTTTAAAATATATTTATTTTCATAATTTAACGAAAGATACAACTTTAATATTAATATTACCATTGTGAAACAGGAGAAATGTAACGTTACTACATGGTAAATAAGCATGTTTTAAGTGTATATATGATTTTGAATATATGACATATATTTAAAACACAAATTGTATTTTTAAAACACTTCGATGTGTTAAAGTTCTACATGAATAATTATTACTCTTTAATATTAGAAGATTATTACTATATTATAACTATTTAATATAAGCAAAAACTTACCCTGGAGTTTTTAGTAACATTCAAGTTTTCTTGAGGAATGACTTTCAGCCATCAGTTGCACATTTCTTCCTTTTCTTTAGGAAATCGAAAAACACTTATTTTTTCAGTTTTGTTGTAATTACCACGGAACACATGTAGGGAATGATGACCATAATATCACTTGAAACTAAAAGAAATATATTACATACATAAAGTAACAACACAAATCCACGGGCAAAATGGCGACACTAGAATTGAAACTGGTACAACCAATACCCTCTTCAGGGGGTGTTGACCGCAGGCCTTGATCTGGCTATTACAGTTTTGAAGTCAGGATACTTATTTATTTATCAATTAATTTTTAACTTTTAAGAAAATTGATTTTAATGATTTAACATTTCTGTAACAATGTCTTACAAAATTTTTAATGTATTTTTCTACTTTGTAAACCAATTGAAGCAATTAAACATTTTTACTCCCCATTAATTGCGCATTTATGAAAGATTCTATAAATTGTTGATCATTTGGTGTTAAACGTATGCTATATAACTTAACATATTTTTAAAAATTCTATAATATTACGAACTTTACAAACTTTAGCTATTTATTGCAAAATAATAATTGGATAAGAATTTACACTTTTAATTTAGGAGGATCAACTCACCTGATTTTTCACAATGATATCTTTTTAAGCATTTCATTAACCACAGATTAAACAAAAAAGTTTATTTCATTTTTTTTTTATTTTAGAAAAATTCCAGTGAAAAAAACTTTAATTTTAAAGGAAATTTCGCATTTAAAAAACTTTTTTTAAATTATATCTCATTCAGACGATTAATGCAATCCAAAGTTATTCTTACTGTAAAAAATTTTAATCACAAAACGTAATAGTGATCGCTTATAATATTTTATTTTTATACCCTAAAACCAATATTTCCAATTCCAAATTTAGAAGACCATTGTTAATAAGTCTCTTCATCTGATTTCTTTTTATATAACTAAATTATGCCATAGCATTATCAAAGCAAATTTCAGATGTGCAATGAAACATTAATACAGACAACAAAAATATTTTGTAAATTTATTAAATCAAAACACACATAAATTCAAGTACAATTATGTATATTTAATATAATCAGAAATGTTCAACCAAACAATATATATTATACTATAAAAATAATTTTTTTCTCAAAACTGATGCACTATATTGTCATTTCAAGTTTTTCATTGATTCAAATTATTATCAAGAATTACAAGTGCAGAGATAAAAAATATATTTTAGCTGTTATATCGCCTAATATTATTTAAAGAAATTTTCTCAATCAGTTATCATAGTAGCGAAAATTTTCATCTTATTTAAGGCATTTATTAGAACTTTTTTTAAGACATTAAAATATATTTATTATTAAAATAAGGGCTAATTTGTATTAAAATCAAAATTATTTCTATTAAGAATCATTTTGGGAGTGCTGCTCATGCAATGGAGGGAAGTTTTTTCTTTCCATAAATTTATATCATTTAAAGACGATCTTATTTTTAATATTTTACAATGTAGAATGAGAAATATGTGCGATTTCTTTATAAATTTCTTGAACGAATTTTTCAAGTTAAAAGATTTGTTTTTTATATAAATTGAACTAATTAATTAAGAAATATATTCTGTATGTTTAAGGCCTTCTGTAGAGGCAGTTAAAACCTGTAATAGGTTGTTACGCTATTAAGGAAGAAGATTCTGTATTTTTAAGCATACAGAAAAGAAAAAATCATTTAAAAAGGAAAAACATTTAAAAAGAGAAAAAAAAAACATTCTTAGATTTTTAACTTCTATTATTTGAAAAAAGAATTTTTCAATATATGGTGTTAATGTAAAGCCAAAAAAATTACGAGTCAAATAAAAATTATTTCCCTAAACAAACACATTTAAGCATTAAATAAATTACTTTTAAATGTGAATAGTTTTAACTAATAAGTAATTTAATATTGAATTTCCCAAACGCTGCAAGCATATGTTAGTAAATATTTATACCATCAAAAATATGAAATAAATATTAAAATTGAAAGAATACATAGTAGACAGAAAATCCAACTTACAGCAATAATATTTTAAATATCAAAACTCCAGATTTTTACATGTTTACATTTTTGTTACTGATGAAGCGATGTTTTGGAAGAAACGAAATACTAATCGTATGAACAATAAAAAGGAAGTTTGTGTTTTCCTAGAATTTGGAGGTAATTAGTTCTTTATCCATTTCTATTCCAGAAGACAATTCCCTAGGCGGAATACTGTAGTGCTATTTTATGAAAAATTTCAAACAAAGATATTATTGAAAACATAATAACAATGATATTATTGAAAACATAATAACAAAGATATTATTGGACTTTATCCTATGAAAAATCAAACAGCAGAAGATTTTACGCCAATTTTACTAGAAGTTTTTAAAATTTTTTAAAACTAACTGGTTATCTGTTATTGCAGATAATAATCGAGTTAATAGAAAGACCTTTGAAAAAATATGTGGTGGAACATTAAAAACAAGCATTAAGTATCCTGTAGATACCAGTGAAGAACTTTTTTTCCTTTTCGATACTGTCCATATTATTGAAAGTGTTCGTAATAACTAGTTGAATCAAAAAGAAAGTAATCAAACATTCTTTATACCATCTATGCCATCTCTGTCAAACAACTGTTCTACAACACCTGCATATACCAGCATTTTACATTTAAAGACTCTATACAATGAAGATTGTGATAATGTTGTTAAAATTGCTCCAAGTCTATCAAGAAAAACTTTATATCCAAATCATTTAGAAAGGCAGAATGTTGTACAGGCATTGAAACTTCTTGATGAAAAAATAATAGCAGCTCTTGAGGTATCAAAGGACAAAATTGGTAAAGATGTATTTGAAACCATACATTTTATTGACATATTTTCGAAATTGGTGGAAAGTAGTTAATGTTAAAACTCCTCAGAAAGGAAAACACAGAGATTTTTATTGTGAGCCTTTAATAAGTTCCAGCTTTCACAGTATAACTTTCTTAAGTGATTTCTGTGCTTGGTTAGAAAAATAGTAATTGCTTTCCATTCCATCATTTAGCATCATTTTCTTGGCGAGAAAAATATTGAGGAAAGGATGTAGATTACAGGCGATAAATAAGCTGAGGAAGCATATAAAATTAATAAGATCCTTCAGCTATAATTAGATAACGTAGAACACTTTATATCTTATCACAGAATTTTATCAGTAAATATTATCATTTAGCATATAGTCAATGCTATATGATTATATTCATGATCTCACAAGTTTACCTTTAGTTTGCTCTGAAATGAATTCAAACTATTTGGTATACGTCGTTTATCAATGAAAAATATCTGGTTAAGAAATACCAAAAGCACTGTATTAGCAGATAGAAGTAACCACATTCGCTTGCAATATATTTCCTGATTCTTATTTCTGCCAATTGAAAATCCGGAAAACATTACCAGTCTCCGTGTAGTTTTGTACCGTTGTCAAATAACGAATTCTATTATTTAAAATATGTGACATTCAATCGAACGTTTTTACTTATGGAAACTTGAAGACAATTTTTGAATAACTTGTACTTTTAATTCTAAACTTAATATAGTGTTCAAATTAAAAGCTCGTTCTTTCTAGGCCTTTTGTTCTATTGAGTGGATAGACATAGGGTCTCTCATATTTTAATCATCTTGTATTTTACATTTCAGTCGATGAGTATGAAAATATTTATTGTCACATAGATTAATATATTGTCACTGAAATTTAACTGATAAATATGACGAAAGCTTCTGACAAATAATAATAACAACTACTTTAATTTAAAAACTAGAGGAAGGATAACAGCTCGAGTACATTGCTGTACAAAATACCGTTAATGTGAATTGTTTTTCTCAATCTCATGATCACGAATTCTCAGCCTTCGAGCCGAGCTGGTAGCCGAATGGTTAGTGCTCTTGCCTTCGGTTCAACAGTTCGTGGGTTCGAATCCCACCTTGGGTATGGATGTTTGTAGTGGTTCGGAATCCACTTTAAGCCGTAGGTCCCGGTCTAATATCCCTCGTGTGCAAAAAATGACCGTTGAGCGACAAACAAACAAACATCTCAGCCTTCGAACGAATAGCTTAATGCGGTAAGGTATTGTTTATTTGAACTCAATTCAAAATTAGCTTAGTTTTAAAATATTGAAATTATAATCATGCATACAATTAAAAAGATAATTTATCACCCGTGTTTAATTTTTGTTGTAATTGTATTTTTGCATTTATAACAAACACATTATCCACAAACAGGAAAACTCTCCAAGGAAACCTACTTTTCATTGATTCACACCACTCGTAGTTTAATATTAATCACGAAGTACATGTTTGATAACTTAAATGTTAAATACGTGCTTTTAGGAAAATTCCAAACCGACAACCTTGAAGCACATTTTTGGCAGTATAGGTTAATGAGTGGTGGGAATTATTACATATCTATTCCTCAAATCTTGGATTCTGAAAGGAAATTGAAGATACTTAGTTTAAGAACTTTCAAATCCGCAGAATTAGGAAATTTTGAAATAAAAATGTTTTTAGAAAATTATAAAAGGGATAATAATGAAGAACAAGAAAGTAACTTTTCTTCAGAATATTTTTTAGATGTTATTCTTTTATCGGAAATTGGTGAAGTCACTGATAGCAATTTAAAAGTTATACTTTATATTGCCGGTTATATAGTTAGAGTAGAATCTGAATCTTGTGTTATATGTAAAAATAAACTAACTGTTGATAAAGATTTATTTTTATATGTCGATGAAAGCATTAAGTGGTATATGTCAACACTTGATCGTGGTGGACTTTTGTGGCCCAGCAATCTTACACTTGTAATCTATATAAGTAGGTTCAAAATTTTTGAAACATGCATTAATAATACTTATGAAAATGAATTTTTAAAGGTGTCTAATCAATGGTACTTACTCTGTTTACTAACAGAAGAAAAACTTCAGGATGATAATACATTTTGGAGGTGTTTGTGCATGCGGTAAACAGGTAAGAAATTTAATAATATCGTGTATAATTTATGAGCAATATATTACTAAATACTGCACAAAAGTTAGAAATGATAAATTACAACTTAAGAAAGTATCTAATAGAAAATTAAATACAGTTAAAAAGTAAAATGTAACGTTTTTATTCTACTAAAACCAATCTTTGTAATTTTATAAATATTTTGCAAATTAAAATAACTATGTAATATATATATTCATTTCACACTATATAAATCTAATTTGTTAAAAACTACAAATTTTGATAAACTTATATGTTAATACTTTACATATTTTTAGAGACAAATCTAATTTAAATGTTTTTTTTTTTTTTTTTTAACTATTATTGAGTTGTGTGTTCTAATATCATAATCAAGAATACAAGGAAGTGTGCATTTTATCCTAAAACAATGATTGTTTCAAATTTTATATTTAAATGCAAGTTATATTAGTTCAGTTTCTCAATTTGTTTAGTTTTTTAAGAAGTATGTCACATATGCATAATTGGTTTGATTATAAAAATGTTATCTTTGCTGTTTTAATTATATATTTTTCTTAGAATAAAGATATTTTTTCTGTCTTTGGATTATTTTGTTAACTTATTATATTTGACATCAAATACACACATTTAAATACATGTTTTCTAATAAAATAAAAGTATTTTTTTAATTAAATCTGTAACATTTAAAAATTACATTTCCTAAATTTATGTAAATTTGTATTTTATAATTTCTTAATTATTTACCTTCATTGGATTATATGTATTCTAAAGCATATTTTCATAAGGCTATTAAGTTGTACTTATTTAACATGATTCTAAAAATATGATACATAAAATTCCATGGATGGGTAATCTAAGTATTAATTTTTTTACATTTTATTACTAACAACAAATTAGTTATGTATTTTTAATTTGTAAATGAAAATGGATTATAATTTATAGATTTATTAATTCATCTGTCATCATAACAAATCAACAAAATATAAACAATATTTTCAAGGCTTCTGTTTAAAATATTTAAATTTTTTCCTTCTCATAAAATATAAATGCAATCTTTTGGCATTTTTAATATAAAAAGAAGCAATTGGAAATCCTATACTTCATTTTTTACCAGAAGATAAAGTATTTTAAAATTAAAAGTACAAATTAAGATCTAAAAGTTTACAAGGAAGCTGTTATTTTTAGCAAGAAAATTTTAATTTTGATTAACACTTTCACTAAATTTACATTTTGGTATAGGACTGGCAAATGATATTAAAATACATCAAGAACAGCTAATTTCAGAAAAATTACTGAAAATTTTCCCTTAAATATTTAAGAAATGCATTTATGTTTCAGAAACATTATAATATGAGTTAACATTAAACAAATGATCAAATTAAATATTTAAAAAATGTTTGACTTTAGTAATCACAAAACTTTTTCTGTAAAAGGAAAACAGCGGAGAACATGTTAAATTATTTAATGTCTTTATTGTGTGTTTTCAAATTATTTCAATATTTTTTTGTAAAATTTAGGATATTTTAAACTAATATTTTGTAAGAATAAATTAAAATTATTAAATTAAAGTTACTTACAAATTCTGGAAAATATGAAATTTTTTTTATAAGGGAAAAGAAATATTTTCATTTACTAATTTAGTGATTACATCTTAAGTATTAAGCTTTTTTCTCATATACTTCAATATCTAACAGCTTTGCACTAAAGATATATTTTCAAATTCTTGAAACAGAATATTATATTTTCGAAAATAAAGTTCAATGACTTAATTCTAATATTAAAGCTAAATAATTTGTTCTTCAACCAGATAATTCTAACATAAGAAATAAAATTTATTTTTGTGATAAATTAATAAATTTTGATATGTATTTTTAACAGGTTAAACTTTATGTAAAATTAATACTTTTCGTGCTAGACAAAGTATTCATTTCTGGTTAGTGAATTTATGTTTACAAAAATTAATTTTGTGAATATTTACTTCTTTAATCAAAAATATTTAAAAATATTTGATTAACCAAATAAAAATTAGCCAAATATTTTCATTTATAACCATCAAAAGAAGAATGAAGTTAAATCACTATTGTACTAAAAAGTACTTTAAAAAAATATTTCTCTAAATTTATAGATTATAATGATTTGCATGTCTAAGAAGTTACAATTCTGTGAAGGCAAAAAATATTTTATGTGGGGTTAATTTGAATATATGAATAAATGTGATATTGACAAGTTCTATATTAAATATTCAATTCTTAGAATGCTATTGTAAACAATAATGTTGAGGTGTGTCCCTGTTTTTATATTTTTGATATTTTTCTCCTGTTGAAAAAAAAATATTCATAAGAGAGACTCATTAATTTTAGTATTTGTGTAAAACAATTTAAGAAATACTAAAATATATGTAATAACAATAAAGGTTCTTGTATTGAGTGACATTTTTTGCATAATTAGAAACGGAAATCTTTAAATACGAGGAATTTAATATGAAAAATTTGCTTTCAAAATTTTCACTAAAATTTTTTGTTGTCAGTAACTTGTGCTATATACAATAAAATCTATTGTTTGGTAATTTAGTAAGCTTTTTATTTTTTAAATTATTAAAAGCATACAAAAGCTAAATTCTTCAATCTGTATGTATTAAAGCAACAGAAACGTTTCTTTTAATGATTCTGAAAACTATTTGATGATTTTAAAAATATAATATTGATTTTGAAAAGTATCTACAAGGATTACCAATTACAAATAAACAGCAAATTAACAAAATATTACAGCACACCTATTTAAAATCAATACATTTTTAACTATCTGGGAAATTAAAAATATTTTTATGATTTTTTAAAATTATATATATATATATATATATATATATATATATATATATATATATATATATATGACATTTAAAATTTAAAATGCGATATCCATTGTGATAGCTTCTTATATATTTTTAATTGTTTAAGATTTTTTTTAAATACAAAAACTGTTTAGTATTAAATTAAATTTTCTAATAATAATTTACAAAATAATTAAAAAAAATTCATTTTTATTGTAATAAAAAATTATAATAAGAACTTGAAGAAATTTTCGAGCAGAACATTCACACAAAGTAAACTGCGAACACATGTGTGTTTCTACACCTGACAACGATTGATGGGCTTCCGCTGTTAGTCATTAGAATGTGATTATTGTGAGGTTGTCCAGGGTACAACGGAAATAGGTCCCATCAAGAATTAGAGACTTTTGTATTCTTGACAGGTGCTAAAGGGGGAAAAACTTGCATTGCAGTGAAAGCCAAAACTATGTTGCCACCGCGAAGCAAAAATGATGCACTCTCTTCACAGAACCCCAGACTGTTAAGGGGTGAAAACACTCTAACCTATATATTGAAATTTGCAAAATGTAAGCAAAGCTTAATAAAGCAATTAAGTATGCATTTTAAAAGGAAAAAGGAGTCAATATCGTTTTAATATCAAATATTTGACAATAATGAGTATTTGAAACTAATAAATTGATTTATTTTCAAAGATTTTATTAAAAAATATAAAAATTGTACGCAGTCATGAGAAAATCTGTTATACAGCTTTCAAACATAAAACAATATTTGAGACAGATTTAAAACGCATAATAGTCTTTTAAAACTAAAAAATATCGCTAAAATGTTTTTTTTATGATTTACAAGATATAAAGAAACACAGGAAAGGTTTTTAACGTTAAAATACCAATTTAAAATACGAGAAAAATTTCATAAAGTATTTAAATTTTTCGTAATAAATCACCACTTAAGTATTAAATTAGAAACAGAAACATTTGAAAGCGATTTCTTCGAGTTTGCAAAATGTAAATATAACTTAAAAAACCTTATTTTTACCATAATTCTGAAATGGATGATCTAACCTACGGAAAATTTTCAAAAGAAAACGAAAATGAATACAATATAATTTCCAACACGTTGAAGAACTTAAAAAGAATGTATTTTAGTAAATAAGGGTTTTTGATACTTCGTCTAGACTAAATGCGAAAAACTAGTTGAAAATTTAAAGTCCACGCAACCGTATGGTTAACGTAAGCTGCACGCATAGGCTGATTCCATGTTACGTCGACGAAAATTCCGTCCCGTGGTATTTCGCAGGCGGTAGGGCTATCGGTGAAGATGCGCGTTTTTTCTTCTTTCACCATCAACTTCGCGAAGCTTCTGACGAAGTGCCTGTAGTCCGCCACCTTATATGTGGGGCAGTGTGTTCGTGAAGCGACTTGAGAAGTGTGAGTGGTGGCTGACCTCTTGCACAAAGGTCTGGGGGAAAAGCTGTAGGTGCGTCCGTCGAGTTTTTCGGCGTTTTCGTTCCTATTAGCATCTCCACTTCCGATCACGTAACGACCGTTCTATCTCACATATAGACGGTGGCTGTCCGCTCAGAGGCGGTCCGGATAAGCAACTTCTGGACCGGCGAAAACTGGACGGTGTTGCATCGTCCGTTTGTTCTCGCTAGCGTTCCACTCACGGGATGCGAAGCGATTTGAACGCACAGAGTCAAAGTACCTAATGGGTGTGCTTATTTCTCGGCTGAGCACTCCGAGAGATGCAATGGCTTCGCCTGCCCGTTGGTGCTCTGACCCGGTGAGTCTCGTCGAGCTGTGAGTCCCGGGGACTCCAGGCACGGCGTTCACGAGTCGTGCCGTCTCGAGAGATTTTCCGTGAAGCTGGCATTCCCCGACTGTATTCTGCGAGTGTTCTCATCTCGTACCGAGTCCATGCGTAAGACATGATGTCAAATCACGGACATCTGGTCGCTATTCAGATGCGGTCCCCTGACGAACGCAGTTGCCAGGACGCTGATGGCTAAGCCGATTCGCTCCGCTAACGCACTGCAAGTAGGCTATGGGCGTACCCGAATCCGGTTATCCGGTGGCTGAATGTGAAGCAGATCGGCTCCTGTACAGAGAACGTTGCTCGCGGAATTCAGTAAATGTTTTTAATGATCGCGTGTGCGAATGGACTAAGTTATTTTCTACATTCTTGGTTTGATCTCGTGTGCTTATATGTCAAATTTTTTTTTTCTAATTCGATTAATCCCGTGTGCTAGTAGACGTTGAATATTACAGCTCGATTTCTTCAAGACGAGATAAGTAAAGGCTACGGTGGAGTTAACGTAAACTGCACGCAAAGGCTGATTCCATGTTACGTCGACGAAGATTCCGTCCAGTGGTATTTCGCAGGCCGTAGGGCTATCGGTGAAGTTCGCTGTGAAGCAGATCGGCTCTTGTGCAGAGAATATTACTGGCAGATTTCTGCAAATTTTTAAATGATCGTGTGTGCGAATGGACTAAAATTTTCTTCATTCTTGATTTGATCGCGTGTACTAATATGCTTAATTACTCTTCAAGTTGATAATTTTTTTGTTTATGGACTTGGTCATTTTATGAAAGTTAAATTGAATTTGTGTGTTAATATACTTGATGGTTTTTCTAAGTTGGCTTAATCACTTGTGCTAGTGGAATATTTTTTAAATAAAATTTTTAGTTGAATCTTGTTTTTTTAACTATATTTTATTAGTTTTTGTAAGTTGTTTTCGTAATTGATTTTCTAAGTCCTTTAAAGAAAATGTATAATAGAATCTTAAATAGATTTAAATATTTCTTGATATTTTTTATAAGAGAAATTATATTTATTCTAGACAAATTTATTATTACGAAATAGAACAAATTTAAGCTTTACTCCGCTTCAATATATTAGTTGGAAAGCAATATTTATAAAATCATTTAAATAAATGTTTTTTTCTGTATAGTATGTCAAAACAATAGATTAGATCCTGAGATGGTATGCAGAGTTAATTAATTTTTTCAATTTATAAAAATTTAAAAAAAATCTAAATATTTTTGTATTATAATGAAGCGTTTTCAGCTACTTATCATTTTGGAAACAGTTAGCAAAGTAATTACTTTTGTTAACTTTCACTGATATGCAAAATACAATTATAGAAATGAATCATATGCGATATTTTCATTTAGATCCAATTGCTTTACTGAATTATGTCAGACAAAAATATTGGCCTATACAAGGTAAAACAACGTGTCGAAAAATAGTGCATCATTGTATTACATGTTTTAAAGTTAAACCTATAGGAGTTGAGCATTTAATGGGTGATTTGCCTAAAGAGACAGTTACTCCTGATTTCCCATTTAATTGCTGAAGAGTTGATTTCTGTGGACCATTTAATATAAAATGTAAACATCAAAGAAAAGGTGTCTTGCACAAAGTATATTTATGTATCTTTATATGTTTGGTAACCAAAGCCATTCATCTTGAAATGGTAATACATTTAACATTAGAAGCATTCATTGCATGCTTAGAGGTTTGTGTTCAAAACTATATTCCGATAATGCAATAAATTTGCAAATTAAGAATTGTCCAGACTGCCCCATTTAGTTTTAAAACCAGATGAGAAACTTGCACATTACTTGTCAATCGAGGGAATTGATTGTCATTTCCTTCCTCCTAGAGCCCCCAATTTTGGTGGTTTGCTGAAGAGTGGTGTAAAAATATTTAAATTTCATTTTACTAGAGTGTGTTTCAATGCTAAACTTAATTATGAAGAGTTTTTAAATGTCATTACACAAATAGAGGATATTCTTAACTCCAGACCGTTTGCACCTCTGCCCTCAGACACTGATATGTATGATTTATTAACACCTGCTTACTCACCAATTGGTAGACCCTTAAATGCTATTGTTAAACCTAATTTAATTGACATTAACGAATATAAATTGAGTAAGTGGAAAAAATTAACAAAAATTATTCAAATTTTTTGGAAGAAATGGCAAGTGCAATATCTTAATAGTTTGCAACAGAGGTCCAAATGGAGAATTGAGACAGAAAATGTTGAAATCAATGAGATATGGCTCATCAAAGATTAAAATCTACCTCCTCAAAAATGGTCATTAGCAACTCTATCTGGGAGATGACAAACGGAACAGAGTTGTTAAAGTAAAAACTTCTTCAAGGATTTTCAAAAGACACATTTCAAAAATTTGTATTTTACCTATAGTATATAATTTGTTATTATATGAAATGTATTACTTAAAATAATTTGTGTTTAAATTAATCTTTGTGTTTTTGTGTTTATATAATGTTTATATTATTTTGTGCGTAAGTTTACTTTAAATTATTTGTATGTTCATTGGTTGAATGTAACATTGCAATGTTACCCATGAAGCACTGGTACAACAGCGCCATCTTTGTATATGAGAAAAACTAAACAAAAAACTTGAGAGAGGAGGGAGTCGAGTTACTGCTTTTGAGAAGAGCAGGTGTAAAATGAATCAGGTGAATCTCTCTCTCTCTTTCTCAGCTACGAAAAATAAAGAACTATTTTATGTTCAGAGTTTTACAGATTACTTAATTAGATATAAGAGGTACACGAACACTTTTCACACATCTCTGCTGACTTAAGTGCCTCCTGAAAACGCTAGATAAGTAGAGATTATGATTTATGTTATGGCAGATTTTTCACTTTCTTTCCCATAAGCTATGAACCTATTTCTGGTAAATGATATCAAGAGTCTTTCACACAAATTTCTGAATATGATGAAAAAATAATAGCTTATTGTGATTAGAGATTATCGCTCAGAAAAATCAGTGTCAGATCAGAAATTTCGTTAAAAGCCGTGGTACGGATTGCTGGATGTAAGAGGGAAAGGACGAACAAGATATCGATTGCACGCATAATGCGCTACTGAGCTTGATGGCAAACATATTGTGTGATGTTAGTGATGGATCATTCTCATCATGAAACATAGCTCAAAAGATTAAGTTTGTTCTGAATAATTCTATGTCGCTTGCAGTTGAGTAAAATATCCGCAAATAATTTTGCTTATCATTAACAGTGTGTTAATTTTGTTTCTAATCAACTTAAAACACAGGATTGTACACTAAATTGGGCGGGAAAGGAGGTCGTTGACACGAAGTGGTTTCTGTACTGAGGCATTTTACTTTCCCCGATTTTGCTTTTCTATTAATGACATTATTATCACTACTAACACACATTATTTTAAAGCCTATATTTTCCATAACAACTATTATATTTAATATGAATGCATGCAACAAATATCAAGAAATAATCTTTACAGGAAATATATGTGCCACATCCTTATACATTGATTGAATGTTTTGAAACATAAAAACATAAGAAGTGGTAGCCATATCATATGAATATGTAGCAAAACCAATCACATCACCACCTTTATACTCTACAGCAGCTTTCAGATAAATTTCATTCATCATTAAAACTACTTTCTTATAATTTTCCTTTAAATGTATATATTTATCCTTAATGTAAGATAAAAAAATTATCAGAACTTTGTTCATTTAAGTTACAACATACGTAATTAAAACGTTTATTTATTAACATAGTTAATAAATAAACGTTTTAATGTATCAGGAGGAGGCAGTATAATAAAAGAACTATTACGTAAAAATGTATAAGAATGAGGAGATATAGAATATTGCAAAGTACAAAGTATTAAAAAATCTGGGGAATATCTCCGATGATGCTTCGAACTTTGTAATAATAAAATTTGTTCCCTGAATAAAACCCAGTAAATTTTTGTGATCCATATAGACATTTTTTAATTCATCGATGATATGTACAGGTAAATTATCTTTTCCGTTATCATCAACAATATCTTTTTCAATAGATTTTAAAATATCAAGTATAACACTAATGTTGTTGGCAGTGATTAGAAAAATGTAATTATCTAATTTATCAAGTTTAACACTTTTACCACAGATAAAGATTTGTTAATGCTGACAACAACTTCTAATACTAGACATGAAGCAGATGGTACAAATGAAATCATAACAAAATTATCATTTTTTATGATATTCTAGTTAAAATCGATGATAACATTTTCTAAGCAGTTCTTCAGTTCATCAAAAGAATTGAAACTTTATTTATTTTCATACAACTCTTTAGTTTTAAGGCTTTCTTGAGTAGCAGCAGATAAATTTTTATTTTCCAGCCTCAATATTTTAGAATCGGGCTCATCTCTATGGCTTTTGACTGTAGAAAGATAAGCAGGGCAATTCAGAAATTTGGATGGGACAGCAAGGGCTTTTAACTTGGGATGAGGTAGAGGAACACTAATTTTTTTCTCCCGGATTTTTCACCATATAACTCCGAAAGCCTCTGAATGTCAGTTTTTATGAAATGAGCTTCACAAATCTATGGAACAAGAAATAATATATTGATAAAAATATCCAACATTTATAATTGCATCCATTTACAAGAGAAGTTAATACAATTTCAATTAGAAGATGAAAAGTTGTATAGAAAATTATTTTGTATTTAAAAAAAATTGAAAAATCATTAAATTTCAATTAATTTAAAAAAATTTATTAAGTTATTAAATTTTTATTTAATTGAATTCAGTTTAAGGATATAAAATATATTTTGTGAAATAGTATCATAAATTTTTTCTACTAATATAAAATAAATAATACACGTTGGAAACTAATAATTCAAAGTGAAAAATCAAATAAAAAATTATTACACAATTTTACAATTACCAATTATATTACTTATTACATTAAAAAAATTTGCACAGCTATTTCTTATAAACAACTGTTGACAGATGAATATTTTCACTTATGTAGTAATTAACTTTTTAAAATAAAATAGAATATATATATATATATATACATTATATATATATATATATATGTATATATATATATATATATATATATATATATATATATATATATATATATATATATATATATATATATATAACCATTTGACACAAAACTGTGTTACATTAAGTTAATTTAAAAAAAATAAGACCACACAATTATAAAATTTTGATGCTGTTAAATAGACCATAAGTTATCAAATCATTCAGATATCTGCATTAAAAATATTAATTTCAATTTTTATTTTAAAATATATTTATTTTCATAATTTAACGAAAGATACAACTTTAGTATTAATATTACCATTGTGAAACTGGAGAAATGTAACGTTACTACATGGTAAATAAGCATGTTTTAAGTGTATATATGATTTTGAATATATGACATATATTTAAAACACAAATTGTATTTTTAAAACACTTCGATGTGTTAAAGTTCTACATGAATAATTATTACTCTTTAATATTAGAAGATTATTACTATATTATAACTATTTAATATAAGCAAAAACTTACCCTGGAGTTTTTAGTAACATTCAAGTTTTCTTGAGGAATGACTTTCAGCCATCAGTTGCACATTTCTTCCTTTTCTTTAGGAAATCGAAAAACACTTATTTTTTCAGTTTTGTTGTAATTACCACGGAACACATGTAGGGAATGATGACCATAATATCACTTGAAACTAAAAGAAATATATTACATACATAAAGTAACAACACAAATCCACGGGCAAAATGGCGACACTAGAATTGAAACTGGTACAACCAATACCCTCTTCAGGGGGTGTTGACCGCAGGCCTTGATCTGGCTATTACAGTTTTGAAGTCAGGATACTTATTTATTTATCAATTAATTTTTAACTTTTAAGAAAATTGATTTTAATGATTTAACATTTCTGTAACAATGTCTTACAAAATTTTTAATGTATTTTTCTACTTTGTAAACCAATTGAAGCAATTAAACATTTTTACTCCCCATTAATTGCGCATTTATGAAAGATTCTATAAATTGTTGATCATTTGGTGTTAAACGTATGCTATATAACTTAACATATTTTTAAAAATTCTATAATATTACGAACTTTACAAACTTTAGCTATTTATTGCAAAATAATAATTGGATAAGAATTTACACTTTTAATTTAGGAGGATCAACTCACCTGATTTTTCACAATGATATCTTTTTAAGCATTTCATTAACCACAGATTAAACAAAAAAGTTTATTTCATTTTTTTTTTATTTTAGAAAAATTCCAGTGAAAAAAACTTTAATTTTAAAGGAAATTTCGCATTTAAAAAAAAAAAGTTTTTATAAATTATATCTCATTCAGACGATTAATGCAATCCAAAGTTATTCTTACTGTAAAAAATTTTAATCACAAAACGTAATAGTGATCGCTTATAATATTTTATTTTTATACCCTAAAACCAATATTTCCAATTCCAAATTTAGAAGACCATTGTTAATAAGTCTCTTCATCTGATTTCTTTTTATATAACTAAATTATGCCATAGCATTATCAAAGCAAATTTCAGATGTGCAATGAAACATTAATACTGACAACAAAAATATTTTGTAAATTTATTAAATCAAAACACACATAAATTCAAGTACAATTATGTATATTTAATATAATCAGAAATGTTCAACCACACAATATATATTATACTATAAAAATAATTTTTTTCTCAAAACTGATGCACTATATTATCATTTCAAGTTTTTCATTGATTCAAATTATTATCAAGAATTACAAGTGCAGAGATAAAAAATATATTTTAGCTGTTATATCGCCTAATATTATTTAAAGAAATTTTCTCAATCAGTTATCATAGTAGCGAAAATTTTCATCTTATTTAAGGCATTTATTAGAACTTTTTTTAAGACATTAAAATATATTTATTATTAAAATAAGGGCTAATTTGTATTAAAATCAAAATTATTTCTATTAAGAATCATTTTGGGAGTGCTGCTCATGCAATGGAGGGAAGTTTTTTCTTTCCATAAATTTATATCATTTAAAGACGATCTTATTTTTAATATTTTACAATGTAGAATGAGAAATATGTGCGATTTCTTTATAAATTTCTTGAACGAATTTTTCAAGTTAAAAGATTTGTTTTTTATATAAATTGAACTAATTAATTAAGAAATATATTCTGTATGTTTAAGGCCTTCTCTCTCTCTCTGTAGAGGCAGTTAAAACCTGTAATAGGTTGTTACGCTATTAAGGAAGAAGATTCTGTATTTTTAAGCATACAGAAAAGAAAAAATCATTTAAAAAGGAAAAACATTTAAAAAGAGAAAAAAAAAACATTCTTAGATTTTTAACTTCTATTATTTGAAAAAAGAATTTTTCAATATATGGTGTTAATGTAAAGCCAAAAAAATTACGAGTCAAATAAAAATTATTTCCCTAAACATACACATTTAAGCATTAAATAAATTACTTTTAAATGTGAATAGTTTTAACTAATAAGTAATTTAATATTGAATTTCCCAAACGCTGCAAGCATATGTTAGTAAATATTTATACCATCAAAAATATGAAATAAATATTAAAATTGAAAGAATACATAGTAGACAGAAAATCCAACTTACAGCAATAATATTTTAAATATCAAAACTCCAGATTTTTACATGTTTACATTTTTGTTACTGATGAAGCGATGTTTTGGAAGAAACGAAATACTAATCGTATGAACAATAAAAAGGAAGTTTGTGTTTTCCTAGAATTTGGAGGTAATTAGTTCTTTATCCATTTCTATTCCAGAAGACAATTCCCTAGGCCGAATACTGTAGTGCTATTTTATGAAAAATTTCAAACAAAGATATTATTGAAAACATAATAACAATGATATTATTGAAAACATAATAACAAAGATATTATTGGACTTTATCCTATGAAAAATCAAACAGCAGAAGATTTTACGCCAATTTTACTAGAAGTTTTTAAAATTTTTTAAAACTAACTGGTTATCTGTTATTGCAGATAATAATCGAGTTAATAGAAAGACCTTTGAAAAACTATGTGGTGGAACATTAAAAACAAGCATTAAGTATCCTGTAGATACCAGTGAAGAACTTTTTTTCCTTTTCGATACTGTCCATATTATTGAAAGTGTTCGTAATAACTAGTTGAATCAAAAAGAAAGTAATCAAACATTCTTTATACCATCTATGCCATCTCTGTCAAACAACTGTTCTACAACACCTGCATATACCAGCATTTTACATTTAAAGACTCTATACAATGAAGATTGTGATAATGTTGTTAAAATTGCTCCAAGTCTATCAAGAAAAACTTTATATCCAAATCATTTAGAAAGGCAGAATGTTGTACAGGCATTGAAACTTCTTGATGAAAAAATAATAGCAGCTCTTGAGGTATCAAAGGACAAAATTGGTAAAGATGTATTTGGAACCATACATTTTATTGACATATTTTCGAAATTGGTGGAAAGTAGTTAATGTTAAAACTCCTCAGAAAGGAAAACACGGAGATTTTTATTGTGAGCCTTTAATAAATTCCAGCTTTCACAGTATAACTTTCTTAAGTGATTTCTGTGCTTGGTTAGAAAAATAGTAATTGCTTTCCATTCCATCATTTAGCATCATTTTCTTGGCGAGAAAAATATTGAGGAAAGGATGTAGATTACAGGCGATAAATAAGCTGAGGAAGCATATAAAATTAATAAGATCCTTCAGCTATAATTAGATAACGTAGAACACTTTATATCTTATCACAGAATTTTATCAGGAAATATTATCATTTAGCATATAGTCAATGCTATATGATTATATTCATGATCTCACAAATTTACATTTAGTTTGCTCTGAAATGAATTCAAACTATTTGGTATACGTCGTTTATCAATGAAAAACATCTGGTTAAGAAATACCAAAAGCACTGTATTAGCAGATAGAAGTAACCACATTCGCTTGCAATATATTTCCTGATTCTTATTTCTGCCAATTGAAAATCCGGAAAACATTACCAGTCTCCGTGTAGTTTTGTACCGTTGTCAAATAACGAATTCTATTATTTAAAATATGTGACATTCAATCGAACGTTTTTACTTATGGAAACTTGAAGACAATTTTTGAATAACTTGTACTTTTAATTCTAAACTTAATATAGTGTTCAAATTAAAAGCTCGTTCTTTCTAGGCCTTTTGTTCTATTGAGTGGATAGACATAGGGTCTCTCATATTTTAATCATCTTGTATTTTACATTTCAGTCGATGAGTATGAAAATATTTATTGTCACATAGATTAATATATTGTCACAGAAATTTAACTGATAAATATGACGAAAGCTTCTGACAAATAATAATAACAACTACTTTAATTTAAAAACTAGAGGAAGGATAACAGCTCGAGTACATTTGCTGTACAAAATACCGTTAATGTGAATTGTTTTTCTCAATCTCATGATCACGAATTCTCAGCCTTCGAGCCGAGCTGGTAGCCGAATGGTTAGTGCTCTTGCCTTCGGTTCAACAGTTCGTGGGTTCGAATCCCACCTTGGGTATGGATGTTTGTAGTGGTTCGGAATCCACTTTAAGCCGTAGGTCCCGGTCTAATATCCCTCGTGTGCAAAAAATGACCGTTGAGCGACAAACAAACAAACATCTCAGCCTTCGAACGAATAGCTTAATGCGGTAAGGTATTGTTTATTTGAACTCAATTCAAAATTAGCTTAGTTTTAAAATATTGAAATTATAATCATGCATACAATTAAAAAGATAATTTATCACCCGTGTTTAATTTTTGTTGTAATTGTATTTTTGCATTTATAACAAACACATTATCCACAAACAGGAAGACTCTCCAAGGAAACCTACTTTTCATTGATTCACAACACTCGTAGTTTAATATTAATCACGAAGTACATGTTTGATAACTTAAATGTTAAATACGTGCTTTTAGGAAAATTCCAAACCGACAACCTTGAAGCACATTTTTGGCAGTATAGGTTAATGAGTGGTGGGAATTATTACATATCTATTACTCAAATCTTGGATTCTGAAAGGAAATTGAAGATACTTAGTTTAAGAACTTTCAAATCCGCAGAATTAGGAAATTTTGAAATAAAAATGTTTTTAGAAAATTATAAAAGGGATAATAATGAAGAACAAGAAAGTAACTTTTCTTCAGAATATTTTTTAGATGTTATTCTTTTATCGGAAATTGGTGAAGTCACTGATAGCAATTTAAAAGTTATACTTTATATTGCCGGTTATATAGTTAGAGTAGAATCTGAATCTTGTGTTATATGTAAAAATAAACTAACTGTTGATAAAGATTTATTTTTATATGTCGATGAAAGCATTAAGTGGTATATGTCAACACTTGATCGTGGTGGACTTTTGTGGCCCAGCAATCTTACACTTGTAATCTATATAAGTAGGTTCAAAATTTTTGAAACATGCATTAATAATACTTATGAAAATGAATTTTTAAAGGTGTCTAATCAACGGTACTTACTCTGTTTACTAACAGAAGAAAAACTTCAGGATGATAATACATTTTGGAGGTGTTTGTGCATGCGGTAAACAGGTAAGAAATTTAATAATATCGTGTATAATTTATGAGCAATATATTACTAAATACTGCACAAAAGTTAGAAATGATAAATTACAACTTAAGAAAGTATCTAATAGAAAATTAAATACAGTTAAAAAGTAAAATGTAACGTTTTTATTCTACTAAAACCAATCTTTGTAATTTTATAAAGATTTTGCAAATTAAAATAACTATGTAATATATATATTAATTTCACACTATATAAATCTAATTTGTTAAAAACTACAAATTTTGATAAACTTATATGTTAATACTTTACATATTTTTAGAGACAAATCTAATTTAAATGTTTTTTTTTTTTATAACTATTATTGAGTTGTGTGTTCTAATATCATAATCAAGAATACAAGGAAGTGTGCATTTTATCCTAAAACAATGATTGTTTCAAATTTTATATTTAAATGCAAGTTATATTAGTTCAGTTTCTCAATTTGTTTAGTTTTTTAAGAAGTATGTCACATATGCATAATTGGTTTGATTATAAAAATGTTATCTTTGCTGTTTTAATTATATATTTTTCTTAGAATAAAGATATTTTTTCTGTCTTTGGATTATTTTGTTAACTTATTATATTTGACATCAAATACACACATTTAAATACATGTTTTCTAATAAAATAAAAGTATTTTTTTAATTAAATCTGTAACATTTAAAAATTACATTTCCTAAATTTATGTAAATTTGTATTTTATAATTTCTTAATTATTTACCTTCATTGGATTATATGTATTCTAAAGCATATTTTCATAAGGCTATTAAGTTGTACTTATTTAACATGATTCTAAAAATATGATACATAAAATTCCATGGATGGGTAATCTAAGTATTAATTTTTTTACATTTTATTACTAACAACAAATTAGTTATGTATTTTTAATTTGTAAATGAAAATGGATTATAATTTATAGATTTATTAATTCATCTGTCATCATAACAAATCAACAAAATATAAACAATATTTTCAAGGCTTCTGTTTAAAATATTTAAATTTTTTCCTTCTCATAAAATATAAATGCAATCTTTTGGCATTTTTAATATAAAAAGAAGCAATTGGAAATCCTATACTTCATTTTTTACCAGAAGATAAAGTATTTTAAAATTAAAAGTACAAATTAAGATCTAAAAGTTTACAAGGAAGCTGTTATTTTTAGCAAGAAAATTTTAATTTTGATTAACACTTTCACTAAATTTACATTTTGGTATAGGACTGGCAAATGATATTAAAATACATCAAGAACAGCTAATTTCAGAAAAATTACTGAAAATTTTCCCTTAAATATTTAAGAAATGCATTTATGTTTCAGAAACATTATAATATGAGTTAACATTAAACAAATGATCAAATTAAATATTTAAAAAATGTTTGACTTTAGTAATCACAAAACTTTTTCCGTAAAAGGAAAACAGCGGAGAACATGTTAAATTATTTAATGTCTTTATTGTGTGTTTTCAAATTATTTCAATATTTTTTTGTAAAATTTAGGATATTTTAAACTAATATTTTGTAAGAATAAATTAAAATTATTAAATTAAAGTTACTTACAAATTCTGGAAAATATGAAATTTTCTTTATAAGGGAAAAGAAATATTTTCATTTACTAATTTAGTGATTACATCTTAAGTATTAAGCTTTTTTCTCATATACTTCAATATCTAACAGCTTTGCACTAAAGATATATTTTCAAATTCTTGAAACAGAATATTATATTTTCGAAAATAAAGTTCAATGACTTAATTCTAATATTAAAGCTAAATAATTTGTTCTTCAACCAGATAATTCTAACATAAGAAATAAAATTTATTTTTGTGATAAATTAATAAATTTTGATATGTATTTTTAACAGGTTAAACTTTATGTAAAATTAATACTTTTCGTGCTAGACAAAGTATTCATTTCTGGTTAGTGAATTTATGTTTACAAAAATTAATTTTGTGAATATTTACTTCTTTAATCAAAAATATTTGATTAACCAAATAAAAATTAGCCAAATATTTTCATTTATAACCATCAAAAGAAGAATGAAGTTAAATCACTATTGTACTAAAAAGTACTTTAAAAAAATATTTCTCTAAATTTATAGATTATAATGATTTGCATGTCTAAGAAGTTACAATTCTGTGAAGGCAAAAAATATTTTATGTAGGGCTAATTTGAATATGTGAATAAATGTGATATTGACAAGTTCTATATTAAATATTCAAATATTAGAATGCTATTGTAAACAATAATGTTAAGGTGTGTCCCTGTTTTTATATTTTTGATATTTTTCTCCTGTTGAAAAGCAAATATTCATAAGAGAGACTCATTAATTTTAGTATTTGTGTAAAACAATTTAAGAAATACTAAAATATATTTAATAACAATACAAGTTCTTGTATTGAGTGACATTTTTTACATAATTAGAAACGGAAATCTTTTAATACAAGAAATGTAATATGAAAAATTTGCTTTCAAATTTTTCACCAAAATTTTATGTTGTCAGTAGCCTACTATATATAATAAAATCTTTTGTTTGGTAATTTAGTAAGCTTTTTATTTTTTTAAATTATTAAAAGCATACAAAAGCTAAATTCTTCAATCTGTATGTATTAAAGCAACAGAAACGTTTCTTTTAATGATTCTGAAAACTATTTGATGATTTTAAAAATATAATATTGATTTTGAAAAGTATCTACAAGGATTACCAATTACAAATAAACAGCAAATTAACTAATTATTACAGCACACCTATTTAAAATCAATACATTTTTAACTATCTGGGAAATTAAAAATATTTTTATGATTTTTTAAAATTATACATATATATATATATATATATATATATATATATATATATATATATATATATATATATATATATATATATATATATATATATATATGACATATTTAAAATTTTTTAAAATGCATTTCTTAGAAGAATTTTTTAAATTAATATCCATTGTGATGGCTTCTTATATATTTTTAATTGTTTAAGATTTTTTTAAATACAGAAACTGCTTAGTAATAAATTAAATTTTATGATAATAATTTACAAAATAATTAAATAAAAATGCATTTTTAGTGTAATAAAAAATTATAATAAGAACTTGAAGAAATTTTCGAGTAGAACATTCACACAAAGCAAACTGCGAACACAGGTGTGTTTCTACAGCTGACAACGATTGATAGGCTTCCCCGCTGTAAGTCATTAGAATGTGATTATTGTAAGGTGGTCCAGGGTACAACGGAAATAGATCCCACCAAGAATTAGAGACTTTTGTATTCTTGACAGGTGCTAAAGGGGGAAAAACTTGCATTGCAGTGAAAGCCAAAACTATGTGGCCCCAGCGAAGCAAAAATGATGCACTCTTTTCACAAAACCCCAGACAGTTAAGGAGTTAAAATCCATGAGAAATGATATGAAAGAAATATATTTTTAATTGAATAGTTTTGAAATAAATATACATAAATACTCTAAAATTATTTTTACTCTTTTCATAAACATAATGTACAAAACAGAAATAACATAAATAAAATTCTTTTTACAAGTATATAGGACAAGAGTTCTTGAAACTAGTTTATAACAACTCTTCCATTTCTCTTAAAAATTGTTGATAAGCATCATCTTTTGTAGGAGCAGATACAGATGGATTTGGCATAGGTGCTGCTGCAGTGTAATTATCTTTGGCATGATCAACTATAAACAGAACAGAATAAATATTTTCTTTAATAAATGTAATAAGTTTGAGCATTTTTTAAAAGAAAAACATAAATAATTTCTTGATCCTAAATAAATAAAATCATATATATATTACCGTCACATAAATGTAAAAAAATAAGCTTAATTCAATATCAAAATCTAATCCTCCCATGATATGATAATTTCTATCAATATATTACAAGTTTATAGAACAACTACAACTTGAAAAGTGAAAAATACATTTTTTCATACAAATGCAATAATTTTAGGCAAACAAGAAAACTAGATCTGGTTTGGTCTATATTTTAAGTTCTAGAAGTAATTGAATTTTAAAATCTGATTCCCTTTTATTAACTAAAACAACACATATTTAAAAAAAAAAAGTGACCTTTCATACGTATAAAAACTGCAAATATACTTTTAAGATTAAAATGCCTCAAAAAGATTCTCAATTTGAAAGAGATGATACATATATACAAATCAATACTTCCATGACAATGATATGTTTTTGTAGAAAATGTCTCTTTTTTAAAATTAATTCACGATTTATATCATTTTGTTAGTAAAACAATTAACTCTAGATTTTTAATAGTTGGTAAGTTAAATAACTGGACACTCCACTTATTTATCCAGAAACACTATGCTTATTTATTGCCAGCATAAAAAAGTTTTTCAAAACTTTTAATAACTGAAAATTAAACCAGAACATTTATTTTTAAATGAACACTAGAAAATAATAATGATGACTTAAGAAAAATTTAAAATTAATTACAAGGTAGACATTTTTAAAATATGAATACATGCTCATTCAAGAATAAAGCTTCATTTCAATGTTCTAATTAAATCAATCTCACTAATTAACTATACAAAGTATCAATAGGAATCTAAGATTTTTCTGTTCTGTAGATTAGATACATATACAAATAGATATATAAACATACAAGGTGGAACACAGTAAAAAGCATTTTCAGAATTCATGCTGTGGTGTTGGTTGAAGAGAGTTAAGAATGGGTGTGTTTGATAGTGACTGAGTGGAGGATTATATTCAGCTGCTGTTCATGGGCCATAATGAGTGGACACAAAGAGCAATCATTTTGTGCTGAAGTGCGAACTTTTCGTTTGTGATTTGCAGTTCCCTTACACAGATATACTTCTGGATCGCATTCAATTGTAAATTGGGTAAGTGCATTCAGAACAACAGTCTTCTGTATGAAGAAGACCTAAGAGAAGAATTACAACACCACAAAATTTTGGGCAAGTTAGAATATCAATACTATAATCTCCGAAACGCTCAGCTCGAAAATAAGTTCTTGACATTTCAAGACATTCTCACCACCAAACTCTTCATAATGAAATGAATTTTCACTTCAATAAGACATATGTGGTGTAGTATTTGTCGCTAGGAGATTATATACAATGAAGAACATATTGAAGACATGCTTGCAAACCATATCTTGAAGCAAATTTGTTCTTTTCTGATAAGGCACATTTTGACCTCAAAGGGTATGTAAACAGAACATGTAGCACTGAAGTAAAACAAACCCTAGGGAATTTCACCAGAGATCTCTGCATTTCATACTGCATCACTGTGTGGTAAACCATGTCAAAAGTAGTATCATTGGTCCTTATTTTTTCCAAAAGTTTCACGCTATAACTATGAATTCAGACCATTAATTAACAATGCTGCAAGAGTTTTTCCAGGAGTCTTTCAAGGCAATGCAATAACAGTATATCTTGTTTCAATAAGATGGTCCACAGCATACACAGATGGCATTACCATGAATTTTCCGGTAAATGTTTCCTGGAAGGCTTGCCTCTCCAATGGGGGATCTCAATTGGCAACCCACACTCATTAGGCTTAGTTGCATGCAATTTTTTAGAGTTACCTGAAGTCAAAAGTGAATTGCAATCATCCCGAAACCCTAAAAGACCACAGAACAATATTGAGGCAAAAATTACAAGAATACCAGAAGACATCTAAAAGGAAGAAGGCAACAGTGTGTAGATTATGAAGGAATATTTGTCAAAGAGATTGTTTAAAATCATGTAATCAGAACTTCCTTTTACCCAGCTAAATAAAGGCAAACAAGGTGAGTCAGTCCTCTACCTCTGGTGCTCAGGTCTTTAGACTAACAAAGACTGCTTTTCCACTATGCATACTATGTTATGCGCATATTCAGTGAATCCTCTCCCATATAGACATTTTGGGTGAGGAGGAGGCAGATGTCCTGTCAACGATGGGTGTTGCAATTACTACTTCTAATTGTCTGACTTACTTTCAGCTGTATTCTGCAATACTGATAAAAGGACTTTACATGTACCTCTGGCAAATTCTTGGCAGTGAGCCAAATTCTTAGGTGGATCCCTCACTATGAACTGTAACAGATGCATCCAGGCAGTTCACGCCTGCATTCTTGGTGGCCATCTAAGAAGCCTTGTTTCACAGCGTGATCAAAAAACTTATCCAATTTGTCTGAAATAGAGCCAAAAGCAAGCCTCTCCTGTACATGATTTTAGATATCTCGATTTATCCTACAATGATCTATTAGATTTACCTATCCTAGTATATGACTTTTTGATGGTAAATAAACCCATAGATCTCATCTAGGAAAAGTTGGACACGGAGATTGGCAACAACAATAACAGAAACTTCCATTATTGACCAATAATACGAGTAAAATAAAAATCTATTTTTATTTCATTCCTCAATCAGGAAATTACATTTCTCCGTTTAAGTATATATATATATAAAATATATCATATGTAAGCATATTTATATAGATATATGTATTACTCATGGAACAGATTTTTTCTCAAAAACAAGTACAAAGTACTTGAAAAATAGTTGGCAAATGTAGATTATAAATGACATTTACAGATTTCCTATAAAATTTTTAACAGTTTATCATTAACACAGTATCAGCTCTTGAATATTTTTTAACTATTTTTAAAACAATAAATGTCAAATATTTAGTTATCAGTCATAAAATTCAATCTGATAGAACATTACAAAATTATTACATTCCTTGTTATTCTTACTGAGTAATGATCGTTATCTTAAAAAGTTTAAAGACTTGAATAAGTGACTAAATAATCTTTATGATTAATATTTAATCAATTATAAAGATTAATCTAATTGAATACTCCAAGGTAAATAATTCCTCTTTCTATGTTATAAATCAAAAAAACAATATACTTACATGTAGAGCCAACCTTTGAACTACCCTTTTTATGACGATCTTCTCGCTTGACTCGTAATGTTGTTGGCATGAATCTCATAACATCTGCACTCAAATTTCTTATTTGAGGTTTAGCTTCTATAGTTGCAGATCTCTGCCCATCATCAGTTGTTGTTGACATCTTGGGCCGTTGCATTAGACTAGGTGGTGCACTGAGCACTGTTATAGCAGGAGTAGCAGTACTTGTAGTGGTAGCTGTAGTAGCAGCTGCTGCAGTTGTTACAGATGGTGTTGCAGTAGACATTCTCGGAGGAGGTGCATTTGGTGGACGCAGAAGTCGAGGTGGAGGCACACCTTAAATGAATATATAGAAAAAAAACCAATGAATATAAAATATACAATAATTTAACTGTTGATATGTTCAACAAGTCAAAATTAAGGTTAAATAACAAGATTACACAAAGCATCAACACACATGGAAACATTATACTTTGATTTACTGAGATTACCTGGAGGTGGACCAGGAGGTAATCGAATTGGAGGTGCTCCAAGTCTTATAGGTAATCCAGGAGGTGGTAATGTTGGTCTACCAGGAGGTGGAGGAGGTACACCAGGAGGTAGCATTCGAGGAGGAGGTGGTATACCAGCACGAATAGGAGGAGGCCTAAACATTACTTGAACATTTGGTGGTGGACCTAAATAATAGAAAATATACTTTAAACTATGTATTTATAAAAATAGAAATATATTAGTCCTTAAAAAAATCTAATCTTGAGAAGGAAAAAAGTTAACGTAAAACTTCCAGTATCCAAATTATCTTTAAAGATTCCAAAATTTTTAAATATTAATATATATTTTATTTATATATATACTGTGATACATAATTGATGGTACTTACTACATTTTTGTTATTTGATGCAATTTAAAGTTATTTATTATTTATTATTATTATTATTTATTTTTTTTTACTTTTTAAAACAATAAAAGCTTTAAAATTGCATTTTAATCATAATTAAAACCTAAAAAGAAGTATCAAAAAGCTTCCAAATTATAATCAAAAATGAAAAATAAAACATATTCCAGTTTCATATCTTTTAATAACAAATAATAAGAGTTTTAATAACAAAATTATGAACAGAAAAAATATCAAGACAAATATAACAGGATATCAGTTTAAAGAAAAAATTTCTTTCTTTTTTGTGGTTGATCATTTGGCAAGAAAGTAAGTTGATGAGTGTGGAAGAAACCACACTCACCAACTTACTTTCTTACAAAAGAATCAACCAAAAATAAGTTTTTTCAAGTATCCACTTGTTAAGAAAAACAAGATTTGCTGTTTAAGCAGTTTCTGAGTTTAGAATGTCTTGCAACAAATACTGAGAATACATGAATCTACAAAAGTTATTGGTGTTAATAACTAATTATCATAAATAACACATTTTGTGTTTCATTTCATCAGTTTTCAAAGAAATACATTTTCACAAAAAAGTAATGGAATTAGATTTTATTATTATTATTTTATTGATTATCTGCATAGCATTTGATATGAATAAAAATTCAATGATCGGTTCCATATTAATCTGAAATTTCAATATTATTGGTAGTACTGTTAGTGAAAATTTCCCTTTGCAAAAAGCAGAAAATCAATTATTCATTCTGTTTCTTTTAAACTCCAGCAGAATATAGATATAATAAATATCCTTTATTTATTATTTGTTGTGTCAGTTTTCAAAAATTTTCATGTGTATTTTATTTGATTTGGGATTAAAAAAAATGATAACTCTCTCTAACCACGCTTATAAATTTTTTTTAAAAAAATTGTCGCTTTCTATTAGGTATATTAGGATTTTACGCTGATAAATTCAGTAAAAAGGTTGAATAACTATTAACTAATTTAATAACTCCTCTGAATTCTAAAACATGACTAATATAAGAATATCTGCAAGATTCTTTAATTTTTTAGTAAGTAATAATCTTGTAATTGCACAGCAATTACAAATAAATTGGCTAATTGATTTTGACAGCAAAACTTGATAACAGGAATTTATTAGTATTTTTCATTTTTAGATCTAACTCAATATTTATTAAAATTAATTGTATAGTAACAATATGCATTTATGGACCTTTTGATGTTGAGTTACAATTATACTTTTTTTAAATAACTTAAAATATTATTAATACATGCAAAAATAAATAAATTTTTTAAGTCATTTCCAATAATGACATTTAAAGTCTAGTAGAATAAAAGCCACTCATCTCAAATGAAATAAAATAAATATAATTATTAATGATAAAAACTAAAGGCTCATTTTAAACTTTAATTTTGTTGAAACAGCATTGTATGAATACTAATAAGTTTATACATGAACTACTTCATGCTTAATGAAATAGTGCCGTAGAAAAAGGGAGATTTTTCACAATTGAAAAACAGACAGTTTACTGCATAACATACAAACCAGATTCTAAAACAAAAACTTTAATTTTAACACTGCATTAAAAGAAACCTTCATTATAACACATGAAAAATTAACACAAAAACTTTTTTGAAATAGACAGCTAATTTGAATTTTATTACCTTGTGGTAAACGTGGAGGAGGACCAGGTGGTAATGGCGTTGTCTGTGGCAAGGGTGGAATAGGTATGTCTTCAAGTTTATGCTTCAAAACTGCATCTAAAGCTGAATCTGTTTCAGAGGTGTCCATTTCAGTGCTTTCTTTTTTCTACAATAGTTCAAATAAACACATCTTCAGTTTTATTTAAAATCTTCAATATCAATTCAACTTTTTACAATACACTTTTATTCTTTCCAGGAAATTATTTCAATTTTTATAGCAATAAGAAAATATTAAAAAAAAGTATATTAAAAATTACATATGTAATAATTTTACTGGAAGAAAATGTAGCTATTATAAAAGATTTATATTTTCAAATTTAAATTTAATGTAAAAAAAAAGGAAAAATAAAAGATAAGAAACCTTATTTCAATAAGTGTCATGAATTATTGGAATAAAAAAAATATCGGTAAATAGAAAATACTAATAATAGTTAACAATGGAATGGTAATTTTAAATAAAAATTTCAATTTAACTTAAAGATATTAAATTTTGATATTTTAATGGAAAATTTAGCATTATCAATTTTATACAAAAATTTTACCACTTGCGAAATTTTAAAAAACATAATTAAAACATATTAAATATCAATAATTACCTTTTCATTATCTACTTTATTTGCAGATTCATCATCACTACTTTCAGCTTCTTCCTTTTCATCAGCAAATCGGATTTTCCTACTTTTAACTTAAAATGAAACAAAGAAACATTAAAATAAATAATAGAAAACAAAAAACTAATGCTTTTGATATTTCTAGTTTTTAAGATCTACCCAATACCTGTTTTAATTTCTTCTTTTGTAGGCTGAGTATCTTTTTTCTCCTCTGAAGATCAAAAATAATATTTATTAGTAATGAAATGTTCATTGCTTATTTATAGTACTGACTTCAAAATTAAAAATTTACAGCAAAAAGTTATATTAAATTTTTGGATTGCCTAAAAATTCTTTGCAACATAATATATTAGAATTATTAAATATATTGGATTGAATGTTAATTTCACATGAAAATTTCTAAAAACACACTGACAAAAAGGAGAAAGGCCCCTAGAATTAGATACAGAAATTTTGTTTATTTATAAAGAAAAGACTAATTTAAAATAAAAATTAAAAAGCTATAGTCATTTCAGATTATTAATTTATTAAAGTACTTTGAACTGAATCAATTTATTAAATTATAAAAATCAAAATAGTATTTAATTATTATTTTAAATTGCATTCCATGTTATAAATGAAAGTATTTACATTATCTAAAAACTATAACATAGATACCTTGTGTCTCAAAATCCTCTTCATCACTAGAAAGATCAGGTATAGGACCTGGAGGAACACCAGGAGGTTGTAAAGAACTAGCTACAGAGTCTTTTTCACTGTAATTAATGAGTATTATCTTCAATTACTAGATTTCTAAAGTAAACTACATGTTCTTGAAAAATATTTTAAAAAAATCCCTACTATTTTTATAAAGTTTTATAAAAATTGTAACAAATAATGTAGGAGCATTTGACCCAACTGTAAAAAACTTTACATGAATAAAAACTTTTTCAAAATTTTAAATCAAATTTGTCTTTGCATATAAATGTAAGTTCCAATTTAAACTTAAAATATATATAAATTTAATAACACATATTGCAACACTGTTGTAATACAGCAAAATTCAAGAAATGCATTTTATAAAATTAACAGATTATAATATATATATATATATAGATAGATTTTATTGTAACTGAATAGTACATATCATTGAGAATTTGACCCCTGTAAAGAACTTTACATGAATAAAAACTTTTTCAAAATTTTAAATCAAATTTGTAGCTAACAGAAAAACAATTTTAAATTGAAGGAAGAGAAGAAAAACACATTTTGTTTTCACAAAGTTATTAAATAAATTTGAATGTTTTAGTGTAAAATATGAAAACTGTAAATATTTCAATGCTGAGACTGTTCCAGTTATGTAAAAGTTGAATTTTGCAAGAAATTTTCAGTAAACGTATTATTACACTGTTGTTGTTTTATTATTATAGCAGGTATACACATTTGAACCTGCTATAATTTAGTTACTTCAAGTACTACTTACTTACATATATATAGATGAATATATTTGGATAATAAATGATATTATCCAAATATATAAATATATTTGGATAATAGATTAATACATTTGGACCCCTAATTATCACATCATTCACAGAAATTGAATGAAAATTCGGCATTTGAGGTATGCGTTCAAGAATGATATGGAAAACAGTGTGTCTCAAACAGTTATGATTACAATAAGAAAATTTCAAATAGCAACAACCAGTTTTTTTTTTTTTTTTTTTTTTTTTTTTTTTTAAACTAGAATGCGACTTTTAAACTGGAAAACACTAAACAGCGTTGGATTGGCATCTGTACAACAAAAATATTTGGGTTAGGCAGGAAAAAAGTAGAAAGGACTTTGTCATGCATAAATGTTTGTTTCATTTGCATTACACATCACACTGTTTCTTCAGCTGAGATTCCAGCATGATAAGTCCAACACAAAACGAGAAGAAGAAACCAAGAAACAAAAAATTTTGGGTTCAACGTAAAACAAAGTCATGAATGAAATGGTTAAGCAAGGTGAAAGAAAAGACACTGCATAACTTTGCTTTCTGCTATTCTGAACAAGATGACGCTTACAGGGAAACAATGTGAGAAAATCGTAAAGATCTACACTACTGGCCATTAAAATTGCTACACCAAGAAGGCGACATGCTACAAATGTGAAATTTATACGAAAGGAAGAATGTGCTGTGATATGCAAATGATTAGCTTTTCAGAGCATTCAGACAAAGCAGGCGCCAGTAGCGACACCTACATTGTGTTTAAATGAGGAAATTGTTCAACCGGTTCCTCATACACAAATTGCATTTGAACATTGTTGCCTGGTGAAAAGTTGTGATGCCTCGTGTAAGAAGGAGGAATGCGTACCAGCACGTTTCTGACTTTGATAAAGGTCGAATTGTAGCATACCAGGATTGTGGTTTATCTTATCTCAGTATTGTTGCTTGCGTCGGTCGAGATCCAATGACTGTTAGCAGAATATGGAATCGATGGGTTCAGGACGGTAATACGGAATGCCATGCGGGATCTCAACGGCCACCTATCACTAGCAGCCGATAAGACAGGCATATTATCCGCATGGCCGTAATGGATCGTGCAACCACGTCACGATCCATGAGTCAAGAAACGGGATCGTTTGGAAGACAACAAGTGTCTGCATAAACAGTTCAAGGACGTTTTCAGCAGCATGGACTCTCAGCTCGAAGACCATGGCTGCGGCTTCCTTTGATGCTGCGTCATAGACAAGAGCACCTTCAATGGTGTGATCAACGACGAACCTGGGTGCACGAACGTCATCTTTTCAGATGAATCCAGGTTCTGTGTACAGCATCATGATGGTCCCATCCGTGTTCGGTGGCATCCTAGTGAACACACACTGGCAGCGTGTATTCGTCATCATCATACTGGCCCATTACCTGACATGATGGTATGGGGTGCCAATGGATACACGTCTCCGTCACCTCTTGTTCGCATTGATGGTGCTTTGAATAGTGCACGTTACATTTCTGGTGTGTTACTACCCGTGGCTCTACCCTTTATTCGAGCCCTGCGAAACCCTACGTTTCAGCAGGATAACACCTGACCGCATGTTGGGCTGTTGCCCTGGTCAGCACGTTCTCCAGATCTTTCACCAATAGAAAACGTCTGGTCAATGGTTGCCGAGCGACTGGCTCGTCACCAAACGCCAGCCACTACGGTTGATGAGCTGTGGCATCGTGTTGAAGCTGCATGGGCACCTGTACCTGTACATGCAATCCAATCTCTGTTTGACTCAATGCCCAGGCATATAACTGCTGTTATTACTGCCAAAGATGGTTGTTCTGGGTACTGATTTCTCAGGATCTATCCAGCCAAATTTTTTGAAAATTTAATCACTTTTTATTTCTAGTATAATATATTTGTCCAATAAATATCATTTTGTTATCTGCATTTCTTCCTGGTGTAGCAATTTTAATGGCCAGTAGTGTATTACCTGAATGGACAAAATGCCGGAGAGACACTGCATGTTTTCTGTAGAAACCATGGATTACGGCAACTCCTATGCACATTAACAGTGCTGTATGGGACTTGATTCATAAACTTGCAGAAACTGGTTGCCCAAGCGACCAATCTCAGTATGGTGGATCTTCCTTTCCAGTTTAAGTTGTTGCAGAAATTCATCAAATGATAAGCACAATTCATCCCGTAAGTGCATGCGGTGTTTCATGTATTCTGAATCGGCTAAATTCAACAATCTGCAAGATTCTGCACTCTATTCTATGCATGTTTCCTTAACAATTTCAGCATATTCAGATGTTAGAAGCAGGAGACTATCAATTATGCCTGGATTTTGCAAATCAATTCCTTATCCGGTATAATGAAGATAGCACATTTCTCTTTATCTGGTAACATGCATTCGAAAAACTGTGTCCAATGGACAGAATAATCCACATGATGTAATTGCACATTTATTATAGCAAGAAAAGGGATTGTGTGTTGTGTTGTAAAAAGTACAGTCAACCTTGGCTCTTCCTTTTTTGAAAAGGTTACTGCTGGTGATCTGCAAATGTTTACAGTAACGAGTGGTCACTATCAGGACATGTTAATTCGATATGCGATTGCTGCATTACAATGGCAAAATGCTCTATTTGTAGTTGTGTGGATGCAAGATGGCGCTCCTTTACATGCAGGGTCTTCAGTCAAATATGTCTTAAGTCAACAATCTAGTGACAAGGATATCTCTCATCATTTCCAGTTTCCATTGCCACCAAAATCTTCTGATCTGACACCAATGGACTTCTGGATGGGAGGATATCTGAAATCCAAAGCCTAGTAGTTTTGTCTGAAAACTGCATCTGATTATAAAGATGCTGTCAGAAATACGATTCAAGAAATTCCTATTGTTATGGTATGTGCTGCAGTGCTATCCCCCACCTGCTGCATGTAAAATCTTCTCATGTGTGAAGGAGGTCCTGTGGAGAATTTGCGAAACAAAATAAAATGCTTTATTTTATGTTGCTTATTGGTATCCTTATTGGTAGTTCTCAATTTTAGCTATTTACTGATGATGATTTTCATGCTACAGTTTTGCATTTGAACGCTCTATTTAATGTTTTTCAAAATGAATATCTTATTCCAATACAAAAGATTTGATATTTTCAAAATCTTTTCATTGTAATCATAACTGTTAAAGTAATATTGTTTTCCATATGATTCTTGAGTCCATATCCCAAAATATCTTATGACAAAATTTCATTCATTTTTTATAATGGTATGGTAGTTAGGGGCCAATATGCCATATGTCGGGATCATTTTTTATAATCACCCTGTATGTATGTATGGATGGATGTGTGTGTGTGTATATGTACATATATATGTTAATATTTATGACCATGAAATGCATAAAATATAGGAAAAAAGAAATCCACATTAGAAAATTTTTTATGGATCAAAATTACCCTTTTTTTGCAAAACTATTATCATTAAAAATCATTATAAATTATTTATTTCCTTTTAGTAAATATTTAATGTTCTATGCAAACAATTTATCAGTTATACCAGTTTTTTAATAATTCAAAACCAAATCTAAAATTTTTGTTCAAGCAACCACTTTTACATT
Source organism: Latrodectus elegans (assembly GCA_030067965.1). Classification (NCBI taxonomy): domain Eukaryota; kingdom Metazoa; phylum Arthropoda; class Arachnida; order Araneae; family Theridiidae; genus Latrodectus; species Latrodectus elegans. The sequence continues at coordinate 96,032,514 of CM057822.1, forward strand.
GCTTACTACAGTATTATATTGATTAAGCTATCATAAATTTTAAGAAAAAGTCACTTATTTTGAGTGCATTCTTAATATAAATTATTCTTATATTTCTAATACTAAATACTTTTCTAGTTGTAGAAATTTACACCAGATTTGAAGAATAATTCATAGTTAAAATTAGTACTTAAATGTAAAAAAAAAGAAATAATCATCACTAAATTAATTTTTTTCACTACAAAAAGAATTACAGTGAGATATTAAAAATTTTTCTCTTTGCTTTTCTGTTTTACTTTCTCAATGCATTTTTAAATCTTAAAAATAAAAAAATAATAAAAACTAAAAAAAAAAATGGCAAGAATCAGAAAATGTGATAATCTACAATCGAATCTCTCTCTACTCATAAAACTAAAACTCAAAAGGAGTGATAATAATTTTTTTTTCTCATAGTCATAGTCTCAATGCTTGTAATTTTACATTTATATATTTCAGTTAAATGACATATAATACATTTTTCATATTTATACTGTATTTGTATTAGAAGATTAATTGAAGTATGTAATTTTCTTTATGTTGAATTCTATTTAAATTTTTTTAAATAAATAATATTGTACTTTAAAAAAGAATCTTTGTTACCTTGTTTCCATTTGGAATCACTGTTATGGTCAAACTGCTTGAACATAATATAATAAAATACAATTATATAAAGAAAGATGTGTTTCATGTCAATTAATAGATTAAATCAGATTCACAGACTAAAATTTTTCTATTATTGTGGTAAGGAATTTTATAAAGTTTCTTTTAAAAAAATTTCTTTATAATGTCAACACACAGTTTAAATGTGATTGCATCCCTTATAATGAAACAAGAATATTTAAATTATGATTAGAGTTGTACACATTTTTTATTCAAGCAGCAAAGTTTCACAAAATATAAGTAATTCAATAAAGTATTTTTAGAATATTGCAAAACTGAATCCTTACATTTAAAAATAACAGAATTATTATAAATGTAAAATTGTACCTAAATGCTTGTGTTTTCTTTAATATTGAATGTGGAACTAAGGATTCACCTTCAAGAACACCTTCCATTTCACTAGGCAAAGGAATCTGAGATGTTACTGAAAGTAAAAAGCATTTTATTTATAATGTCAATGGATGTTTTTGTTTGAGAATCGATCTTAAATTAAATATTTACAAAACATGGGCATTGCTGGAGTATCTGGCAAAGGAATGTCATCAACTTGAACCTGTTGAGCAAGACGAACAGACTCTGCAATTGGGAAGAAAGCAATAAATTATAAAAGTAAATACAGAATAAAAATTAAAAGTACTGATATTAAATGATATGAGCTTAATACCTGAAATACATTCACAGAAACTTAGCTAATTCATATAATACCCTTTGCAAGGCATCAATTTAATTTATATCAATATAAAAATGTGGCAATTAATTATCATTATAATTATCTGCATAACACAATTTAAATCTGGTATATTCAAAATGTCTTACGTACTGTTTACATTTAAGAAAATTTTTTAATTGAAGCTAAATAAAAATGTGCATTTAATGAATTTTTCAAAAATGTCTAAATACAATTTTATTCTGATGTAATTTCTTCTAAAACATATCAAATAAATATTATGTATTAAAAATCATATTTTAGAACTTTAAAAATTTAAAATAGTTATGGTCTCAAGTAGATTTATTTGAGGGAAAAGAATAGCTTAAGCACACATTAAGATAGCTTGTATTCTTAACTTGTGTAACCCAAAAATGTAACAACCAAAGAGTTAAGCAAACATATAAAAAGTTTTTACATGCATTTCATTTTTTATTAGAACTTATTTTTTTCTTTAAATAAAACTATTAAAAAATCAGACAATTAATTAATATTAAGATTTTATTAAAAATCAAGAATTAGTAAATTAAATTTTTCTAAATGGGAAATAAGGCAGTTTTTAAATAGATTATTTTTTGATAAAATAAATAATCAAAACAAAACATTTACCAAAATATTTAATAAGAACATTTCTCCTTGACTCATATTCCAGTTCTAATTTTTTCAGTTCATTGTACCTTTCTCTATCTTCTTTATACTGTAGGAATACCAAATTTACATTATAATTAGGAATGATTCACTCAAAAAATAAAAATTTTTAAATAAAAACCAGTTAAATGGTAATAAAGCAATTTATTACTTATTTGATTATAAGAATCGCAATATGTTTTTCTCTAATGCTACAATTTACCCTATTTTCAACCTGTTTTCTTTTTCAAAGAAAAAGTCTGATCAGTTTTTTAAATATATTTTCATATTATATATTTTAATTAAACATAGCTGTAGATTTGAAGTCTATACGCATGTTAAGGAAATTGTTAATAGGTATAAACTACACACAATAAGAGCATAAATTAGTTATATCATAAATATTTTTTCACAGGTAACAATACACATTCAAAATATATAATTTGATGAATTATTCCTTTCATAAATTTTATAACCTGTTTTCATGATGGGATGAATGAAAGCTGACTTGGAAGTAAGAAAGGAAAAAATTTTTATATTTAAATGTTCAAGGATAAAAGCATTTTAAATTCAAAAAAATATTTTTTTCAGGGAAAATATAAAACTATGATAAATTTGACACAACAATTTTCCATCAACAACATTAAAATATGATTTTTATCAAAATGCCTTAATTAAAAAGTATAAAGATTTATTCTAAGAGACTCAAGATTCTTTGTCTGCATTGATATGAAAGTTAAAGGAAAAAAAGTGATGAAAATTAAAAAGAAAATTTCAATGTTGCTGTAACCAAGACATTGGTCTTAAGATTTAAAAAAGATTGTTTACAAATATTGAAATTATTAATTAAGAATTCTATTAATTAATGAAATTTTTAAAAATTTAAACTTTTCTAGCCGATTTAAACTAACTATAATGTGGATGTTTAGTCTTGCCTTTTTCACATTTTGCTTTTCAACTATTTTAATGTCAATATGTTTATGGTTGAATCAATAGAAAATGGCTTCTCAAATTAATGCTTAGGTCTTTATATAAGAAATTGTTTTATAAAGAAACTGAATTTCGAAAATATTCTCAGACATTCAATGGTGAACTTTGCCTTGTTTGCTGTCTTCAAAGAATGCGAGAAGGCACAAAGCAAATTTCTCAACAAGTCATATTTACATGCAATCTCAAAATGATGTCATAATTAATTATGTGCAACATGGAAGAAATATTATCTGACATCATGGATAGTTGAAATCAATGCCGATTTAAACTAACTATAATGTGTGTAATAAATTGGGTAATCATGATCGTAACTGGAATAAAAGAAACAACTGTTTTATGGTTAATAATAAATGTAAAATAGAATATAATATGTAAATTATATTAGAAAAGCAAAAAATCATTCAGCTATTAAAATACTACTCTAGTTCATAAACATTTATGTTGTTTAGTATTTAGTAAAAGATATTTCCTATATTTGATTTTCACAGCATGTATTTTGGGATAACCATAATTTAATAATAGATTTTCTATAGTTTCATAAAAATCAGAGTTTATTTGCAGATTTTCATTGCAACAGATTTAAAAATATACAGAAATCAGTATCCTTAAACAATAAATATAAGCATGTTGTAATATAAAAAGGAAAAATTATTAAAATACTTACATACAGTCTCATTACTCTATCCCACGTTTCTTTTAGTTTTTTTCGCTTATCTTTCAATACTTTCTCATTTAATAGAGGTGGAGAATTCACATTAAATTCTATAAAAAAAAAATAAACGAAAAATTTTACAATACAAAATATTTTTAGATGAAAATTTTTTTTCAGAAAATAATAAAAACTAATTTAAATGTGTTGTTTAATTTTAATACATATATTTCTAAAGAATAATAAAATTCTTAAGAAAAACATAGATTCTGCTAATAAGCTACATTTAATATTATTGATATTGTAATACTGAAGTGTTTCAATTTGGTTAAATATGTTGGTAGTTTTATAGTAATTTTTTGCACATGAGCATTTAAAGCAGCTCAAAATATATGGTTAAAATAGGATTCTAAGCGACATAAGCATCATCACTTAAAATAAAAATTAAAACCACGAATTTTAACAATAAGCTAGAAAGCTAACCATTTAGGTATTACCTTGGCATACTTTAATCTGGATCTAAATATTGATTTAAAAAGGAGTATGAATCAATATAAGCATCTTCACTCACAATGGGACTCAAACCCATTATTGTTGGACAAAAGGCTACATAGCAAACCATTTAGCAGTTAACTTATATATTAAATTATTATATAAAATTATTATTAAAAAAAGCTGTAAAAATTAGTAATATTTCATTAGAAAAATAATAGGTTAAACTTTTTCTTTTATCTTTGCAACAAAATATAAAGAATAAATATATAATAGTGAGGCTAAATGTACTTTCGATTAAGAACAAAAAACAAATTTGATTAATTGACTCAGTAAAAATCTTCAGTATCTCTGAATTAAATAAGCCAAAATTTATTCCTTGTGTTTCATTTGCATCCAAGCAAAAATGTTGTAGAATGCATTTATTTAGTAATATAACATATTCAAATATGCATTATATTTAAAGAGCTGTGGTATGAAAAACATAAGCCATAAAATGCAAATAGCAAAATCTTATATAGTCCGTGAAGTAGAATTGTTGTGAAAGCTGCAAGATGGATTCAGAGCTTTTAAAATACACTATAACATCAATTGATAGCATAATACACACATACCAGTCAAAGAGTGATTAATACTATACAAAACTCAGAAGAAACTAGGAGTAAATATTAGAGACATTAAAAATAACTTTAGTGTATGCACAAGATTGTTTGATTAATATTACTTTAATATAATTTGTGTTTGAATTTTTAAAAAATATCGCTAAATTAAATCAAAAGAGTTAATTATTTAGTCCGAAAATTCTATGAAAGGGAGCAAAATCAATTTAATAGGAAAAGAACATGGTAACTTTTAAAAATATATAATCTCACACACTTTTTATTTATTTATTTTTTTTATATATATATATACACTGTTTACTTTTGAATTTATTCAACTGACTAATATTTCTATGGTAAAAAATTAGTGGTTTAGTGGAGAGAAAGGAAATTTTAAGATGACAAAGGAAAATTAGACTTTGGTGACAATTTCTAAAAAAAATTTTTTTTATTATTTTTTTATTTTTTGTGAAAACTGAGCAATTACAAAAGACACATTTTAATTCAACACACAATGCAATTAGTAGAGCAGAAAAAATAATATTAGTTATTTAACTTTAAATTCTTTCTTTAATTTTTATATAATTTCATTTGTTTATTTTTAATATTTATTCATACAATATTTAACTAATAATTTCACTCTCTCTAATGGATTTTAATTCATTTAATACATAAAAATAAAAAATATCAAACTATGTATTTTTGTATAAAAAATAACATAAATTTTAAATCTGTGTATGTAGTATTTCATATTGGCATTGACACTTAATTGTTTTACCTAAAGTTTAAAGAATGAAAGGAAAATAAGTTTACAATTAACTCCAATTTTTTAAATTAAACTAATAAAATTCCACTCTTTTATTTTAATATTTGTTAATGCAAAATTAATATGATCTCATTATAATAGAACCTCTATAAATGAATAATTAAATCTGAAAGCAATTAAATTGTTTAAAAATGGATAGAAAAAATCCCATCCAATTTGTCAATGATTTTCAGGAAAATATAATTAATTCATAATCCAATAAATCATGTGGAAATTGTTATGAAATTATTAATACACAAATAATAAATTTCATTACAATGCAAAAAATTTTACAAAAATAAAATACTGACTTAAAAAAGTTATGTTTTCTTAAGGAAAAACATTTTTAGACAATTTTTTTGTGAACATATTAAATGAAGATTAAAAATAACTTTCCCTAACCTTTGGGTTACCAAGTACTTTTCTCAATTAAAAAATTCATTTTTCTACTAAATCTGTTTTAATGAAAAATTTAAATTTCTACTAAGTCTTTTTTAAACTAATTCAATTCAAAAAACTGATGACATTGTAATATGTTGATATCAATGTTTTCTTAACTCAAGTTAAAGGTATGTTGCATGATAATCCATTTTTTAATAGTAACAATTTTTATATCTTCAAACAAAATATTTTATTTAAAAAAAATTTTACAAGTAAAAATACTCAAGAGTTTACTTGATTCTGCAATAATTAAGCCTGTATTAAATTAATTGAGAAACAGCCTTTTTTAAGGCTGTTTCAGTTTTAAGGCATTAATCTTCATTTCAAGTGATTGCCAACACCTTCCAAATAATGCTACCAATTGTTTAATTAAAATGCTATTTTTGCATTGCCTGGTACAGATAATCAAAAAATAGCATAACAAAACACTGATTAAGGACTTGAGGTGTACAGTGATGTATAAAATGATTGAACATAGTGTGGTAATGTAAATAAATATAAAATTCAAATAAACCAAACAATGCTTTAAATCCTCTACTATGGAGCAAAATATAAACAACAATCATAAAGCAATGTTAATAATATGCTAAATGAAAGAAAAAAATAAATCCATAGGTGGTAAAATTTAATTATTGAAATAAGTATTTGTCAATTTTTTTTATACTTTAATCATTACAAAATGTATTTAATATTAAGAAAGTTAAAGAACAATATTGAAAAAGAAGATTGATAAGTTATTGTGCATAGAAAACTGCTTAACAAAAGAAATAACAACACTATACATGTAGACATCAAGCAAAAACTTTTGCACACTTTTTATGATAAAAAAATTTTTTTCTTCAAATGTAATAATTCTCAACTCAATATAACAGTACAAATAAAATTGTATTAATGATGTCATGGTATAATCAATAAAATTAACCAAATACAATTTCTGATAACTATATAAACTGCTTTAAAATACATATTTCATTACTACATAATGAAATTAATTTGTTTCTTTGTTTTCAAAATTTTGAATGTTGGAAACTTAACATAAGATTACTGAATGAAATAATTTCCCAATATTTTTGCCAAAAACAATACCATTTAAATAATAAGCTGTTAAAAGAATTTTGAATCTTTTTATTGTAGTATCAGAAAAAAATTCATTATAAGTTATTACGGATATTAATTAATGAGTTTATAATATAACTTATTATAAAAATAATTTAATAAATAAAATATTAAAATAATTTTATGATAATACTAAGAACTTATCTTTTTACAATTTAATTTGTTCAGAATCTTAAGGAAAGTTTTAAAAACATCAATTTTTTAGAATGACAACAATTTATTTTACATTTTCTTTATCACGTGCATCAAAAAGTTCTTTAAACTAAAAAGTGAAAGAATAGTTCAAATAAGTCATGAACACAGATCATTCTTTAATCAATAAGTCATAAGTACTCAAGCAGTTGTTAAAAGATTTATCAGAGTTATGATCATTTAAACTGTTCAGAAACACTTGCATTGTGTTCAAAATTTTTAAAACACACTAAACAAATATTTTTATTTTTAAAAATTCCTTTTGGTTTACCTATTTGTTATTGAACTATGTCTAAAGAAAAATAAAAAGCAGCCAATAAATAAAATGAGCCTTTTTAGAAAATATATTGAAAATTAACTGAAAGAAAAGATAAGTTAACTAAGAATTAACAATCCATTAATTATATTTTCTACTCAAAAATAATTTTAGCTTATATTATCAGAAATAAACAAGGTAACCATTGTCAACAATGATTTAGTAGGACATTACTCAGGACTATGTGAAAATATTCAACAAAATACATAACAAAACTGTATTTCAAGATTGATTTAAGTGTTAATAGTCATAACTGTTCTTAATGAATATCATTTTAATGCTTCAATTTTCATAAATATCTTTACACCTCCTTTATGAAAACAAAGAAACAAGATGATGTAAAGATAATTAATATTAACCCGCGACGACGCGCGCTTCTGTTGTGACTCGAAGACGCGCATCGGGCTTCAGAGAGGCCGAAACGTTTTTAGTGAGAAAATGCAAAATAAATTTACATTTACGCTACCGAAAATCTAAGTTTTACAAAAGCATACTACTGAAAATATAAAATAATGTTTTTCAGATAAATACCACTTTCAAATTACGCAATTACAACTAGTTTAAGTACAAAATATTTAAAATAGTTTAAAGGTTCTTTTCTCTTTAAAACTTAAAACTACAAAACATACATGAGACATAAATTATTACTAGTATTTATTATTAAAAATTATTTCTACTTTAGTAAATTAAAATAAAACTTTAATTAAATTTTAATTAAATTAAAATTAAAATTAAATATTATAGACATTTGCAGCAAACAACGCTATGTTCCTCGTATACATTTTTTTTACACGCTGCACAACACATTTGGGATTTTCTGTCCTTTGTACTGGGACATACATGACATCTTTTTCTAGAAATTTTTGCTTTTTTTTTGTGTGGGAGTATCACAGTTTTCACTCTTGATTTACAATTCAATTGGTCATGCAATTGACGGAAGAATAGCCTGCATACTTCTTTCTTGAAGGTGGTCCTTCAATAATTCCTAAAGAAAGATCTTTTATAAATAAACTTCTTTTCTTACACTGAGCACGGGTGGCGATTTGATGACAGTAATATGATACGAATTTACAGTAGCAATATTCAGCATACAGAAAAAATATGACCATAGGCCATCTTTTACTTATCCTGGCAGTAGAATATGTAGCTGACATTTCATCCACTACATCAACTACGCCTTTGTAAGGTTATAAAATGTTATAATCTCTGGTTTCTTTGCTTCTCCTGTAGAAGCGTCAATTGCACCACCATAATGCATTGAGGATAAAAGAACAGCACATTTGTTTTTTCGTACGTAGAAACCAGTGTTAAATGTTTTTGGAATCCAAATAATGTTGAATATTTTTCTTGTTTTTTTCCAAAAATGAATTCCTTTGGAAGTTCTCTTTTATTTTTTCGGACTGTTCCCACAAGTGTAATTTTTTCTTCAAGAGGTCTTTAGCTAAATCATAACTTGTGTACCAATTGTCAACAGTTAGGTTGCGTCTGAATTGAAAATAGGCTCTAGTAATCTTTTTACAATTTTATCTGGGCCATTTTCAACGTTATATGGTCCTGCTGGTTGAGTTCCTGCATAAATCTCTAGGTTCCATGTATAAAATGTTCTCGCATCTACCAAGGCAAAAATTTTTATTCCATACTTGGTTGGTTTATTTGGCATGTACTGTCTAAATGAACACCTTCCTCTGAACGGTTCTAATTTCTGCCGATTGTCACATATTCCCCAAGAGTTTGAACTTTTTGACAATTTGCGACGAACATTTCAAAAATATTTCTGATAGAACAAGTTTATCCACTTCTCTTCTAGAAGAACGATCTCTTATATCATCAAATCTGACACACCTCATCAGAAATAAAAACGTTTATATCACATAGTCACGGTGGAAAATGTCAATTCCCGTTCCATCAGTAGCCCAGAGGTCCTTTACATTTACATGGGAAGATTTGTGCAGTCCACCAAAATAGAGAAGTCCTATAAATGCCTTTATTTCAGAAATTTTTGTAGGATGCGTCTCTTTCTCTTCCAAATTTACATGCAATTGATCGAATATAAATATTACGTGCACTCGACAATAATTGATATCATACTTTCATCAATCAGAAATGTCTAAGAATTTATTGGCGAGGATACATTTTTGTTTCCAATATTTCCAGGCAATTTTGAAATGATATTGTGAGCAGGAGTTCTCATTTTCTTGGCTCTTTTTATGCCATATCGTTTTACCGTCTTTCCCAACGTAATCATCGGTGGATTCACAAGCGATACACTTCACTGTCTGAATCTAGCTCCTCTTCTGAATTCGATTGATGATCACTAATTAATTCTTCATCAACAATTTCTTCATCTTCCTCATTAAGAGATTCTTCATCTGTTGAAACTTCAGCTAATAATTTTGCAATTTTTAGCATTCCTCTTTGTAACTCAAGTATCGAGACATTATTGCGACCGTCTCCATTGCTTACAAAAATAGCTATGCGACAGCGCCGCAGATCGGGCTTTCGAGGCCAGCGCAGCTGTTTCCTGACAGCAGGTGTTCCATTTTCAAGAAACAAGAGGGTGAAATTCCTAGAATGACTAGGGGCAGGTGGCAAATGACCTTGGACGCAGCTACTGGGGAATTTGAGTTTCTACGCTGAAAAACTGATTTTCTGCAGAATTTTTTTTAAGCGCTCGGGCCTCTGAGGCCCGAGGCGCGCGCTCGCGGGTTAAATAAATCTGCCAGTCGTAATTAAATGTTAGAATCTCTGAATTGGTAATTTATTTGATATACAAGTTATAAAAATCTGTATTCCTTAATAGTATATTTCCACTATTATTATAATATAATAAAGATAATATAGAAGAACGCTGTTACTTTAGTTCAAAAACTGCTTTCCTATAGAAATATCAAATAATTAAAAACTAAAGAAGCATTATAGAATAATAATAAACACTTTATTAAATTTAAAAATACTTATGTAAGCACTAACCACTTTCAAATACATTTTATAAATATTTTTAAAGTTTTAATTTCTTACCCATCTCATCAATTTTTTCCATATCACTTATGAGCTGTAAAGGATCTTTCCCTTTTAAAACAGCAGCTCGCACCATTTGTCTTTGTTTTTTATTCTAAAAAAATTTTTTTGATTATTGTAACAAATGTTATGTTTGTTAATTCACTTTTTTTTTTTATCAAAATATTATGATTCTAAGAATAAATATCAAAATGACAAAAATCATAAGAACTATATTATCTAAAAAATATATGTATATGAATGTAATACTAAGTAAGATAAAATCATATATATATGTGTGTGTGTGTGCAATAAAGATTACAAATTTTAAAATTATTGAAATTACAATGAAAATATTATTACATTACGTTATAATATTATTATATTACGTACTTTTTGTTGACAGAATTTTGTGTAATAATAATTTCATATAATATCATTTGTCATATAATAATTATTATACATTACCTTTTCAACAATGTTATAAAAATATTCAAACTTTTATGTATTCTTAATTGATTTTCACATACATATTTCAAAATGGCAATTTTGTTTATGATTTTGAGTATAGTTTTTTATTCATGAAATCTCATATTTTTCTAAATATGATTTTGGTTTGTCTTTTCCTTCAAAAAAAGCTGATTCAATGAGTTATTTACAATATATTTGAAATTAATACAAACATCAAGGCTCATGGTGAAAATTAAATCCTTGAATTACTAAACTGGGGACAGGAATCAGCAATTAAATCACAAAGTCACCCTTGTTAAATAATTAGATTTTAGAATATTTAATTGTAGTAACAATGTTAATATAAAAATGTTTAATTTTATATCTAGCATTATTAGAACAACAGTCTTAAAGATAAATATTTATTGTAAAAAGAAAAACTCTTAAAAAACAGAATGTTTAAGCGACTAAAATATTGTTCCTGAGTATACAAAATAAGTTTAAACAATTCAAAATTGTTACCTTTTTTAATTCTCTTTTCCTGGCTTCTTTTCCTATAATAAGCAAAAAATAATATTAATTTGAATTAAAAGTATTTTTAATAATATACTAACATATCAATAAAATATTGAATTTATGCAGGAAAGAAGTTAGAGATATTTTTTAAATTAAAGAAAAAATATAAAATTTAAGAGAAATGTAAATTTTAAAGACACTGAAATAAAGATATAATTTAAATTAGAGTTAAAAATTAATTTTCATCAATACAATGCTAAGTTATACATTTGCATATCTTCTTCCTGCTTTTAACATAAATAATGCATAAACAATGTTAAAAAAATCGTCTAGGTGGCAAAATAAATAGTAATGCAAAAAGCACCTTGTTGCAACCAAATATTTTTGGTGTATTTTTGAGTTAAGTGAATTTTTTGGTAGAATTTATACTTTTTTGGGTAAGTTGAATTTCTTATTGTGTCACAGAAATCAAGAACATAAAGGATACTCAACAACATTCCACATTGGCACTCTAAGTTTATAAGTCATTGCAAAGCAATTTGAAAACTTTGTTTTAACCTTATATTTTCATCAGAATTCTTAGAAAGATATTCTGATAAATTTTCTTAAAAAAAATTATATAACATATTAAATATAAATATACTAACATATTAATAAAATATTGAATTTATGCAGGAAAGAATTTAGAGATATTTTTTAAATTAAAGAAAAAAATATAAAATTTAAGAGAAATGTAAATTTTAAAGACACTGAAATAAAGATATAATCATAATAATAATCATAAATCAGAAAATAATACATCAGAAATATATTATCTTCTTTTTTATACTTTTTCTTTATTGGCCCTACAGTCCCGGATGACCATTATTGCACATTGCTTGTAGTGCAATGTTACTCCAGACAGCTCTGTCATTGGCCTTATTTTTCCAGTTGTAGAGACCTTTAAGGTTGTTCAAGACACCATCAAGCTATATTTCTTTTGGTCCACCTATTGGCTCATTGCACATGGTTTTCTAATGCAAGATCTTAGACACTTGGTTATCAAATGATCTCTTAATGTGCCTCAGTTATGAAAACTCTGCGCTGATAAATCTTACTATGTATTTATGAGTCATAAGAGCTTCTAATTAATCACTACTTCTAATTTGTCATCAATTATTACTTAACTTAAATGAATCAAAAATTTCAACTTTCCATTCAAATATATTAAAATCAAATCATTAGAATCAAAAATGGGAGTAAAATAGAAAGTACCTGAAAATTTTAAAAGTGTACCCAAATGCATAAAATTATCAACAGTTTTTAATATAAAGTTACAAACTCCCAGATGATCAGAACAAATGTTAAAAAATAAATTTTTTTCATGTATTTTGTTCATTAAGTAACATGCCTGTTACTTTTAATTTTTTGGTTATTTTAACTACTCACTTACTTTTGTTGCAACTCAGTATTACTATGTCATCAGCAAATGCACAAATTTGAGTTGTTTTACTAGTAATAAAGTCTCTGAGATCCAATTTTCTAATACCAAATTCCTACATTAAATTAAAAAATAAAGGCAATAATGTTTCACCTTGTAGGATACCAGCAACGATATCGAAAATTTATAAAAAAAAATCATTCTGGATTTAGATTTCTTTAGAGTAACTTGAATTAATTTACTACTTTGATAGGCATAATTAGCTTAGATGAAAATACAATCATTTTGTATTTTTTTATTATTAATATATAAATTAATGCATAATAAGTACAACTGCTTTGTAATATTTTTTAACTGTTGAAAAATTCTACAGAACACTAAAATGACTATCTATACCACTAAAAATATGAGTAATAATTTTTGGGTCAAAATGAAATCACTTAGAAAATTATTTAGCTCATGCTTATTCCACATTATTCTCTGCTCTTCTTGTTGATGAATAATAAGAATAAAATGTAACACCTAAAAATTATTTATGAGTAAAGTATATAAAATAAATATGGCTCAAAAATGATCTATAATTAGAATGATCTATGATTAGAATGAAATAAACAATGTAGCAATTCATCTCTAAAATAATTCATTGAATTTAAGAGATTATAGAAAATGCTTCTATTAATCTAACTAGAGTAAGAGACATTTCCTAATAACACTTCACGACTACAAAAAAATAGCATAAAATATCCGTCAATTATATATAAACTTACTAGCTTGATCTGTGGGATTCATATATTTCCCACTTTTTGTGGTGTTAATAGATCTTCGCCCCATCTTTATAGGATTATTTTATTCAAGCCTAACAGATTTTACTGAAGATCAAATGCTAAGTCTAATTTTCCGGTGGTTTATAATTGAAATTAAAAACACTGATCCGTATTGTCAAAATACACAAACAAATATTGAAAATATCACTGCCAGATTTTGTTCTATGCTTCTTGAAATTCACCCTGTATAAATATTATGCTGTAAAATACAAAATATATTTAAATTTAAAATTTATTTTTGCTCTTGAAATTTTAATAGAATTTTATCCAATATTTTATCATAATGAAAATTTATTAAATATTCATATTATAAAGTTAAGATTTGTATCAAGTTTCATTTGATTGGCAACATTTATTTTGCGCTTTAGTTCATTTCAAAACAAAATTAGGTTTCTTTTTGTTTGTTGGTGTCTTCTAGGCAATTAAGCCGCATATACTCATAATAAAATATTAATCATTTCTTATGATTCCACATGTATATACATCACAATTTTTTATATACAATATACTCATTTTATTCATTTCTATAATACAAAAATATTTTCAGAATTTATTTCATACGGTATTATAAAATTTATACATTATATTTAAGATAAATTTGGTATTTTGCTTTTCAAATTTCATCTTAAATACCAATATTTTACATATGTAATAAATTTAGGATTTCCTATCAACTGTAATTAATATATACGTAGTTTTTGTTTCACATTTTCTTTACTAATATGAAATTCTTGGTTTTACTGTACTGTAGGTATGTTGACGCATTTTATCCTTTAAATAAAAAATCAATAAAACTTTTGCAGCGCTATAGGTATGCTTGCCAGGCTATAAGTTTTCAGACAAAATCCTGGTGTCCCTTTTGGTTTATTTAAATTCCCGGTAAGTTGGATTTTATATTGTAAAATGTATAAATATAATTAATTGTAAATGATTATGTTGAATAATTTATCAATTAGTTCGGTATTGTATTAAAAGTAAAATCCATGGAAAAATGATGATTTACTTATAAATTATATTGTCATTGTATTATCTTGTTTGATCAATCGTGGCTAATCGCGAAGTTGTCTTTGTTGATGAGTATTTGCAATCATATTGTGAACAGTAAAAGAACAAGAAACTACAAAAAAAAAAAAAAAAAAAAAATTTAAATTGAAGAAAAATGGCACAGGCTGTTTGGTCAGTTCAAGACTAATCACATGGCAGCTCTTAAACTGATCAAGATTGTTGAGTTTGCCTTATCCTTACCTGGTGCATCACACTAGTGAAGAGTATTTTTTTGATGAACAATACATGGTTTGATGAAGAAGGGATTTAAAGTATGAGGGATTAGATTATAAAGATTTTCACATGATTAAAACCAAAAAAGTTCCTGAAAAAACAG
This sequence comes from Latrodectus elegans, assembly GCA_030067965.1. Taxonomy (NCBI): domain Eukaryota; kingdom Metazoa; phylum Arthropoda; class Arachnida; order Araneae; family Theridiidae; genus Latrodectus; species Latrodectus elegans. The sequence goes on from CM057822.1 coordinate 96,047,713, forward strand.
TCCTGGCCAATGATAAGTAATACATATAGCTATAATTTTTATTCCTCATTCAAAGTGATGCTTCTTATTAAGTAATCAAAAATAGTAATGTGTCAGAAATAAAGCATTTAAGTATATATGTTTATCATTTATTATTTCTCTTGGTTTAAGTACCCAATCAGTAACCATTTAATCATAGCACATTCATACCCTCTGAAACTTGTTAAGGATGTGTTCCCTTGAATATTTACGACACTAGGGCGGGAGTATTCTAGTGCTCCACAGTTGAACATTTCAGAAATCTGGCAAGCTTACCTATATGGATTTTTTTTTTTGTCATTTGATACAATGCAGTTATCTATACAGTTTTTTGTGTATTATATTTTTTTATTTTGATTCCTTTATGGTCTTAATATAAATCCGGTGAAGGAACAAAAAGAATCCCTTATTATTTATCTCTTCTTCTTTATTCTCTTTCTTTGGTTCTGCCTTATTATTGCTAATAAGAATTAATAATTTTTTTTAAGATTACTAGTCTATACAAAATAAAGAAGAGTACTTACAAAATTTGAGTAATCTGTAAAGTTTTGTGCATGATAAATTATAATTATAAAAAATAGTTAGCAACTAAAGGCATTCCTTTGGAAAACTTTTCATGAATTACTTTTATAAAAGTCATTAAGAATATTTCTACTGAATTACTCTTGTGATAATCTAGTATTGGTTGACATTTTGAAATTAAATTTTGTTCTAACTATGATCTAAGGTTTATCTACTAAGACCAACGTCTATTGTAAAATTATTGTTAAAGATTACCCATTCACTTGTAATGACAATAAATATCCATAAAGTCATTTGATTCTCAAAAGGCATAAACTATCATTTTAAAGTAATAAAAAAGCACATGGAAAAATTATATATATAATTGCATCAAATCAAGTAAACAAAAAAAAATCTAATTTCTAGGGCACCTTAAATTGCAATGAAATCCTGTTATAAACATTCATGTCCAATTTAAGAGCTTAGCAAAAGAAAGCCTACAGTAAGTCTCCAATTTGCTGAGCTAAATTCCTAACTGCTCTTCATTCAACTACCAGCTATTGAAGTACAGCCAAACAAATGCTAAACTACAGTTAGGACAAATTTTTATTGTTCACTGAATAAATTTCTGTACATTGTAATCGATATTTACTTAGTCAATTTCTTTTACTAATATTAAGTAAACTGCATTTTTAATTTTAGTCTTTGTGATTACAAAATCATTGAAGATGTAAAAAATATTGAGTAATGTCTTCCAATTTTTAATTTTTAAGTTGGATTTCAAAGGAAGATAAATTTAAATGAAGTCAAGATCTAAAGAAATGATCACATTTTAAATGAAGATGAAAAAATTAAATCAAAATGGAATGGAACCTACTACATGAAGATTATTTTTTTAATAATTCTGATACTGTTTTATTTATCTTATTGTATCGGTAATATATTGTTTTAAACAGAATATGAAGCAAATATTAACTATTAGTCCCCTTCTAATATTTACAAGATTATTTTTTCTCATTTTTTGACATCTTTGCAGAATATACTTACACTTTGCTTTACATTTGTTATTAAAAAAGATAATCAAAATCAGATAAGTAAAAAATATTTCTTCACTTTTTTAAACCCAAACTGAATTTTTATACAATTAAAGTTCCGGCTTATGGTTCAACAGTCCATGGGTTCAAATCCTACCTTGGGAGTGATTGTTAGTGGCGTAGAATCTTCTTTAATCTATGGGTCCAGGTTTTATTTGCCCTTGGGTGCAAAAAATGACCATCTAGCAACAACCTAAACTCTATTTTAATGGGGGTTTTTTCAGTACTATTTAAATGATCATCAAATTATCTTAATCAAAATCAAATTATCTAAACTAAAAATTAGGAAACATTTGTCTTTAAATTTCTATAAATATCACATCTCATAATTATCTTTTTATTTACAAAATGCAATATCTTTGTATTTAATTAAAAATATTAAAACTTTTGTTCTTGTTCTATAGTTATATAAGTAAAATTATCATTTCTGGAATGTAAAATCATCGATGAGAAAACATCTTACTTTAAACTGAGAAAAGAAAAATTACGGCAAAAACTATAATGAATATTATTGATTTCTCTCACTTATAATATGCAGAAATAATTTTATCGTACATAGCTATAAAATCTTTAAATTTAAGGAAAAAGAAAATTTTTTTAAGGAAATCAGAGATTTTTATAACAATTTTTTATTTTAAAGAATATGCATTAACTATAAAATTTGTGTTGTGTAAAACATCAAAGCAAATATCAAAATTTATACATTTACAAGGGTTGTCATTTATATTTTTTTCCTAATATAATATTTATGATCAAAATTGGTTTTGTTGATTTTTCAAGATATTCTCCATGAAGATCAATACATTTTTTAACGTGGTAATAGCTTCTTTGGGTTTTTAAAATAGTTAAGCACATAATTTAGTGACAGAACAACCAATTTTGGGTTACCTTCACTGAATTTGTCCTGAAGCAAGCATCCACCACAATTGAATTTGCTTTAATAGTTTTTACAGTGGTGTAGGATAGTTCTTTATCGCTTTATGAAGAATTAAGTTCATTTAAATTCTTTTGTCTTAATAATCTATGTTCAAAGTGATGAAAATTAATTGCAGATTAATGTTCATGGTTAATTCCATTTTCATTCAAGTTGAATTTTTCAATTTACTTTAAGTAACATAATTTGCTCTCAAATGGCAAAATTTTTTTGTTTTAAAGAAATTATGCGTAAAAATATCAAACTATAGGTTGCAAATGTAAGCAGTTATATATCAATACTTAATATTCCCAAAAAATGTAAGTAGCAACCCTTGTAAAAGATATATTAGTTATATTTTATTTTTTGATGATAACATGAGTTATTTAAGTACAGTAATTATTTGTTATGTAGTAGCATTTTTCTTTCAGATTCTTCTGTGTTATACTTTTCTTTCAGTGCTTTTTCTATTTTTTCTTTCAGATTCTTCAGTGTTAAACCTAAGTTTTGAACTTATTTTCTGAAATACAAATAGTGAAGAATATTGTACTGCATATTAAAAATCTTCTATCTCTAAGAACTAAAATTCCTATTGTTAATAATTTTATAATAATAATATGAATGTTAGTTTCATTTTTAAATCCATATCATAATTATATAATTAATTTGATTAACCCTTTAAGCGGTCAATTATTTTACCAGAAATGCTTCCAAAAAAGGCATATTTTTTTATTGCATTTAATTAAGTACCATACTTAATAGAATAAGAATATTAAGATTTTTTTTTTATTTTTTTCACTTTTAATGCTTTTATAACATTTTTTATAATACAATTTTGGACACAAAAACCCCTAAATGTTTGCTTTTCTAAAGTACCTTCTGCATGCATGTTTAGCATATTTATTTGTCTCTTCCACAATTTTACTCATGAGTGAAAAATCAATGAATGTTTCATAAAATTGTAGAACATCAGAAGTGTCGTCAAATTGTAATGCGTGCACAGAGGGAATACCAGAAAATTTAAATCGAGGACAGAGCAGGTGGATTTTTCACATCAACCTCGGTAAAAATTCTTGCAGAACTCAAATCTTCATCAGAGCTGAGCTCACTGCCACGAGTCATCTGTGGAATAATCCAAATAATTAGAAGAAATATCTGTATCTGTATCAGAATGTAGTTCATCATCTAACAAGAAAGTATTTTTCGCTGTCTATTCCATCCATAATTTCCATAAGATTCACAAGCCACGCATACAGTAGAACAAAAATTTCAAAGAAAAGTTCCGCTTTCCGCTACATAAAAAAACCGGATGAAAAGCATTTCATTTACATGGACAAGCCACGCCATCTGTTGAAAAATAATAATACTAAATAATCTCTTTCAATAATGAAAAATGCGGGCAAACCAGAAAAGGAAAGGAGAAAATATCGATGCCCGTACGCCGTACGGGCAAACCAGATGAGGCCAATTTCGGGTAGCACGTACACTGTACGGGCAAACTGTTTAAAGGGTTAAAGTAATTTCTAAGTTATAATTTCTAAACAGTAACTGTCTAATTTTATCTAGAGTAACTTGTAATCTGTATATTTGTATGATTATTAATTTATGTTCTACACTTTTTAAATAATGTAAAATCTTTTTTTTAATTTTAAAATTATTTCTAGAATGTTATACTTTTTATTTCATTATTTTCTATTATTTTTGCATTTCTTTGGATTTAGAACTTAATATTGAATGGTTTATGCATACTAAAAGTAATCACTCAATATCAAATGTAAAGTCATATATTACCATAATTAAATTAGAACTTCAATTTTTCAAAAGTAGATTTAAAAATTCAAGCATGTCATTAGGATAATTTAATGTTAATCAATTTGTATTATTTTTATTTGCATTAGTAAATTTAAATTTGAATCTTTGAAAAGTAAATTACTATGTACAATAATTTAATCTATTTTCACAGTTATGGGTTACTTATTTTTTAATAAATATTCCTTGATTTAATCATTTTTATTGATTATGTTTAATGTATTTTTTATATTGTTTGAAGTTAAATAATTTGTTTTCTATTAGAATTCCATATTTTCACTATATTGTCCTTATTAGAATAATTAATGTTGAATGCATATAAAAAAATTTGTTTCAATGAATCTCACTTTTTACTTGTTCAAAATATGATTACTGTAAAAATACTTGCAGGAATTAAACTTGCTGTAAAAATAAGCTGGAAATCTCCTGTTAATAATATATCTAATATTAAGTTTTAAAACATTAAAGATATAAATGATTTTGCAATATTTGTGTATGCCTTAACTATATATTAATAATAAAATTGTGATATTAAATTCCTTGCATTTTCTTGTCTTTATATTTTATAATGGATATTAAGTTTAATGAATTCTGTCAATATTATAATCTTATAGCATAAATGCTCATTTTTACAATTACTCATAAATCTGTGCCTGGTCCCATAATTAAGATTTTAATTCTCAATTACAATCTAAAATTTCAATATATATATTTCATTTTTATGCATTCATACTAACAAATGTTGCATAAAAAGGTGTTTATCTCATTTTTATGAGAAGCAAACTCCTAGTTATGCATCATTTGTTTCCATTTCCCTTTTACTATGTTAATTTTTTTATTTGTAATCATTGTTTTTATTGGGTAATTGTAAATCCTTCAACTTGGGAAAATTAATTAATCTGCTGATATTAGATATCTTAGATCTTTTGGAGCAATTGTGTGCAGTATCCATTGCTTAATCTATTTTCAAGCTTATAATGCTCTTACATCTAATCTAATAGCTTCAAGTGCAAAAATTGTAGGATACTTTTTGCAAGGAGTTATCATAGCTTAAAGGAGCCTTTAAAAAATTGACATTCTTGGTGCAATGTACATGTTAATCTATGCTTGAAAAGATATTGAAAATATTATGTCTGGATTGTTTTGATATGTTGCTTTTATTAAAAGAAATTATTATGACTTATGAAAACCAGTTTCCTGAGAACTTGAGTGAAGTTGAGTTAGTCATCGATGGGTTTCAACAAAGAAACTCACTTGAATTTCATTTCAGGCATTTTTGAATGTTGGATCAGATATTACTTATTTATCAGAAGATTAAATGATTGAGAAAATATATTAAATGAACTTTCTGGTATCAAACAAGGAGAAAGTGATGTACATACTGTTTAAATTAATTGTGACAAATAAAATAAAATGTTATTTTTTCTGAAACTAGCTTTTAATTTTTATATACATTAAGTAAACTGATAAATTGCTATATTATGAATAGGTTCTCTTTTAGTTTAAATTACTTCTTCAATATTTTTGCATTGATTACACTGGTGAAGTGGTCATATTCTTGTCTGCATTATTGTGGAACCACACTTATATAGCACTTTTTACCATTGATTCTGTTGTTGTGTTATTAATCTCTGCTAATTGAGTCTTTAGAATATGCCATAAGGTCTCAATGAGATTTAAGTCTGGTGAATTATCAAGCAATCAATCGCTTTTATTTTCCCACCTGAAAGTCTTGGCCAATTTCAGTTTGTGTTAATGGGCTAAATTGTGTTGAAATGTTTCCATGAATCAAAAATCCCTTTTCTCAGTATTTCTGTGTGTTTGATAGAATTCGTCAGAAATAGTTTCCAGTGTTATTTGTTGTGAAAATACCCTAATTACCATGTTATTTGTTGTGAAAATACCCTAAAACATCTTAGAAGGTGGTTTATAATCTAATGATATGATCTAGTCCCAATTTCAACTTTGTCTAATTACACTTGATTTGCATCCCTGCTTAAATGTCTTTTATTCATGAAAATTAATTTCCAGATATTAATACTTTGTGATCAGTATGTTTTTATCCATGTTCTAAACATTTTTTCATATTTTTCTAAATTTAAAATTCTTTTTTACCCTCATCTTGTTGCCATATGATCAACTTTCAGAAACCTTTTCCATACAGTTGTGATGCACTGTTCAACACCATAATTCAATATACACCTTTGAAGCTGTGTGCTAATCTTTTTTGAATTTATTTTGCTATTTCTTATTAAAATTTTAAGATTAATAAAATCAAATTTTGGAGTAATCGTCTGCTTGCACCCAAATTTTTCTTTTCTTTTGATATGGTGATCTAAAAGTCTTGGATATCTTTGGATATGATGCTCTAAAAATCTTGAAATCATACATTTGCTTTCCATAGTTGTAATATCTCTCACAGACATAGAAGTGAAGTGACAGGCAAGAATAAAATAAGAGTAATTAATTAAAATGCTTCCTTGAAGTAATATCCATCTTTGAACAAGCAAGAGTAACATGGAAACCAAAGTTATAACAACCAGCTGCCTCACTGAAAGAATCACAACTGAACTATGGTTACATTAATAACAGTCATAGGAGTAAATTAAATCAACTTTAATTTTCTCCTATGACTGGGTATTACATACCAAAAGATAGTATGGGAATACTACCTTTTGGCAAGTATAACCAGTGTGAGGTAGCTCAGGAAACTCAGACAAGAAATATATGCAGTTATATTAAAATATACAATATTTAAACAGTATTTTAAAAATGTTTTTTGCAAAACAGGCTTATACAATACTGGTACTATTTTTGAAAAAAAAAAAAAAGAGTTCCTTTCCAATTTAAAAAAATTGAATAAATGTGCTTATAAAAATGTATATTGAAACAAAAAATTAATTACTTTGTTTGATTTTTCCTTAATGAAATAAAAGTAAGAATTGTTTCTATCTATAAATTCTGCTTTTCACGTGCTTTTTATGTAGAGCTTATTGAATAATTTTTTTATTTATAAAGAGCATTTTGAAATTTAAGATTTATTTTACAAATTTTTAATTTTAAGGACTATATACTATTTTCTATGAGTTTTAAAAACAAGTATCTGCATTAATGTATGTTTTTATTACTCAATTTTTATTAAATTACTTGAACTAATATATATATATATATATATATCTATATATATATATATATATATATATATATATATATATATATATCGTGGAAAATCAAATAAACATAGTACAGAAATAAATTTTAACTATATTTAGTAATGAATTACTATACCAAGAAACTGACAAGCAGTTTATGAGATTTCATATGACTTTCATTTGCATCTTACATGGGGATCTAATATAAAATATTTTTAGTGATTTTATTAAAGAAGATACCAATTATTTGATGAAATTAATAAAATCTCAATAGTAAAAGTATTTAAAATATTGGTAAAGTAAAAAAAAAAAAAATTAATAGCAAAAATATATTCTATAGGTTGGTCTCAATTTATTGTTACATAAGCATAAAAGTAGACCTTGTTTGATTGTTTATAAAAGGCAATGAAAATTTATTGATAAATTGTTGTGAGTTGTAAATTTTTTCCACTAAAGAAAAATTTTTGTTCATGCAAAATACTTTCAATCTACATTCCATATTGCTGAAATTTGGATGAAAATTTTAAAAATCAGTAGAAACTCAGTTTTATGTATATAAGTAAATATTTTTCCAAATGTAATTAAAGCAATATGGTTTTTGATTCCTATTAATAATTTCTTTGTGTATATTCACAATTATAAAAAATATTCAAGCAAAAGAAAGCAGACTTTAATTACATCACTGAACAATAATTACTAAAGGAACTATCGAAACAATTACCATTTAGAGTTGATATGTGTTTTCACATTTGAATATTTTAAAGTAATCAGTAAATTCTAATATACTTATAATCATATTTAAGTGAATACCATTAGTGGAATTTTTCTAATTTGGAAGTGACTATTAGTGGATTTTTCATTCCATAATTTTGTGAATATGTAATACTTATATATTTAAACTTTTTTTAAAAATTAATTTTTAATTGTGATATGTGATTTTTTCCCGTTTCGTATCTCAGTTCTACTTATAACATTTTAGATACTTAAGAAAATTTGTAATTTAATGAATAAAAGGAATGATTGTCTTATTCCCTTTCAGAATTTCTTATTAGTTAATAGATTGATATAACTTGCTCTCTATACATTATTTGAATTCACAATTAAGATAATTTTTATTTTATAACAAAAAATTGTTGTATAACACATCACTTTAGTTAGCACAGATATAAACAAGAAATTTTTGTGTTTCAAATAAGCTCATCCTCCAGTTGATATATTTTGATTACTTTTTTAAAATATTTATTTTTCATCTATGTTTATATCAACTGATGGATATCTAAAAAAATTATTAATTTATGAACAGATTATGTAAAATTGTTTGAGAAACGTATATATATATATATATATATATATATACTCATTAACACATTTAAACTTGCGAACCCGAAAATCCTGCTCTGTATGTGTGACTCACTTTTTAAGATTTTAATTTCTTCTAAGAAATAAATTTTATAGTAAATCTAAGTTCGTTTTAGGAACTTGTCAGATTTATTTGAAATTCTCAATGTATGAAATGCTGTATTGTTATAATATACTACATTGCACATAAAAATTTTAAGAATAGAAATTTGGAATAAGTTTGTTGTATGAAATCCTTTATTTCATGCTCAGTGATTCTGCCGCTCCAGACACTGACTTATTGTAATTGAATGCCCAGTGATCATGCTAGAATGTAAAATCTAAATAGTCCCCAAAATCAATCAAAAACTCAAGTAAAAATTATGAAATGTGTAAGTTTTCAAACAGCTGTAAATAGAGTCCATTAAATACTTGACAAGTAGTTTTATAATTTTTGCCTTTGTCATATATTGAGATATGCTCTTAGAAATTTTCCAGGTTTTTCCCTTGAAATCCGTGAATAAAGCCCACTATCTGTGAAAATTCCTATAAGGCAACTGCAGTAGACTTAAAATTACTAGCTGTCAACTATATGCTATCAAAGTAATAATAAACGTAAATTTATAAGGACACTTATAAGTAATTTATGTTAAACAGCAACCAAATCCTTGTGTAAATATTTTTGTGTATGTTTTGAAATTCCCACACAAATCAAATACAATGCAAACTTCTGGACTATTAAAAACATTGCAATTAGTTGTAAAATAGCTGGAGATCCTTGTTTGATTTTGAAATCTATCAGAAGTGCAAGCAACCTGATGTTATTAAAGTCATAAAATACAACAGATTATAGTAAGTTGGGCTTTTGTTTTGATCTGAGAATGCAAACCCAGTAAAAAAAAACTAACTTCTACTAATCCCATGGGAAACAGAAGAGAAGGAAGACCACCAGTTAGATGGATTGACTCGGTGGAAAAGAATTTTAGTCTGATAAATAAAGGAAACTGGAGGAGCCTTGCGATGGATAAGCCACATGACAACAACTATTAGGAACAGCTTTTGCCTGCAACAGACTGCAGTGCCTTGGAAGAAGAAGAATTACTTATGAAACAGCTTTATTTATTTAAAAATTTTTAAAGGAGAATTTCTTACCTGTTATGCATAAATTAATAATTTTTTCATACTCATGCTATTGTTAATAATTAAAGTAAATAAGAAGCAAATATTTCACATTAAAGATTATATTTGAAAATTATCAAAATAATAATAGCTTCTCAGATAAAAACTTTACTGTAATTTAAATTCTTCTTTAGTTTTTGCCACTAAAATATTATTATTCTAAATGCATTTAAAATCATTTTTAAAGTAAATGTCATTTTATAAATGTTTTAATGTAGTATTTCTTTTTAGAATTTACTTCAAGAATATTTCTAAACAATAATAAACTAAAGAAAGTTGTCTGTTATAAGTTGATAAAAGAAATATTGAATCGAAGTTTAATGCTTATTATATTCTCTTTCTATGTCTGAAAATGAAGCAATTGTGCTTTGGAAGTTCTTATGAAAGGAATGTCAAGACACTAAATTTAGGAATTTATCAAGTTGCAATTGATAAATTCCTTTATTATATTTAATAACGTTTCTTATTTCTTAAGATTATAGAATATTAAGTATTCTGTTGACATAAAATAGTTAATGTTATTTTTAAAAACAAAAGTTTGCATTCTATGAATGCTGATGTTATAACTTTTTAAATTAAATGGACTGTCAATTCCATTAGGCAAATCTTAGGGGGGGGGGAATATAGCCCTAGAAAAATATTTTTGAAAAGAAGAGATATTTCTTTAGGAAAACATAAAACGAAAAAAGCAAGCTTTTCATTTCTGAAAATGAATAATATTGAAAAAAAAATTAAATACATTTAAAAGTAGACTTTAGATATTATAACATTAATATTTCTAAAAACGATATTTTTGGCAAGTTTGTGATGGTGCAAATAATAAATTTTAGTGGTTTTTTTTATGTTTAAAGGTGTTATATCTAACTTTTTTGTTTCCAAAGAAACACATCATTTTTAGATGTTATATCAGTAATTGTTGGTGATTTTCTGCAAATATTTTTAAAAGATGTTAAATTTATTGAATTTTGCTTATTAGCTTATATAACTTGAGAAATAAATTTAAAAATTGGAAATGAAAATACTTTTTATTTTGAAATGTATGATATAAAAGCTTACTCTTACTGTGGTATTGGCATCTCAATGATCTTTGAATGACTCAGTAAACTTAAAATGTTTGCTATGAACCCTTTGGCAGATAGAAAATTTTATAAAATATATACTTGTAAAATATTTTACAACTATGAAATTTTGGAAACAGCCTCATTTAAAATGTTGATTTGATTTCATGGTTATTAATTTATTATTAAAAAAAGTTTTTAAAGATTTATTTTTTAAAAATAAATCTTTAAAAAAAACAGAAATAAATAAGAATAATATTTTATTACTATTATACAATTTTTTATTGGTAATAAACTTCATCTTAAATGTACTTATGACTTTAACTAAAAATTATTATAAGCTCAGAATTTGTTAATGTGGCTGTTAAAATTAATGTATTATAGTAATAATCTTCAAGTTAAAAATTTTATTTCCTACATTACTTGTCAATATTATTGTTACAGTCCTATTGTTTTAATTTTGTAATAAAACTGGCCGAAAAATGTGTAATATTAATTATTTAATATTTGAAAATTGTATTTGTATTTACATTTTTTTATTATTCAATTTGCAAAAATATTTGTAAGCTTATGGTTCATATGAATCTGATATTTCATGAATCAATACTTTCTTATTTGTAAAATTATTATTTATTTAATATAAATAATGTTAAGCTTTATTTTTATAAATTTTTAACTAATAATATTTGTGTAGTAGCCTTTAAAGTATATTTAAATTATTTATATATTAAGTAATAATATATTTTACCGTTATTTATATATTAGTTTCTTTTATAAGGATGAATATTTTTGTATTGCATATTTATTTTAACTAGATGTGTGTATAATCAAAGAATATTTTATTTTTTAGATTTTGTATGTGATATAAACAAAGCTTTTGCATATCCAGAACAAGAAAATGACTTATTACAACATAGAACATTGAATGGCAAATATGTATGCATAGTGTGTGGGAAAATGTTTTCAATGAAAGGTAACCTGAGTGTACACATGCTTATTCATACTGGGGAACGCCCTTATCCATGTGAACTGTGTTCCAAAGTATTTCGTCATAGAAACTCTTTAAACCGCCACAGAAGAGCTCGTCATCGTAATGACTGATATTTCCTTAATATTTTATTTTCAATCAATATTGAGAGATCAGTTAACTATATAGAATAATATAATACTGTGGTAATTCAACAACAATGCATCATATTTAATTAAAGATGCATTATTTTATTTTTTTATTTTTAAATATTCCAGATAATTTATTTTTTCCTGTGTATAACTGAATTGTAATGTTTTATTGCTCAATATCAGTTAGATTAATTTAAATATTCAAGAATACCTTTTTGAATTGAAATTAAGTTTCAAGTTATTTTCCTTACTTTAATAACCATTAATAATATAATAAAAAAATAATAAATTTGCGCACTCCTTTTTAAGTTTTCAGTATCAAAAGAAATTTTGCCATTATTCATGTTACTTTATTTTAATATATAGTAAGAATCATATACATTAAATGTAATGTGTAATTAAAATTGGTAAGTAAAATTTTAATTTCTTTTCTGCTAATGAACATGTAAGAACAGAATGAGGTTGATTTCCTTCTCATAAAAGCCTAATGTGTGAATTTATTTATTGTTTTACATCTAAAATTATTGTTCCAATGAAATATGAAAGCATAAAGAAAGTTTTTTTTTAATAAAATGGTGCAAACTAATTTTTGTTGTTCAATGTGTGTACCATTATAAAGTAAAATTGCCAAATATAATCACATCATTTGAAAAATATTTCTTCTTTTAAAAGTAACTTCAGATCAATTATTCTTTGTGTTAATATAGGCTTTGAAATAACAGCTGTTTCTCTCTTTTCCATAAAAAATGTATCTGATATTTTAAAATTGATTTTTAACATTTTCAATTTAAAAATGTGATTAGAAAATTCTATTAAGTTTTTTCCGTAAGTAGAGTTTGAAGACAAAAATTCAAATTATATAAGTGTTTGTATATATGTATATAATCAGATTTTTGTCAAAAATCTAAATAATAAATATTTGCTATTATTCTCAAGTGAAATTTAAAATACTGATAAGTAAAATTTTTAGTAATTTCTTAAAATTCTCTGTATTGTCTATTATAATATTTATAATTCTAGGATTCTAATTTATATACAAAGTCACATATTTTTTATTTAATACCTTATACTTGGCACTATTTTACCTTATGCCTAATGTCATTAAATGATCACATAAGCATTCAAGAAACTTTGTTAATGGAAAACTCTAAAGAAAATATTTTGATGATACTTCAAATGTGTGTGTATAAATGAAAATGTTTTAATTGTAGCATCAAGGTCATAAGCTATGAAGATCAATTCTTGTTCAAATTACATGTGAAAAGTAAATACAAGACCACCTATTTATATTTATCCAATTCCTTATTTAATCCTGTTTTACTTTGTCTATTCATTAAATCTGAATGATAATATAAGTATTCAATATTATTGAATAGCTGAGTTGTTACTTCTGAAACTTTGTTAATAAATAAATGAAAATAGTTTGATTATACGATATAAGAATTAGTTATGAATTTTAGTCTTTTTTAAATAATATGTGAAATATGTAGTCAAAGAAATTCTTGTTATTGAATATAAAAAAACTATATAAAACATTTTTGTGTGTTATTGGGATTTTTGCAATTATTATGCCAGCAAATTCTTTTATTAAATATTTCTATAATTGTTTTTAAATGTTTCTTTATTTTTCAGATAATAGTTTTTGATTTAAAAAAAAATAAATACTGTTAATCATAATTTAAATATAATTTTCATATCAATATATGTATAATAGGAAATGCTGAAAGTGCTAGATTAATTATTTATGTAGGAAAATAATGTACAAAAACCGAGTGTCAATTTTGCTTACTAAAAAACTTAATATGTTATTGAAAAATATTGAATTTTTTAAAACTTCAATATTTACATATGTATGCTTATGTTTCACAGGAAATTGTCTGTTATTTATTTAAATCAAGAATTTTGCAAACCAACCTCATTATTCAGGATGATTTAAAAGAGACATGCACACCAGAATATAAACATCTGGAAAATTAGAAAAAAATCTTGATACTTCCATCAATCGACAAAAGTCATATTCCCATGAAGAATAGCTTTTAATTTTTTCATTGCACGCAAAACTTTTGTAAATGTTGTCTTTTATGAATAAATATATACATTGTACTTTTTAAGCAAAATATATAAATTCAGCTATGTATTTGATTCAAGATGTATGAAGTACATATTTTAACTTTTTATAAACAGAATACAATTCTGAAGAATTCAATATTTTTAATTAATTTTATTTGAGTATTTTGACAAATTACGTACAATTATTGAAAAATTGAAGTTATATCACTTAATTAAACAAAATTTGTCATTTATGATAATGTGAATAATTTTATTCAATTAACCTCCAACTTATTTTGTTGAATTTGTAATTCTTGTGTGAAAAAGTGACGATAGAGAACAAAGGAAACCAAAATCCGTCCATCGAATCTAATAGAGACTTATTTTAGTATCTCCATCAGTAGTTTAATAATGTAGAATATTTTCCTGTCAACTATCCTATTTAATAACTATTTTAACTATGCAATAAGTTATTTAAGTCTATATATAGATATAACTTTTTCTTACATGTAAATAGGGAGAAATATTCGTTATATCAATATTGGTTTTCCATTCTACGTTTCCAAGAATGTTATTTGAGGAAGTATTTATTTTTTTTTTCCATTTATTTAGTTTTTTATACTGATTAATAAAAATATACAATAGTTTTTATACTGATTATAAAAATTCATTTCCTCAACATTTGTAATAATTTCTATTATAATTTAAGAAATTATTACAAATGTTGAGGAAATGAATTTTTATATTTTGATTTCATTTTACTTAATAACTTTATAAAAACATTTAGCTTTTTCATATGTTTTATGTTGATAAAAATATTTACTTATTTTTGAATTTGATAAATTTAAATATTATAAATGGATAGATATTTTAAAAAAAATACTGAGTTGTTTTTGCTGCATAACATTATTTAAGTTGTTTTATGAGTTATTAAAAAACATTAAAATAAAATATTAACATATTTAAATTAAAATATTTATTTTAAAGTCATCTGATACATTATTTTGAAACCATCTAAAAATATTGAAAAAGTTTGCTGATATTAATTCTCAGAATAAAGATTCTTCATAAACCATGAAATATAAAAATAATTTATGAAATAATAGTCTAAACATACTAATTAATAATATAAATGAATAATGTACTAAATAAAATATATGTGAAACTTGGGTCTAATGTATTCAATGCATAGCAGAGTTATTTTCAATTGAATGATATACAATGATGTTGCATCATAAATTTTATATATATATATACATGTGTGTGTGTGAGTGAGAGAGAGTTAGTTAGAAACCAAAACATTTTTAAAAAATTGCTGTAATAAGTAAATTCTTCCCATAAAAAATTTAATTTTTTCAGTTTTATGTATAAATGTCTAAATCATTTTAATATCCAAAAAACTTATTTTTGAATTTTTTGAAATTTTACTAACATTAAATAGTGAAATTTATAATTCCTTTGATAAATATTATGTGATTTGCCAACATAAATTTGACAACCTTACACAAGTCTTCTATTTGTTGAATATAATATTATAAAAAAGAATGTGCTGGTGAGACAATTTTTCCAAAAGAAGCAACATTTTTAATATTTAATAAATTAAGAAAATAATATGTATTTAAAGACTTATTTTCAAAAATGCACGAAGATATTAATTTATTTTCTTCAGATGAATAAGGAATTTTAATAATTAAAAATTATTAATTCATACACAGAAGTAAAAAGCTATTATAGTCATTCATTGTATTGTTATTTTGTGCATGCATTGTATATATCAACAATATTCATTTGTACAAGTAATCGGGGATCCATTCAAAATATCCAATTTTCTTTCTCATGAATAATATGTTGTATTTAGTCTCATGCTGCAAGATATTGAACCATAAGCAAATTTCACATTAAAATAGAAATTTAAAACTAAAATGTTACAAAAATTAAACTGTTAACAATGCCAGAAATGAATTTTAAATATTTGGTACCAAGAACTTAATCTCTAGTTATTTTTGAGGTAAACTCTTATTATTACAGTTGTACCTCTGTACAACTTTTTTTTTTTGTACTCTGTACAATTTTTTTTAAGTACAGTAATTCTGTAATAATAATCAGAATAATAGTGGAAACTTAACATGTTTGTACATAACAAATATATAAAAAATTAATTAACAAATTTACATCTTGTTTCTACTCTGAATGGTTAACGCTCTATCCTTTGTTCTAACACTTTATGAGTTTGAAATTTCCCTTTAAGTGTAGATGTTTGCAACGGTTAGGAATGCACTTTTAACTTTAGATCTCCATTTTGTTAGCCCTTGTGTGCAAAAAAATTACAATTGAGTAACAAATAGGCTTTCTATGTGCTTAAAAATATCATTTGTTAAAAGAAAGTCAAAGCCATGTAAAAGGAATAGAAATAAATTGTATGGACGTTATTATATATCCTTAAAATAAATTTTTAAACTTTTTTTAGATTCTTATATCTTAGTGACATCATGAAATGGCATCAATTTCTATGTGGTTATTTCTAAATTTAATCTAAATAAATATTTTTGAACATTTTCTGTAATTTTAAAAATTATCTTGTTTATATTAATATCTTGAAATTTATTTTTAATCTAAGATTAGCAATAAAACTTCTCTTATTTTGTTGGATTTAATTATGTATCCTTTTATTATTATTTACTTTTTTATTATTAATTTAAAATATGATCATAATCTGTCTTAAATTACTATTTTTATTAACTCATTAAGTGTAAAACAAATGTAAATTTAATCTGCTCTTTCATCGACATTTGTTAAATAGTATTTTTTTAGTTTACATTTTTTTAAAGATCTTGAGATGTTAAATTTCCTAAAATATTTCACTAATTATTATATTACAAATTCATTTTATATTATAATTCAGAAATAATTTTTTTGAAATTGTAAGTTTTAACAGATATATTCAAGTAATAAATGAGATGAGAATTAAAATGTTTTAAGTTGGATCACAGAGACAAATCATAAATCATGGAATAAATTGTTTTTCTGCTCTATTTTCAGAATTGGGTTTTTGCTTACACATACAGTTTATTTTAATTTTGCAAAACAGATATCCTAACATATCTAATTAACATCTAAGCATTTGATCTGATAAATAAAATAGAAATATATGTGTAAGTGATATAGATTTTATGATTCCTGTAGTTTTTGTATATAATTAATTTTATTTTTCATTATACTTTGATTAAAGTTAACATTTTCAATAAATTTAGATAATTGAAAAAAAATCAACTATTTTATTATTGAAGAAGATCTATTTTGAAAATACAAAGAACCTCAAATTGGCAAAAATTACTTTACTAACAAATTAAGATGATTAAAAGTATGATCAATAGGAGGAGTGTTATTAATTCATTCTAATGATGAACTAGAATAATAAATTCTTAAATTCCCTCTCTTCATTACCTTAAAGATTTTTTGATCTTCAATTTAGTATATAATGATAAATTTAGTCATTATCATCTAGTCCTTACCTAGTTTTATACTTTAATTTGAACTAGTATCACAGATGCCACTTACAGTATTAAACTAAAAATTCTGCATCTGAATTGTTTCAATGTTTGAAATTTATTTAGATAACTTTTCTGAAATTGTTGTTTAATGTTGAAATGACTCTTAGCATATTATATTTCAAGTAATTACAGTATCATATTTTGGAACGATTTATTCAAGATTACTCAATTTCTTATGATGCATATTTTGAGTACCATTCAAGAATAAAATAAAAGCTTTTTGCTTATCAATTTGTAATTGATTTTGGCGAATTTATATATTTGATACATTAATGAAATGTTTCTTTTTTGTGGAAATTTTTAAATTAGAGAATGGTGATAATGTGTGTTTATTTTTATGTGCATAATACATTTTTTATTTATTATATGTTTACCAAATGTAAAAGTTTCTTTTAATTTAACATTTTTCTTAATTTGATCAGTAATGCTTTTTATACTGTTTTACAGATTATTTTGCAACTGTTTACATGTCTTCACAATCAGTTCACAGAAACACTGCTTTACAATGCTCTTTGTGTGAGTATTCCACTATTTTCCCAGGTAATCTCAAAAGACATATGCGTAAGCATACTGGTGAACGTCCTTATAAATGTCCAAGTTGTAATAAATGCTTCTCTCAAAAAGAACATGTGAAAGCACATTTTATTACACAACATAGTAAAGAATATTTACCATTCAAAAGAAAATAAATATAAATTGTATTCCTTATGCAAAATAAATACTTTTATATATAAAAACATTGAAATATCTTTTAATTTGAAAAATTGCTACTTTTCCAAATAAACTCATTAATAGCATATATTTTTTTCTCATTTTTTCTTTGAAATCGGGCGAAGGTGACCTTAGAGCGATAAACAAATTAAACTTGTGTAGTAATTGTATTTTTTGCATATATTTTATGAAAAAAGTTATTTAAACACTATTTATAAATATATTATTTTTTATGATCATTTTAAACTCTCAATATTACCAAAAATAAAAATGTCGATAATTCACAAAGTTACATTTTTAGTAGTGTTTTATTTAAGAAACAATTTTATATTAATTGTGAATTCATGAGAAAACATGTATTTATTAAGTAGGATAGGATCAATTATTCCATTGTTTTAATTCTATATATTTGCTCATTAAAATTTGATATGCCAATATTAATAAAGAACTTCATTATTCTACTCTTTTCAAGCATCTTAATGCTTGAGAAATGAATATTTTTCTAACTATTTTATATGTCTGAAAAATTGGGAAAATTAATATGAAATCTTCCTTTAAATGTCTCATCAATTTTCACAACTTAGGGTTTTGTATCTGTGCATGTATTACATTTCCTCAAGAAATTATTTCGTTTCCTTTTGATTAAAACATTCTTTCAATAAATAAAGGATTATAAGGATCTTTGTATTTCATACTTTTAATATAAGAACTCTGAGTTAAAAAATTTAGATTTTTATAAATATTTGGCTCCTAAGGAAGGCAAAAAAATTATTTTTCGTACATTGAAAATAAACACAAAAGATTTTTTCCCCCTCATTTAAGTTTGGGAAAATAATTTTGCTATTTATATTTCTAGATGTATAAAAAAATTAAATTACTGAATTTTAATCAAAAAAAATGGAAAAATAGAAATTTTTACTGTTATTGAAACTATACTCATATTACGAAAACATAGACATCTATCTATCGCATTTTACATCCAAGTACAAATACAGTTTACTCTGCCAAGTTTAAATAATTTTGTTATTGATTTAACTTCATTTTTTAATGAAACGATTTTATTAATATGTATGGTACCAGTGGTTATAATATTTCAATATTAATAAATTAAAAAAAGTTAAGTTTTTCTTGACCAATAGTATTGATTGCCTTCTATAACTAAAATTATTAAACCAAAACTCATCATGCGTTTTTAAATGCAGTGAGAAGAGAAAGCAGACCATTTAAATTGGAGTTTGTGTCAAATAATTTAAGTGCTTATTGATGATTTTCTACAATTAATTTTAAAATTATCTTTGGTACATTACCTTATATCTGATAATCATGTGAATTACATAAGTAAAAAATTGTTTATTACTTTTATCTGAGAGCTGTGCCTTCTAATTTAGCAATGAACCTAATTATCAAAATTGAATGTATGTAATAAGGTTTTTTTTAAATTAAACTTGCATACTAAATATATTCGTATGCTGAATTTGGATATTCATGTTTGTTTCGTCAAACACTTTGTTACTTTCTTCATCCAATCTAAGTGATTAAAGCCACAACATGGTGGCGAACGAGAGAGTGTTGTCATTGTGCAGAGTGATGATAAGTTATAGGCGTAGCTATTGATATCAGGAGATGTGATTGGATGTAGCATGGGTGGAGCCATGGATACCTAAGCTGCATTTTTTTGTATTCTGATATTTTCTTTTCTTAGGTAGAGTAAAGATTTTACTGAGATAATTTTAGGTAGATTTTCTTATCTCACAGAAATATGTTTTATTCCTGCACTTATAACAAAATATAGCATTGGTTTGGTAAAATGTGATCACAAGTAATACTACAATGCAACCGGTACAAATGCTAAATGAACTAATATAACTTGCACAATCCAGGATTTACCCTCTTCTCATCACTATGCAAAACGTCGCTCATTAAATGAGTCATTCTTTTACAATTTATTTTGCTCATTAAACGAGGTTCTGTATTTTCAAATTAATAAGCAATTCATTTGTTAGCAAAGGAGATAAAATATTGATCACCCATTTTCTCTTCCTCACTTAATGCTTGCCAATATTTAAATATCCTGCTCATTCAATTGATGCTATTTTCCCAATTAAGAGCCTAAATATACCTTGAAGCTTATTAAATAAACTCAATCTTGCTTTTGGAATCTAGCCATGCCAGGCTCATAGATCTCTTGTCAGGAATGCTCGTCAGATTCCTATTGTAATTTTATCCCAGAGTATAGCTTTTTCCAGCATTTAATAAACAGATAAAAAACAGTTATCAATCTACTTCCATACTGCTTAAAAAATTAAAGTAACAAGAGGGAAAAAATCATGCATTGTTTAGATTTTATACAAAGAAAAGCTTAAGAAAGTCATAGTATTATTCAGCAGAATTCCATTTTCACTGAGGAAATTTTCCTAATTTATTAAAATGTGGTAAATATGTACAAATTTAAGAGCTATTTTCTTGTTAAACTAAATATTAAAATACCATTCATTCCTAGACATATTAAAAACTTCTATCCAAGCACACACACTGAAATTTTTTTTCATAAATTACTCCAGTATATCTAACACACATTCTCAATTCATTTTTTCATGTGAGAAAAACTTGTATAGTAAACTGTCAATAAATCACTTAATTTATAAAATCTGTTGCTCACATATCTTAGAAATCTATTTTCAATAGATCTAGGTTTGCTTAAAAGTTGTTTGAATGAAATGCTGTTTATGATTGCATTTCAATGCTTGCTATCCCAGATATTTCATTAAAAAGCCAAAACTTAAAAGGAATGCATTTTATGGACCATATTCTTATCTATCAAAAGTTTTCACAGAAAAGCTTTTCTATTTTTCTAATTAATGATTGATAAATTTTCTCTTATAGAATTCAATACATTTCTCATAGAATTTAAATTTACAATCAATTTTTTATCACACAACCAAAAACTTCATATTTATTATTTAATGTTACTTTTATCAATATTTAATCAAAAAAATTTTAATTTACTCACTAAAGACTTCCTTATGCTTTCAGCCATTATGAGCAACTTGCATAATGTTTCTCTTGTCTTTAATAATAAATTAGCTTTGTCTGGACTAATGTGTCTGTGGGATCTAATTTTTTAGAACTGAACTAAATGATTGCTTTCACTCAAAAACTCGATTTTAATGGCTTTAGATTTAATAGCTCAATCACATAAAAATTTCAGATTTCGAAGATGACATCACTACTGATTTCACAATAGCATCAAAAGTGTGATGAGGATGCTAAACCTCATATTTAATATCAGTTAAATTTGGGATAAAATTAACCTTGAACAAAGTCTTTCTTTGAATTATTTTCTCATATTGATTTTAAAGAAATTGTAGGATTTATTGGAACATTTCTATTAAAATAATTTTTGAACCAAAATCTAGACATGAAAAAAATTATCAATGAAAAATGCTTTTAAAATAGTAATAATTTAAAAGATTTTATTTATTTCCCAATTCTTCCAGAGAAAATTATTCTGTGCATAGATACAGTTAATGTTTGTGGATATCTGTATTTCAGATTATCTGATATTTTGTATCCAATGCTTTCATGGACATTTTATATGAATATATAAATTACTGCTCAGTTCTGCTTTAAGTCTCAGATTATTATACTTACATATTTCAATGCATGAAAGTATAATGTCTAATTTTACTTTAACATAATGTTATTATCTTTTAATAATCTTAAAGAATATTTTCTAATTTCCAATAAATAATATATTTTCCTACTTTCTTTTTCTGTATAAAAACATGGCTTGTATTTCATGTAAATGAAATTTCAATTTTGTATGCAATATAAAGCCAAAGAATTTACAAGTGCCAATTAAGGTTAAATATATGAACAAAATGACTAGTATATATTAAAAGTTAAACACACACAGTTGATTGAGATATTAATCTCCTTAGTATTATGAATATTTAGTTTTAAAAAGAAGAGAAATATAATATACTATTTCCCCTAACCAAATAAATATTATGAATATCAATGATTTTCACAACAAATAATTTGATGAAAGATAAAAATTACGAGGTAGAGTAATAAAATTTTATTACAATGTGTTTACACACATGTTTAAAATATTTGCATAAAATCTAACTCTGTAAAAAATAATAATTAAAGAGACTGTCTACAAATACCTGAAATGTAAGCAAATTAAAATAATTGATTTTGACATCTGATAGTTTGTTACTACTAATGATCATGCCTTGATTTTAAACGCTTGTCGGTTTCAAATTCAGGTGAGATGGCTTCTGTCAGTGGTTTTGAACTGTGTTTAATCACAACTTGTTTGAATTGGCGAACTGGGTTAGCTTTGTGGACCATTTCTTGCCTCATCTTTTGAATTTCTAAACGTTCTCTTTCTTCTTCTGCTGCTTTCTGTGCCAGACGAATCTTCTCTGCTTCAAGTTCTTGTAATTCTTTCAGTTCTTTTAGTTTCAGTCTTTCAGAAGCTCTTTTGTTTGTGTGAAGATCAAATTCTTTTATTTCTGCAGCAGAGAAAGGGGTAAAGACATTTTTATACAAATTATAAGACAATCTCTCCACACAAAACTATAAATTAACAAATGTAAGAAAGCATTTTTCTCCTAATATTGCTAAAATATTTTCTAACTGTATAATAAATTCATGATTTTCAGTTCTTATGTAATATAAACAGCATAAAAGTGTTTAATAAGATTTTTCCTAAACCTAATAATTAAATTCAATATTGTCATTTCACTGGTGTATCTCAATAAGACTGTAAATCATTTTTTGCATTCAAGAACAATTTTGATTCTTTTTGATTAATAACTTTTAATAGTGATACTCTATTTTTTCCAGAATTCCAACTTTAAAAAACTTTCCAATTTTTGAAAAACTTGCAAAAATGTGTTTCCACATCAATTAATAAAATTAGTTATGTTGTTAATGAATTTACTAGGCAAGACATGGTTATTTACTTCATTTTACTAAGTAGAAAAATCCAGTTTTAAAATTAAAAAAAAATATTTTAATCAGTAAAGTTAAATAATTAAATTGTATCTTTCAGTTTTCTTCCTTTTACACAAAACTGTACTATAAGCTTAAAACTAATTAATAATTAGATTTGTTGTAATACATTTGGTTGGGTTTTTAATGGCAAAAGGTCCAAAAAGGACAAGCTGAACTACTCATAGTGATGCAGATAATTATTAATTTTTTCCATAACTGTTAAAATAAATACAAAAAAAATGTGATCACATGTTTTCAGCATCTTATTCATTTGACAAGGGGGAACAAGACGTATACTGTTATAGAATTTTCATTTATCACCACCTAAAACTATATGTCGAAAATATCATGTATTCAAAAAATCCAAAATATCAAGACTTCCAATAACAAAGGTAAATCTAGTTTGAACATTTTTCAATATGATGGGTAAGCTGTGCTATCTCTTGAAATATATCAATGCTCTTTCAATCAATCAAAAGGAAAAAATGATGGCTGTACAATTATAACAAATGCTGCCAACTAATACCTTATACAGGCAAACTAGTTAAAGATTTTTGATTAGGTCAAGAAAATCAAATGAAACTCATTTTTCTATCAAATAAATTTTGGTAGCCACAAATAACATGGTAATTGTGCAATGGTTAATGAGTCATTTTCATTATCAGAAGGTTGTAAGTTTAAATCCCAGCTTAACCGAAGATACAGCATCTTCACTGAAGATGATTGGGGCATGTTAAATAGGTTACAGTTGTAGCGTTCCCTGTAGTATCTGACAACTGTTTAATGATCAACAAACATATGCTTGGCATGGTTTACATATCTTTCAAATCATTTTATCCCAGAGTATAGCTTTTTCCAGCATTTAATAAACAGATACATTTGGTTGGGTTTTTAATGTTGGTTGGGTTTTTAACATTTGGTTGGATTTGGATGTTATACTTTAAAGTAGTATTGGCAGATCGAGGTCTGCGACAGGTTGCTAAGGTTTGGTAGGAGTTAAATGCTCCAAGTTTACTTGTTCTTTGTTATTAAATTTGTGAATACATAAATGTGTTGTCCAGAAAATAGTAATCATTAATTTTCTTGGCATCATATTTACACATCACATTCACCAAGTGAAATGATATCCTTGGAGGTGATAATTCAAGCATTAAGGATTTTCCTCTTTGTCCCCGAAATTAATTTACAAACTCCCAACTGGTTATTTTCACCAAATTGATAACCCCAATTATGAGTTAGATACAGAGAAGTATGCTGATGTAACAAGTAATACAGTAAATGAGACAATTACCAAAATACTCTCCAAAAACATCTACTTGCCTTTGTTGCTGAAGTAAGTTGGCAGTAGACACTATATAGGTGGTTACATTTTAATGTGTGTCAAAAGGGAGCAATATTATTTTTAATTCCCCTCATTATACAAATGTGGATATAAACTACATTTCATAAACATAGTTAGTAACTAAATTTTTAGACAAATATGAAAAACACAAATCAGATGGATAAAATTTAAGAAATAATGTGAGTATGTATATATATACATATATATGAAGGTACTACCATAACTTATTTCTTTAATTTTAGAAGGTGCTATTTTTAAGTTTCATTAAATTTAAATTACAATTTATCAGAAATTGTGCTTTAAGTGTTATAATACAAAATGTATTTTAACTCCTATTTGCTGAGATAAAAGGAAGTTATTCCAAGAAAAACCAACATCTTTACACGAAAATAAATTCATCTTTCTTCTCTTCTCTCTTACCTCATCCCACTGAATTTTAGTTTCTCTCAAAAGCAAAGTTATTTTAAATATATTCTTAAATACTACTTAAATATAATTTGCAACTATTCAAATGTGATTACCAATAAGTGGTTTTGGTGGTTTCTCTGGAATAAATGGCTCTTTATTTAACACAGTGGCTGGATGTGCTTTAAATGATATTTTATGCTCCTCTACTGTAAACTGAAACAAAAATGGCATTATAAAGTAAATATCTGACAACCTTATTTCAATATTAATAATTTTTAATCTATTTCAAATAAAATAGATTTAAGCATTAATAATTTCACATTAGGTGAAAAAACTATATAGTTTATTAATTTTAAAAATAGAAGTTGATCAAAACATTCATGTCTTTAAATTTTTTTACTTTTTCAGCTAAATTATAAAATATATTTTCAGTTAAAAAAACCTAAAATTTATCAGTTTTAAGAGTATTTGTATTGTGAGTACATATTCATTCTAGAGTAGAAATGGCATTCAGGTATTTTCTCATGTTCAAAATGAATTATTATTCAAAGCATAGAATAAAAAGATGGTGACAAATGTTAATGTAACATAAAACAAGGTATGCATGGTGGAAAAGAAAAATTTACAATGCATAGTTCGAAAATAATCCACTTTATTCATTTAATTATAAACAAAAATATTTTATTTTTAAAATATGTTTAACCTACTTTTGAAAGTTATTAAAAATCAATAAGTTTTACTAAATTATTTTCAGTTCTTGATCAATGTCACCCTTTCATGTTTATCCCACTTTCCATTGAGATGGACACAAAAACAGAACTTTTTTAAAACAAACATTTTTAATCATACTGTGTATTTTTTTATTTGCCATCACATTGTCAGTAGTATTCTTACATTCGCCAAAAAATTGCTGCAGATTATACGTTGCAATGGATTATGCAACGCTTTTTTCTTTTATTATAAACATTTTGCGGATAATATGCAGCTGCCATTATATACAGTAAAATATGTTAATTGCTTTGCAATAGCTTGAAACAGTGCAGAAATATTACTTTTAAGTTAGAATTTTTATTACTGCAAATATAGTTTAATCCACTGTTTAACACTTTAACCACCCCAGTAGAATTTTAGCTTTTAAATTTCTGTTTAAGTAACAAACAAATCTAAAATTTCAACACATGCTTTGGGTTCACACTCGTTTATAGGAATAGCAATAGTGAAAAAAAGTCTTAAATTAGAATCTTTTGTTGATACAATTGGCTAAAATAAATATACAAGTTTTTCTTTCTTCTTAAAGGATTTGGCAGCCGATTTGTCTATTTTTAAATTACAGAAGTCTTTCTTGCAAACTAGACAATGGGCATATTTTTTACTAAACTACATAAAAGGCAATCTTTGTATGGTTTTTCCAGAATCCATTAGTCATTGAAAAGACTTTCCAACAGGCATATTTATTTCATTGGTAAATAATCAAATTCCTATTGATTCACTGAAATTATATACAGTTTTCACGAAGGAAAGAATGGAAAGTATATTTTAACTAAATATTTTTTATATTTAACGATTTTTGTAAAATATAAAGAAAACCGAAATAAATAGCAAAAAAATTTAAATTGCCTGTATGATTGCACAACATGGTGATCTGATTGAACTGGATCATGAAGTTATGGCTGAACTAAATCATAATTTAAATTATGAATACAATGTCTAATATTGATCATGTCACCATTTACTGGTAACATTAAAAGGCACACAATTCTGTTACTAATACTCAATTGTTTTTGAACAATTTCCTTGAAACTTTTAAAATATTAAGATAAACTCATTTTTTGATTAAAAAAAAAAATTTAAAAAAATGCAACAACATAAGTAAAATTCCAAGAGTAAGTCACAATTTTCAAAATTCTTTGAATTCAAAAAATTGTTTTAAGGGTTCTTGAAAATCCTGTAGCTGAACCCTGGTCAGCCTTAAAAATTAACACAGCCGGCAATTATACTATTAGCATACAATATTAGAATATTGTATATGTACTATTAGCATATTTTGAATTTGAATATCAAGTTAAAATTAGTTTCTTCATTTCTACATATCTTTGAAGTTAAAATTAAAATCTGCTTGCATAAAATTCCTTTCACTACCATACTTTATTTCCATTGAAAAATAATTATTTCAAAATCTACATAAAATTACAATTATCTGTGGTAAATAAGTGGATTAAATTCATATAAGATATCTTTATATTTTTTATGTCTATAATATTGTCTTGTATTAAAAGGAAAAAAAAATTTTATACACATTCTAAATAATTTCATATTTCCTGAATTCATTTCTTTAATTAACTAATTTTTTTAATCAAATGAATATTTATTGATGAATTAAAGATTATATAACAAGAATTTTATAAATGTTTCCAAATCCAAGAAA
Organism: Latrodectus elegans; assembly: GCA_030067965.1. Classification (NCBI taxonomy): domain Eukaryota; kingdom Metazoa; phylum Arthropoda; class Arachnida; order Araneae; family Theridiidae; genus Latrodectus; species Latrodectus elegans. Next base: position 96,075,387 of record CM057822.1, read on the forward strand.
AAACTTAAGACTTACACTTTGTTTTAAACTTCTATTGTCCATGTGAAAGTTAAAAGGTTCTGGCTGAGTTGGAGGTTTTTTTGGCACTTCTGGTAGAACAGAAGGTACAGGTGGAGGCAAAAGCTGAGCTTTGAATACAAACGGCTAAAATTTAATGTAGAAAACAGTCAATAATAAGCAACAAATGATATAGTTTACAAAAGTCACAATTCCTGAAGATAAAAATTCAAACAATTAACAAGTCTGAAAAACCTACCTTATTCTCCTTTTCTATTTCCTCTTGAATTTTTTTCTCTTTTTGACTAAATCTTTCTTTATCAATTTTATCAAAACTGAATGGCTTTATTTCAGTTCGCTTAGGCTTGAATGGTTCAACAGGGGGTGGCTGTGGTTTAGGTTTTACTATCTTTTGTTTTTTTACAGGACTGGGCTTTGGTTCCTGTTACAAGTAAATGGTAATTAGATCAATGTACTTAAATAAGTCATCTGCTTTAAAAACATAAATAATAAATTTAATTCTATAAATCTCAACTATCTCATTTTAATCCCCACTAACAAAGACAATCGTTTTAGAACCTACTTTCTATTTTTTTTTCAAACATGTGTTGTCTTATTTGAAAAAATTATATATTATTTAACATAACTTGTAGTTTAAAGTATCATAACTTCATACCATTGTGCATATTATACAATCTCAAATATATCCTACAAGAGAAAGCCAAGTGTATGGAAACAATAAGTCAATAATCTTTCCTCCTGCAACTGTTTTAAGTACAAATGATCATTTTAAACATTTGCACTGAAAAGTATGATCTGCTATTTTTTAGACCAGGTCCAAGAAGTAACCATGTTTCATTCGTCTATCTCACCCAGATATTCTTCCTCTTGCTAAAAGGAATAAACTATTGCTCATAGAAATCATTGGATTTGGAGAAATAATCATTGGGAAAGGATAAAGTTTAAATAAGAGCAACTTATGGTTTATTACTTCCATTGGCAAAAGTCTAAGAAATGAGCTACAGATGCACGAATTCCTAGCTTACACTTTCCTGTTAACTAAAGTTTATAGAATTTATAAATTTCTTCAATAAAATCTTGTAATTAGAAATATTTTAGAAACCTAATTTGATAGTCCCACACTAAATGTGATATCTCCACAGTCGCATTTTTCATTGAAATGTGTGTGTATTGGGACAAATAGTTTAAAATAGATTCTAACTTTTGCAAACATACACCTGACATAAGAGTTAAACATGAGTTGTTTAAGACCATGAGATATTATATTATAGTTTGAAAGTAATCATTTAACTGTGTTAAAAGCAATTAAATAGAGAACATTCAATAAATATAGAACAATTTAACATTATTAGTATATGAAATTTGAAAAACATGATTTAATATTATATTAGTTTTTTTCAGCAACTATTCAATGAGATAGGATTATAAAAACAATAAAACTTGGTAGGAAGGTTTTATAGTTGACGCTAATGATCTAAAGAACTTAGAATAAAGTTATTAGTGATTAAATCTAAAGAAAAGATGTTTGATAAATCAGCCAAAAACAAACCATGGATTGCAAACATCCACTAAACAGAAGTTGGATCCACAAACTGAAAGCCTCAGAATTACTCAACTTAGTTTTATGATATGGGTAGATTTTTGTCTTCTATGTATGACAGATGAAATTATCAGCAACACCTCATTACTTATCAATGCAACTAAAAGCAGATTACTCTTGTGAAAAAAGTTGACAATTCAAAAATTACCCAATATAGACAGCAAATACATTTTTCTATTAATTGAAAAAATAGAATGTAAAGTAATGCAAAAAAGGTACTCATTTGATACAAGCACTAAAATTTCAGTCAATATTCTAACAACTGACTAGTATATATTTTATTGCCAAATGAATGGTTGTAGTCAAAGTCATGCCAAAAAAATAACTTAAGAATCTGGACCATTTTCTAATGAATAAAACATATTTGCTGTGATTACTGATATTATAGTGAATTGCAATGGATATTTCCCAGATGTCTCAATTATTTGATTGTCAGAAAGTTTTATTAAATTAAAACATTAATCAAATTGTGCTATTAACATGATAAAATCATGAATAATATTATCAATATTTCATTTGTCATAATGACAATATCTTCAGGAGCTCTCATCTTATATTGCTATATACAAATTTTCCCACTTTGAAAAATAAACCCAAAGATTACAAATAGAAAATTAAGACATTTATAAAATGTGCAATTCTTGATTTGTGTTCATTATTTCCCTTGCAAGGTGAAAAATACATTTATTCAATTATAATAAAGGAATTTTCAAAAAAAATTTACTTAAAAATCTACATAGCTTTTATTTTTTTTTTTTAAAAAAAAATCTTTATAATTTTTTATTTTAAAACAAAAAATTTTAAATATTTAAAATGCTCTGGAAGGAAGAACTGCAAATTGTGTTAGGTATGCATTTATACAATAAGGAATTACAATTAATGATGTAAAATGTAAATTCATGAAGTAATGTAAAATCTGTTTTACTTGTTCCTGCAATTTTCTTTTTTGTAGTCTTCTATCTGTGGTAAAAGATGGAGATTTTGCTTTGGTTACAGTAACTTCAGGCTTTACTCCAAGTCCCTAAAAATTCAGTAAATACAGAAAACAAATTTAAAACAAGGCATTTATATAATCACTAACTAAAAGCAGGTATTATATGGCAAATAAATGTTTTTAACAATATTATAAATTTTGGTTATAAAACCAAATAGTTGGATAAATGAATAATATTCTTAAAAGACACATACAAAAATATTTTTTATCATAATACATATGGCCATATTGATTTGATATACCTATATCCATATTGATTTTTACAGGATCATATAAATTCTTAGAGTTTTATATGGAAAAATGAAATTTTAAAAAAAGTTAAAAAATATTTATGACATGCATTTATATAATCATTGCAATAAGGTTCTTTAATATAGAAACTAAAAAAAAAAACTATTTTTTCATGTTATTGTGCTAAATTTTCTAGTACTTCCACTTTTGGAATTTTGATGTAATCCCAATATATCATTTTTTATAGTTATCTGCAACAGTAGCTACCATAATATCTTTAAAATACAAATTAATGGTTTTATTAATCTGCTTAACATAGTTAGCAATACACAGATAAAGAAATGCTATGTTTATGTTCAGAATTGAAATTTTAGTACTGATATAAAAGCCACACAGAAGAGTAAAACAAACAAAAGGAATATGTTTTGAATTCATAAATTTTAGAAATTAAGATAAGATCTTACAAGTAGTAATGGGTTTGTAAATTTCAATATCATTGAGAATTTAAGCATAATAACTCATTAAAATTGTTTAGTATGACAAACCTTATATACTTATGACTAATAAGTCAGTCGTATCTTTATCAATATCAAGCTGATGATATAATTTAATTATTTTAACATTACTGCTTATTTAACTTAAGTTTGTCTATAAACAATTGTATAAACTTCATATTTCTTCATTATGATGGTTAAAATCTTTTTAGTAATAAAAAAAATTTACTTAGGAATTAAAGAGTATCATACAAAAATATCATTAAAATAAATCTACAACTGGTAATATTCAAGAATTAGATAATTTAATCTTTGCGTAAATATTCATCAAAAATAAAACACATTTGGATGCAGCAGAAATTTTTACTGGTTAAATCAAGAGAAAATATAAAAAAAATTTCTTCAAATTTGCAAGTCTCTAAAATAAGAGAATGGATGTGAACTGGTATATCTAATAGTTAAATAGACTATAAAAACTAAAAACAAGTTTTCAATCAATTTATTTAAAATTTTAATAATATTTACATTGTATTTTAAATATATCAATATTAATTTTTTATGTATGTTCTATTAAAATTTTCAAGGCTTGAATTAAAATCCAGTTTGTCAACAACACATTCCAACTGTAGCAACAATTATACTTAAAAAGAATATACAATATTTATAAGATATAAAAAGCAATTTTCTTTCAAAAGCCTTCTTTGAAACTATTTAAAAATGAAGATCTTACTAACCAGTTCATATGGAAAACTATCTCACAGAAAATTACTGATTAAACAAAAATAAACTTTGTTCCCTTTCAAACATTTGTGTTCTAATTTTTTATCAAATTATAAGCTATAACTAAGAAAGAAGCATTTTCTATTGAAAGGTATGAAATCTTATTTTTTCACTTATAACTAAGAGTAACATTTTAGGAAAAAATAAAAATATGGTTTGAAATTGTGGAATCTTAACAAGTTAAATTTCTTGGTATGTTTCAAAAGTTTACAAATTATCAAACATTTATAATATTTTTTCCTTAGTACAAAAGTTTAATTTGATTTTAAACAAAAGAGTTCCAAGAGTTGAAAACACTGACTAAACCATCAAATAACTATTGAAACTAAAATATCTATAAGGTATTTGAGCTGTTACATTTTCAGAAGCACAGTTATTCAGTCAATGATAATGGGTAAGTAGTTTTAAAAACATTTTTTAAGAGAATTCAATTTTATCTTCATTGTTATAACTAGTTTGGTAGAAGAAATACTATATCATTAGCCTGTTTCTGAAAACTTCATCATTATGTTCAATACGATGCTTTAAGGGTACATTTAAAATAATTATAACATTTTCCTTCAGAAGCCAATATTATTTAATCTTTATATTTCACAGAGAAATTATGGAGTGGTTTTACCAAATTCAAAAATTCTGTTACAGAAGACTTTTTAATGTTTACATTTAATAATTTGCATGAACAAATGCTAATATTAGAAGCTATTACGAGTTAGATTAATTAAAAGCAATAAAAGGCCAAATATTCTGTATTCATTAAACATGACTACTATTTTAAGTTATAAAAATCATAAATTTGAGTAACTAGAAAAATGTAGTTCTAATGAAAATAAAGTCTATATATTTTGACAAAAAGTGCTGTATTTTAATACTTTTGTTCATTTTTCTTAGTAATGTATTCATTCGTCAAAATGGAAATCAAGATACTTGTAAAGTATTTTTTGATAATACATTTGTTGGCCTATACAGTTTAAAAACTTATAAGAAACCAAATCTACTTAAAATTTTGCAAAGTTCAGAATATTTTTTTATGTTCAGAGAGGAGCATTTTTAGAGTTGATTGTATATTTTTACAATTATTTCTATCTAAGAGATTAAATAAAAAGTCATTTACCAAATAATGGAAACATTTATTTTAAAGTAGGCATTGAATGCATTTTAATAGGTATTCGATATGAATTAAACTTATTAATTCCAAGTAAATTACTGCAATAGAATTATTAGCGTTATAAATAAAAATCTGTAATAAACTGTATTAAAATGAAAGATATATGCATATATGTAACACCAATTGTAGTAAAATAATTAAGTAAACTTTAGTTGTAGATCATGTCAATTATAACATCCACAAAAAATAAAATTTAATGACTAAAAAAGCAAATTCAAAATGAACACAATTATACAAGAACTATACATATTAAGATACTAAACATAAAAAAGGGATGGGGGAATTTTAACTTACAACAGGTCCAGCCAATATAGCTTTGGGCACAGGACGTGCATGAAATTCATAAGTTTGCTCTGGTTCTTTCTTAGATTTTCTTGTTTCAATCCTTTCTTCTGTCTTCAAAGCAATGGCTTTAGCTTTAGTTGTTTTACTGGTTTCAGTCTTCTCAATTGTTACAGGTTTATATACCCTTGGATCAACAGGTCTTGCATGAAATTCATACCTAAAAGCAATAAAGACTCTTCTCATCAAAAGATATATTTCCACAAAATATTATTTAGCTTATTTAAATATTATTTCCACAAAATATTATACAAGCTTACATCTAAACTTTTCTTCCATGGTTATTTGTTACAGTATTTACATACACTACATAAATAAGCTTTTTATACTTATGTTATCAAAGGAATTTTGAAATAAGTATCATTTAAATTATGCTATTTTTTCCCCTCCTTTCTAATATAATATAAATACCATTTTAACACAAGTTTTCACTTTTAAATTTTTACTGAAAGCAGAAACAATAAAAACTTTTGTATAAACTTAAATGAAGTGATAAAGTAAATTCACTGTTAACATTTTATCATATTTGCAAAACTTTGCTTCTTAATTCTTTATAATCATTCAAAAGTCATATGCTGATCTTAGGCACAAATGAAATTTTAGCTTTTGTCATAACCAAGTTTCTGCTAATAACCAAACTAGACTTAGTAAATTTTAAGTGTTGAAAGCAGTTTAACTAATTTCCATGGAAAATTAATTTACACCTTAAGAGGATAGTTGCATTTCAATTTAGGTCATGTCCCCTCTAATATTTTTAGTATTAGTTAACAATTTCAAAATGTGATTTAGGTTTAATGAAAAAAATTGTTGCCAGATATTGAAAAGCTAAATGTTTTATTCTTCCTAGTATTCATATATCAAAAACTTAAAATGCTAAGAGTTTAATATTAGTTAACACACAAAAAACATTTAATGCCAACACAAACTTTTTTTATTCACATTAAAATTTAAAACTGATATATGATTCATTTCAGATTTACAATTACCTTCTATCATTAACTCCTATAATGTAGACACTTTGCTATGTATTCACGTTTAAAACCTCATTCCTTGATGTAACAACTAGCTAACTTCAGTTTTGTCAAAGCTATTTTATTTCTAAATGCAACCAAAATCTTTGAAATATTATTCCTTCATAAATAACAATTATAGTCACTGCTATGCCACCCAAATACAATTTTACTTCGACTAAGTACAAGTGGGAGTGATTCGTAAATCATCTTTTTATATTAAAAAGTAATACGAGAAAAATTGTTTTGGGGTAGAAACATAAAAGTAATTTTATTTTTATCTACTGTTAACTTTAGGCAAGAAAAAATACTTTAATGATATAAAAATACATTATTGAAAATTAAAAGAAATTAGCTTTAGGTCTTTTGCTTATTAACTACATTCACTTTCCAGTTAAGTTTTATTTTTTCACAAAATTTGTAGGGTTAAAAGTAATCAATCATCCATTTGTCAAATTTTAAACTAAAAATAATTTGTTCATTATCATTTGATTTTTTTAATTTATTTAATGCATTAAACAAATATCCTATAAAAATCAAATCAAAGGGGAAAATAATGAATGAATAAATAAGTAATATGAAATAATAAAAATAATGAATAAATAAATTAATAATATGAAGAGATTTTTAAAAGACAGTGTTCATATATAAATTGATTTTCTAATAAGGAAATTAAATAGCTAAAATTTTCTCAGTTGCCTGCAAAAATTAAGATATTTCCTGGTTTTGGTTTAATAAGTTCTTAATAAGATTTGATAAATTCTTAAGTAAACAAAATGTTAAAAATTAACAATTTTAAAAACAAATTTATTATTTCCAATAAATTCTAAAACCAACATTTTTTTTTTAATCTAAATTTAGTAGTGAAATTTGAAATTTTTCTAACTTCCTAAATGTCAGCAGAAATACATTTGAAACCTAACTTAAGAGAAAAGGAGTTTCTAAATTTCTATGTGTTATTTCAGTGTAATCATATAACACCAAGAATTTTTAATTTTTTGTTTAGTTTACACATACACACGAGGTAATTAGCCTGACCCATATAATGTGACATACCTCACACACTGCAGATTAGTTAAATTAATTCCTTTAACTAAAAATGTTTGCATTAGTAATTAAACAGTTTTGTCAAAATATTTTTAATTAAAATCTCAATTAAATTTTTTTTTTTAAAAGTGAAGTCAAAATAATTATAATGTCTGTATGAAAAAGTGGCATTCCTGTACTCATTTAACATGAAACAGATTTTTGAATAACTAGTTATCTTCTAATTTTTTTTTTACCAAAGTGCTAATACAAACTGCATTCGTAGTTCTAAATAATTTCAAATCATTACAATCTTAGAAAACAAATTGAATCCAAACTGTTGAAATGAAGTCCAGAACACTAATCTTTTAGTTGCCAACACGATAGAGAGGCCTTTATGAAATCTAAGGAAAACAAGACATTTTATAGAAGTAAAATATAATTAGGTTGTAATAAAGAATGCTTTACTTAAGTTTCATTTGCAACAGAGTTTATCTATGAACTATAAATCAAATTTAAGATTCACTCAATGTTGTGTCGCAAGCGAACCCAAGAGAGGTAAGTTTCTCTGTTCAGGAGTGGCAACAGATGAAAAAGATAGAATGACGGTAACGGTTGCGTTTTTGAAAATATGTATGGCGGAGGAGATAATGTTTTAATGTTTGCGATGTGCTGTGCTGTTTGATTGAAATAAATGTTGTTAATGTTTCCTTCAATGTTGTCATCTATAAACAAAACTTGCTTACATTCATTTTTACTGTAAATCCCAATAGGAATTACAACATTCACATTAAAAACTAGAATAAAAAAAGAGAACTATCATAAAATAAAAAGTCTGTTCAAAAGTTAAACATTTAAGGTTTGCCAAGAAATTTTAATAATCAAATAAGTCTATATTGATTATGATTACGAGTATAAGCATGGAAGTACTTAAACAATCAAACACTTCACAAATTCAGAAACATTAAATTTTCTAGATTACACAGAAGTTGTAAATTTTATAAAATATACTTACAAAATAATTATTTACTTACCTATCTTTTAAACAAATATACAAAAGTAAACATTTAAAATGATACATTAAGTTGAAAGTATAAGTACCACAGAAAAAATTGGATTTTTCTATAATATTGAAAAATCAAAAATTTTCACATTAAGATTTTCATATTTCTGAAAAAATTTAAATAGAGCTTTAAATGTAATTATACTAGGAAGTCAGTGGTTCTCTCTCAATATAAATCACCTTATACTATCTTTAACTCTAGAATAAAATTATTTTTACAAATACTGTTAATGTATTTTACAATGATACACATAATTAGAACCAAAATTATGTTTCTTATTGCAGTCCTTAAAAGCCTAATTAAAACGAATTTGCAACATTGATTTGCATTTTCTGATACCTGCCAAATGTGTGCTTTGTGATTTGATTTTTATCTACAATGGTTTTTTCTTACATTTGTCGTATTCTGCATTTTTATCACTTAAAATGCCACAATTTTATTAAGTCATGAATGTTTTACTTAAACATGCATTTCATTTTCTTTAAAAATAGATTGACATGTCTGAATACTAAATATTACTTTAACAATAGACTTCCAATCTATCTCATCTATTTTTAATTCTAATAAAATATATCTCGCAAAATTTGAAACATTAATTCTATTTATATCTACACTACTTATTTCAGAAAAACTTTACAAAAAGAAAAAGTCAAGTTTAATTTTCAAACTCTAACAGAGGCTTTCTGTGATGCTGTATTTCTTACTAAAATAATTAATGTACAAAACAAGTTGTTTCAAAAGCCAAAATCATTGCAATAAAAAAAGGTTAAAATATATAAAAAAGTTTGTAAAATTTATCAAAGGTTATTAATCTAAGGTAAAACAATACAAATGGCATATTTTATAAAATATAAATTCTTTTGGAATAACCATTTCATAAAGTAAAAATAAATTAATGAATGACATTTTCATTTTATACAATTCAATTGGACATATTAATCAAAATTTGAGTGAATCTGATTTGTACCCAAATTTTTTTACCCTTTTTAATTTAAATATAATCCTATGCTATCAACCCATTTTTCTGCAGTAAAGACCATATAAAAGCAATGATCAAAATTTTAATTTAAAGATGCAATTTTTTTTACTATTTACAAAGGTAGTTTCTCTTCAACATGATTCTTCATGAAAGATGATATAGAGAATGTCAAAAGATTTTTAAAACAGTGAAAAAGTGTTGCAAGCTGAAGTTGCAAATGAACTACTCATGGAAACATTTTAAAAATTCAGTTTCTTTTTATACACTGAGAAATTTTCAAAATACACTAATATCTCAATAAAAAAATTTAGATTTGATTACAAAATAAATCTTTACAAAATAAAAACCTTGGAAAAATTCTAAACCTGAAACATATGTTAGCACACTAAATAATTCAATACATATAGCTAAGATTGTTGATAGAAAATGAACATATAGGCTGAAAGCAAACATCTCTTTACAGTGTAAACATACAGAAAATTATTTCTAAACTTTATTCTCAAGTTTATAAATTCAGAAATCAAGATTCCACAGATGATGCTTAGGTTTTTGTCTCATTTGTAAAATGTAAATTGCTTATAATTTTTTTTTATTATATGAACACTATATATGCGCATTTTAAAAAGATAGAAAATATTATAATGATATTATAATACTAACAGGAAATCCTGTAAAGGGAGTCTTGTAAAATACAACTGCAAAAAATAAGTTTACTGTAAATTATAAAAAGCATTTAACAAATTTACGGAAAATAATAAAGAATCAGCAGCAACTGGATATAGTTGAGAGATTTAAAAAAATTTTAGAAATCCAAAATAAATACTAATATATATATGGGAAGCTCAATTGGAAAGTTTGCTTGTGTCTTAAATAATCGAAAAATGTTCAATTTTAAAATACTTACGCTTTCATTTCTTCAAGTTCCTTAAGCTCTTGTTGTTCTCTGCTAAGAGCTTCAACAACACGATGTCTTTTAATAGCTTGCAGTTTTGGTGTTCTTGGTCTCAGTTTCGGAGGTGACCAATGCTCTTGAGGCTGAAATTCTAAAAAGCAAAAAATTAAAAAGTTATACTCTTAACCTTTTTGCAACGATCGTCAAACATACACACTAGCCCAAAACACTCATATTCCTAACAGATACCAGCACAAGCCACAATATATTATTATTTATCCCTGGCCATCACATATTTTTGTCAGTGTCCTGAACATTTTAAAAATTCAAACTTTTGGCACAAGAGTCTTGCATGTTCATAGATGCACATAAAATTGACTTAAATGAAATGAGACATATGATTTGATTGTATATATAAATGAAAGGGGGGTTTCTAAGATCTTTAAGGTGGCTTTTTTAAGTGAACTTTTAATAAATTAAACATGATTTATTTGGCTAATGTCTGGGTACTTAAGTTTGGAATCAATGTTTTCAATTTTTAATGGACAGTCCTTTTAGACTTGAAAATATCTTTGATATTGGGATATCAAAATTGAGCAAGTTTTAACCATGAAAAAATAAGAGAAACATAAAATATTTATAAACATTTTTTTTTATTAAATACATTAACTGGAAAAGCGTTTTAAAAACTTTATTCAAGAGAAATAACTAAGATGTAGTTTACACTCTCACAAAAAATCCTCTAAAACTGGATATTAATTGAGTACAGGTTTTGAAATAAAGAACAGTGTGCAGATCAGTTTCTAAATTTTTAATACAAATATAATTTTAAGTGCTGTATTAGTGTTTTTGAAAAAAAGCACAGTTGAAAAATCATTTAACAATAAGTAAATATTGAAGATAATATTTGTAAGAATATTTTTAAAAATAATAAAGTATGTAAATAAAAGTACACAAAACATATGCTGCTTATATACTTAACAGAACTTGAAGTTGCTGAAATATTAAACATATTTCAGCAACTTCAAGGATTCAGTCCAAATAGCAAAAAAACCATTCACCCGTGAACTGGCATTTGCAAGATACTGGCAGTATCAACAATACAAGTGATTTTGAATCTCCCAACCACAAAAGGGTTAATGATACACGCATTTTATTTAAACTAAAAGAAAATATGGAATTTTATATTTAATTATGTTCATCTCTAGTATTTAAGTACAACAAACTATTTTTATGAAGATGGAAAATTATTAAAGGTTAGATATAATTGATAAATAAAAGATTTGTTAAAGAAATTTACTAATAATGAATGAATAATATAAAAGTACAAAACATAATAATAGGAAAGTATAAACATCATAAAAAGGAAAGTACAAAAAAACTATCAAAAACATGTTTGATATGCATTGCATACATGCATAGCAGCATTAAAACATTCATCATATGGTCATAATAGTTCTAAAAAAATGATTCTTCAAAAATATATAGAAATTAATTTGGCAACACAATCTCAATAAAAATTTTAATTTTATAGTTTTAATTATCCAATTCATCAATAAAACCTTATTCAAAATCCTCTCTTAATGGGAGATATTATGCTAATATAAGCATGGACATCTGGGTGTATTGATGGTAACGGAGATGACAATTCATTTTCAAACTGTTTTTGCATATTTATTAGTAGTTGAGTAATTTTTTTTATTAAACTTTGTTCAGATTTATTTAAATCCATTTTAGCAAATTCAAATATATTCAAAGAAAATTTTAGTTTTGAGTATTATTTTCTTACAAATCTATAAATGTGTAAGAAAATAATATTTTTATTCTTTAAGTAATGAAAATCCTTATGTTACCATTTACATACATAAATTCTTAAAATGCATATTTTATGTAAATAAATAGTTCATTTATAATTTCATATATTACTTATAAAATCTGCTTATCGTTGATAACTGCCTGCCAGTTAATTCTGTGGACAGTAAGAAGCTTTCAGTAATATTTTTTTTCTAGTTGAATTAATGAGTTTACTGTACAACATGCATGTTATGGCTGCTTTTTTATGAACAGCCTAAACAAATGTTTTAACATCATATACTTATTTACATAGATGTGATTGAACCAAACTGCTAACAAAGATTTTGAAAAGAAAAAGACAAAGAAAGATGTAGAGAAAGAATCTATGGATTTAAAAATTTTTTAGATTACCCTTATATTTCAAATCTTATTTTGTTAGTAATCACTATATGGTCCCTTTTGGAAAATCACAAATTCAATGGGAACGTATAGCTTTAAATAAATACTGTGAACAAGTATAAACATTTATACCCAAGATGAAATTAAAACTCATGAACTCAAACTGTAAACCAGAGCATCAACTATTAAGCTTACACAATTGACAAGATAAGTCTTTTCATTGGTCATTCAAAATGTCTATGTAAATTCTAATATAACTTTAATATTTTTTACTTCCCTATGTCTAAAGCAGATAAAACCCTTGAACACAATCAGGAGTTTGTCTTTTTTAATGTAAAGTTTTTAAGCCAACAAATTTTAACCAAATTTTTTGCAAAATAGACATATTTTTACAATTTTTTAAAAGTAATTTTCTAAATGATAAATTGGCCTTAATGTATTCAATGGCTCATGCAATGTTATAAATATTTAACACAAAATTCAAGATTGAAATTTCTTTAAAAATGTACTTTATAAAAACAAGTATAGTTGAAAACTGAAAAAAAGTAATCTTTATATCACTTAAAAACCTTAAACACTAATAACAAATGGTTTGCAGATTTATAATATCTAAAATTTATGTAGGTGTTATAATGTACGATTGCAAATTTATTTCAACATATCGAATGGATTCAGTTGATATGTTGAACAGTTATTTCAACATATCCAACATATCATCTCTTGTACTAAAAGCATCAAAAAATAATTTCATGCACTCAAGTCTAAAATTGTATTGATCACATTTTACAACTGTCTTCCACACACATTTTTCAATTTTTAAAATTTATTTTGAATTTGGTAAACCAGTTAACACTAACAGTTTTTAACATTTATTCATTTCCAGTCATATATTATACCTTTATTAGCTGCTGTATGATATCTCTCTGGAGTTTTTTTGTGAAAGCCTTGAATTTGCTCTGCAAGAGGTAAGTAAGCATCTTCCCTCTTCCTCTTTTTTGATTCTGTGAGGTTGAATGGCTTTACCTTAGTAACACCACTAACCTAAAACAAAATTAAGAAATTTCAAATTAATACAGAAATTTCAAAATAATACAAGTGTATAGAAAAAGTGTAGTTCTATATTTAAGTATAATTATTTTGCTTAAGATATCTTTAAATAAGGTAAATTAGAACTATTTAAAATTTTAAGTGTAGTTTAAAATATATTGTCATAAAATAAATATTTAATGATCAAATTATAACATTAAGTAGAAACATTTTACATTTAGTGTGCAGGGTTTAAACAAATTGTTAAAAAATAAGTTGAAGGAAATTAAATAAAGTTTTTCTAGGAAATATTTACATTTTAATTTCAAATATTTAATACTCAACTAATTATTTTTTAAAAATTATCTATACATATTTTAATTTTATTTTCAAATGATAACAATTCATAATAATAAAAACTAATATTTTTGATTTAAATTTAATGATCTGAACAGCATTAAACAAGCTGCCACATACAACAGAATATTTTATTTAAGTGTATATAAACTTCTATCACATTTTATATGAAATGAATATTTCTAAAAATTTAATATTTATATATAGCTCTTTCTATTAATTTATTGCTAACTATAAAGACTAATAAAATAATGTTAAAATCAAAATATTTAACTAATACAATATTTATGTTTAATTATCTTGAAATTATCTACAGTTTAAAAGTATCGTTTATCTGTTTATTTCTACTTTTGTAAATTATTGAAATTATTAAAAATATCTATTCCATATTAATCTCTTTAATTATACTCATACAATAGACTGTGATATTAATAAATATTTATTATTTATTTTTTCTTTTCTGAACTTCTGTGACAAAATCAGTTAATTTAAAATTAATGTCAATATATCAGCACTTCAAGTTTTTCAGTAGAACCATAAATTTCAAAAGACTCTTAGAATTTTAGATTTTCTATTGTACAAATTTTCTTTTGAATGAAACTACAAAAGAGTAATTCTTTAATATGAAGATTCAATTTAAAAGTTTATTTTTATTTCAAAGTTTCTATTACATAATATTTTCAAGAAAATAAAATTTGCGGCAAAAAACCGCATAGATCAGAGTTTGTAGATTTCCAAGAATCAAATTCCAGAAGTTTTAAGGAGTTTTCCAGGAGTCAAATTAAAAATTTCCTGGAGGTATCAACATTCATGTTAATTCCTTTATTTTATTAATTTTTCCTAATTACATATACACATAATAATGTATATAAAAAATTTTTATGTTTGTACAAATAGAAATAAATTTAAAAATCAATGTGAATATTTTTATTTAAGTTACAATTATATTTAACAATTTTAAAAGCCTTCAATGAATCAACAGCTATAACACAAAATTTTATCTAAATTATCATTATTCTTTATATTACACAATTAAGCATTGTATCAAATAATGGATAATTTTAAAGTTTCTAAACATCTTCATTTAAATTCTAATCTATTGAGTAGTTCAAGATGTGCATAACAACTTCTTTACAAGTAAATATGTTTATTCAAAGCAAAATAAATACAACTATTCGATAAAGTTTCCAGAATAACTTTTTCACCAGTTATTTAATAAATGCAAATCTAACTTTTTGTTCTCTTCACTTTTGAATTTTTTAACCATCTTCCTTTTTTAAACTATTAATTTCACATTCATATTCTAGACTTTTTTTAATCATTCAATAGATTTTCACACTTCTGTTTCTTGGTCACATTCACAGCAACAGCTTTCATTAAAACAGTAAAAAATTTATATTTTGTAATGCCATTTTGAATTGTTTTAAAGATATAGTACCAATTTAAACAGACATTGCGTATTTTATTATTGTCTTATTTAACATTTTATTTATAATTGCATGTACTGCTTAACCTTTGATTTTTCCAAATAGACAGTCTGATTTTTCAGAGAGCACAGAAGATAGGACTTTAGTTAAATTCATAAAAGCAGATAAGCATGTATATTCATTTTTACATGTTGAAACTAATGCATAGAATAAAACAAACCTTAATGTTGAGGAGTTTTTCAATCAAGTTCATAGTAATTTTTTGATAAGCTGTAGTTTTAAATATATATAGCAACTTTGTCTATAAATATAGTTTCTTTTTTCTCTAGCAATCATATACATTTTATAAACTAATGTACCAACATGTATAAATTTACAGATACTGCTTACAGAATTTTTACACCTGTAATATTTAAAGACACCCTTCTTTTTTTCAAGTTATTTAAATATTCTCATCCTCAATTTTTTTTTATGTGTGTGTGTGTGATAAAAAGTCTACTGTAAGTTATAATTATATAATTTATGAACTCTTACATACAAAAACATATGTAAGATTTTTGATAGGTTTAGTAAATTAAATGGTACTCTTTCATTACAGCCTTGCAATGGATCATCAAAGTGATAGCTAAGCAATTTCTGTCAGAAATAAACTTTGGCATGTAAATTAGTTTTATCAATAAATTATAATTATTTAGTAAATAAAATACAAATAAAATGTTTATACCATTTTTAGTAGTTTTTAAAAATACAAAACCTTTATGCAATACAAATATGCCCCAATAATTTTTATTTCCTGTTATAATAATTATTGTACAAGAATATAATATAGTGTACCAATTAAAATTTGCTTGAAAATTTTAAAGTCGCTTAAGTGAAATTCAGCTTTATTTTCAGTTCAAATAGTATCCCACAATTAATCTATTAAAAACCTAAAACAAAGATTTGAAAAGCTGTGTAATTTATGAATCATAATCCAATCTATTTCAATCTATTCGCTATCTTTATCTACAACCAAAAAATTTTTTCAGAAGTTTTCAAATATTATTTAGTTGCATCAAATAAACAGATTATTTTACAAATGTTATGTTACTTTTCATTTATTTTATGATATATATTTCTTTATAGTTGATTTTCAATTTTAAGATCAAAATATATGCAGTATATATAATCAATTTATTATCAAAATTTTATAACTATAATATTCATTATTTTATGCATTTTACTCATAGTTTATTCAATTTGCTCACTATAAACTACTTTATGCATTTAGCCCCACAACAAATCATAAATATCCTCCCCCTCCCACTATCTTTAATCTAAACAAAGCTAATTTATTATAATCTCTATATGAGCACATTAATTTTTAGAACTAATTTAAAAATACAGATTCATTTACAAACTTTGATGATAATTATATTGTGCTTAACAGCTTGATTTCTACTAAGTTAGCAAATTTTTAAGGCTATCTCACAATAAAACCTAGATTATGTGCTGAGGATGGTAAAATTAGTTCTCAAGATCAGTTAAATTTCATACAAAGCTAGTCTTAAATGCTCCTTATAAATGAATTATTTTTTACATATTCTCTTAAACATTTAAATGAAATCTCAACTTCAGAAACTAAAAACTGAAATCCCCAGGATTAAAAAGAAGCAACCATGTAAGTCTTAAGATTGACAACAAAATGATACTTCTGTATTGTTCATCTTAGAAATTTCCACATGAACATTCTTTACAATACAACAGAATTTTTTTTAAATCCGTAAGAAATACTTAAAGTGAAAATAGGATAAAATATAAATACAGATTTCATTAAAAAAAAAGCTAAACTTATATTAATAATAATAATAATTAATGAATTCTTAAAATATCAAAACACTTTATAAATATTATAGAAAAATAATTTTTTCCTCTTAATAAACAATAAAGAAACTTACAGTAGAGTCAGGAATATCATGGTTTCTAAGCTGAGATATAAAATCTTTCCCCGATTCAGTATCAGCTTGAACATTTTTATTTTTTAATCTCTTGTCTGTTTGGAATTTGAAAGGTTTTGGAACAGTAGCTTTCTTCCTCAAGTTTGATGTTCCACTTTTAGTAGAACGGGTACAAACAGTAAATTCTTCAGTTGATAACCTTCAAGAGAGAATAGTTTTAATTTACAGTTACTAAAGCAACAAATATATAATTTAAAATTTAAATAAAATTGATATTCAAAGCATGGAACAAAAAACCTTTTCAAAAAATCAATTTTAGCAGTATAAATGATAAATGTTTTGTACACATAGTTAAGGATTTAAATATTGGTATAGTAAGTACTGATATTTATTTTTATTTCAAAAATTTTTGTTAATTTATTGAGCATCTACAACTATTTAAAATAAGGGTTATAGTAAAAATTCATAACAGGCAATTTTTTTTTTACACATAAATATGAATTTTAATCCTCATTTTAGTTTAATTCATTAAAAATTGGTTTTTTCAACACAAAGGCTAATTGGTTTATCACTTTAAATGAGATCAAGATTTCATTTAAAGTGGATTCCAAACCACTATAAGAATTCAAGTTGGGTGAGTCAAAACCCAAAATTATTGAAAGGACAAAATTCTACCCATTTGATTGCCAACTTGGCAGGATTAATTAATTAGATAGGGATGTTTTTAAATTGTGTCTAGCTCTAAAAGCAGATATTTTCATAAGTTCCTGATTTAATGTTAAGACAATTTTATTATTGTTAACAAGTTTTATGTAACATTATAATTAAAAATAACTTCCAAAACATGTTCAAAAATTTTTTAATGTGTGTGTGTGTGTGTGAAAATACAAATGAATTAACATGCACTTTATATATAAATGAATCCCTATTTGAAGACACAGTGGCTGAAATAAAATTCAGCAGACATTTAACTGGGATATCCTGCAGCATCCAAGGTTCAATTAAGTGCTGACCCAAGTGTTCAAATCTATGTGAGGAAAAAGTTGCGCATTCATATAGGATGCATAATGAAGTTTCTTCCATATAATGACAGTCCCTAGAAGTAAGATCATTATGGTGAGATGTTTTTTAAGTTAGCAGTGTTCTGTAAGAAGTCCCACTGCTCTCCTGTCAAAGCATATTCTACTCCGCATAAGAATATCAAAGACTTCTGCTTGGAATACAGTTGTATGTTTGCCAAAAGAGAATGACAACTTTGCACTATCAGCTGGACAGCAAATATTAGTCCTAGTAATGGAATTCAATTTTGAGCTATCAGTATACCAGAAATTAAAATTCACTTTAACATGATGCAACTAAAATTATAAATACTTTAGAATTTTAATTAGCTATTTTGATGAATTTTTATCAAGCATAATGTTACAGTCATTTCTTGCAAACAAGTGCTTATTGAGGAAAAGCCTACATTTTAAATTTTACAAATCCTTACAAATATCCTTATTAATAGGTGAAGTCCACAAAATTGTTATATATCATCTGAAAGTCAGGGTTAAATATTTAGAGAGCTGTTTAGTAAAATTTTGTTTACAACGGCACTAGATAATATACTAGTCAAAGTATTTTGCAATTGAACTGAAAAGTCCAATGAAGTATAATATTGTTATTACTACTGTAAGAAATTCCAAAATAACATTAAAATAAAACTGTCATAAACTATATTATTTTTATGAAAAAATAAACAAAATTAATGCTTTTTTGAGAACAGAATGTTTAGTCTTCAACCTTCAAATAGAAACTTTCAGAAAATGGAAATTTTTCATCTTTTTAGAAAATTTCAAAATACAATTTAACTACAAATCAAAATACAATTCTACAATTTCAACAAAAGCCTAATTTTACCATAGAAGATTTTATGCTATTTTAGTTGTATGAAAAATTATGATTAATATATTATAGACATTAAATATATGGTTGTACACAATATCACTACTAAAAACTTATATTGAAAACATTAACATTATATAAAATATTAAATGCTTAAAGTTATTTGAACTTACATTGATTCGCTTTCACTCAAATCCCCTTCAATGATTTGCTTTCTGAAATAAAATATAATTTATGAAAAATTGTAAATATTATGGTTATTCCAGAATACACAAAAGCATGACACTATATGATATAGATAGACATTCTTATACAACAGTTCAATAAACAGCAAGGCATTTTATAAATGCTCTCTGGTTGTCTATAAACCCTATATGTTTTACAATCAAAATTTATGACATATGAAACAACTCAATGAAACTGCATCACAATATCAATACTATAAGACACTAGATATTGATGAAAACTTTAAATTCATGTAAAAGTACATGATAAAGATATTTGAAGAAAATATCATTTCAATAATTATACTACACAATGATTATACGTCTATAATACAAATCCTACATAATAAATAAGTTTAAAAGATAAAGCTGTAAAGAAAGTTTTATTAACTATCCATTCATTCAGCTGTTTAATAAGAAATTGGCTCTTGTATTACTGCATTACATTGAAATATTTTTGAAGATTGATGCCATAGCTGAAATATTTAAAAACAGATTATAAAATCTATATTTTACCGATATATAATATATATCGGTAAAATATAGATTTTATAATCACTAACTTTATTATGACTAACTTTTTTTATTAATTATGACTAACTTTTTATAGTTCATTGTTAAATATATTTTAATAAAGTGACACAGAAACCATCTTTCAGCATTATCCTATGAATTATTAACTAGGATATTATTTAAAACAACTTATTAAAAATACAAATTACTCTATACAAAAGTTATTACACGAAATTAAAACAGGTTTCAATATTATCAGATCATATAAGTTTGTTTCCACAATCAATATTTTTTTTATTATTATCATTTTGATTTATCTTTAATGCAGAATCATTTAACTGCCCATTACGATTGATTCGATTGTATCTACTGTTTAAAATACAACCCTATAAGAAAAATCCACTAATATTTATACATTAATCCTAATACAACACACGAAATATAGGCAACTTTTCATAAAAAAAAATGTAAAAAATTTGTTTTGATTGAAAAATTGGTTTTTTTTATAAATATTAATATAGATTACAAATTTCATAACTTTAACGCTTGGAATATTTGCAAATAACTTACAAAGTTTGACTAAATTTTTAAATTATTAATAAATAAAATATTCTAAAAGTAAAACCTTAAAGAACTCAATACTAACTTTTCTGAAGCTTTAGTTGATTCCGGTGAACTGAAACCTATGAAGAAATAACATAGAAGTCAATTTCTAATATAAAATAAGTTAATAAAAAGTACAACTTCATATACATTTTCAGAAATATTGCTTTCTTAACCCATTGGAGATTGCATGAAGAACTGAGTCAACTCATGCTTCAAAAATCAATAAGCCTGAGAAACTAATGAATCATTCTTTCAGTGTGTAATCTATTTGACATTCCCTATATAATAGGTATTGTTATTTTTTACCCTCCTTTTTTTTCGTTTCCTGGAGTTTTTATATTATCAGAGGTAATTTTGTACCATATGAGATTAGTATTGCTTCATAATTTCTTTGACAGGCAGCTCATTTTTATGTTGTAAAATGTTTTCTCACACATTTGTTTGCCATTTCTAAACAATAATGTACAAATGTAAAACAAAGTATTTAAAAAGAGATGAAATGTTTGAAAACTATTAGATAGAGTTGAAACTTTTGGAGAAGAATTCAATCAAACTAATAAAAATGAACCTGCTAAAGAAGCATACAGTTCATATGATAGTGAATTAGGGCAGAGCAAAGAAAATAATGAGAAATTTGATTTAATAGAAAATATTAAACAGTTTGAAATAAAGTAAGATCAAATCAAAATATTATATCTCAAAATTTTACAATTGAGGAAGCTGATAAGAAAAAAAAACTAGGAATTATTCAGTTTAATACAGTAATAAAAAGAGGTATTATAATAAATATAATATCTATTGTATTCTACAGCTTGAAAAACCCACAGGTGGTCAATTTATTAGATATAGGAGAGAGATACAAGAGTTGTTATAATTTCTACAGAGAATTTTCCAAAGCAATATGCAAACAAAAGAAAATTGTTTGAAAATTAAGTTTTGTATATTACAAAACCATATATAAAATCAAGAACTATACAAATGGTTTCCTGAGAACTCTGTCAAAAAATAAAATCAATGGAAGTGAATCAAAAATTCCAAAATTTAAAACCACATAAAGGTTGATGTGTTATTTCTCCAAGATTCTAGGATAATAAGACTACAATTTCTAACACAAAACACAGCAATTATATTTGCAAAAATCATTTTTCTGTTAGTTAGAAATTTCCTTATAGATTCATAATCACATTAAAAATACTTTAAATTCTACTTTATTTATAATTGTTTTTATCATCTTAAAGTTCTAAGTTCAAGTAAAGAATCTAGAGCTATAAATTGGCACTAAGAGTGGTAAATTCAAGGGAAGAAACTCAAATAATTTTAAATCACAAGTGCTTTTCAAAAAAGGCTGTAGCTTTCAGTAAAATAATTATTTAATAGCTAAATTAATAAAGATTGAATTCTATTATCTATACTCAATTTATTTTTATCAAAAAAGGCACAATGTAATGAAAAGTTGACAAAAAGTCTTGCAAGTATCCTCAATTATATACTCATCAGTATTATTAATTAATATACAGTATAAAGTAAGTGCAGAAACATTCATTTTTAAGAATAAAAAGTAGCACATCCATCATTATTTTAGTATTATTTTAAATACACATTAAAATAATGTATTAAATATAGTAATGCAAAAATTAATTTATAACATTTGATTCAGAAGTAAAAAATGTTATATATATAAACGCTTATGGATACAGTAATTTTCTATACGTATCATTAAATCTAGTTAATTATTAATAATTTTCATAATTAAAATTAAATCCTCAAGTTTCATACCATTGAGTGACTCCAGAAATGATTCTGAGTTAAAACGTACATACTGCGGACAGTCCAGATTTTCTAAATCCATATTCCTCAAGTTCTTAATATCAAGGGGGGAAATGTTAAAATTTAAAATATTCTGATAAAATCATACACAAGTAAATTTAATATTTAATAGGATTATTTTCTCCTACAATAGCTACACGTAAAAATTAAATATTATACACAAACAGCCATCATTGCCAATGGTTCATTATTTAAAACATAACACAAGTTAAGGGAACCAATCACAACTATTGCTTTTACTCTTGACCAATAAGATGGAAGAATTCGCTTTGAGCTCTTGGTTAAGCTTGTATTGCCAGATTTTAAACAGAAAGAAATTTTCAATAAATATTCAATATTGTTAACAACGGATGAAGGAATCTATGAAGTCAATAATTGATCTCAAGAAATATAATATCAAACCACTCTCTCTCACTAATCTCTACCATAAACAAAATCTTCTTCGAGTAATACAAGTGATAAATTAGGATGTTTTGAAGAAGCGAAAAAAATTGTAAGGTTCTTGATCAGTGGTAAAAAAATTAACTACTTAATGTATTGCATGTAGCTTTGAGCTAAGAATATTGAAAAATATTCTGTCAAATTGAGAGGAAAGGAAATTTTAATACCCAAGGTAGAAAGTTCAAAAAAACCTAGACACATCACTAAAATTCTAGATGAAGCTAACACATATATATCCCAACTTTTTATTTCCCGAAGACAAATACATTAAAATCATCGTTAGAAGCTTACCACCTTCGTACACTGTCAAAAAACCACTCAAAAATTCATATTAGAAGGTTTTATTATTATAAATATCACACAATTGATATAAAATTATAATATCACTGCTCATAGATGATAAATGGAAACAAAATTAATCTTCCTCTGTACATAATTATGGTACTGAAAAACGATAAATCAAAAATATATATTACCTTTCACACTTATTTAATCGCACCATCAAAATAGAAACTTACAGAGGATACACAAATGATTCTATTATGGCATTTCTATTACGGCCGAACTCCTTACCAACATGGCGTTAACTGTGTCAAGTGTACTGCTGACAATCACCACATGTTCAATGCTCAAAACTAAGCGCTATTCTGGCAAAGTGTGCAAATTGTGGCGAATTACACAATGGTGAATCCCCAAAACAAATTTCAGCACCACCAAAGTGGAGCATATTACAAATAAAGTCGTTCCTAGCTCCAACCCTCATTTCTTATTTGAATGTTCTCGACAATAAAAACGAAGGAATAAAGAAGCTATTAGTAAAATGAAAACAATATTTGCAGAATTACAAACTTTAATTGCTCTGGCATTTTTGGCCTTGTAAGCCAAATAAAACAATTAAATAAAGCAATAGCTATCAACAGTAGAACAAACAGCAACATAATGAGTAAACACAAAATAAATTTTGGACCTATTCTTATTACAAAATGAATGCTCATAGATTAAGGCCCTAGCGAACATAATTTATTAATTTTCTTGTTAAATGCTGTTTAGACATTGGTATTAATAACCGAGATGCATAGACCAACCATAGATATATATATATAAAAAAAACTAAAACATATATTGAACTGACAGAACACATCATCTTGTAGGAGGTACTGAAGTTGTAATAAAAAGTTCATGCAATTTCACACGTACAAAAATAAAATAGGAGATGACTATGAAGAAACCTTGATTATTCTTAATCCAAACAACAACTACAGTGTTAAATTAACAAGTCTCTACAACAGAACTAGGCAAACAATTTATGTATATGATATCTTCGAAATCCTTCCACGAAACATTCCGACAATCAAAGGAGGTGACATTGATAAAAAAATATGTATAACTTGGAGATAAAATTATACAAATCAAAATTGAAGAATCTTATTAAATAATACACAGAAAAATAATTTCAACATAATAACCCCTACCGAACTCACTGACTTTAACCACAGATCCCAACTCGGAGATATTTTAGATATATTCATCATAACTAATACGAACTTTCCACTCTCAGCCTAAGCAATTTACGACTTGTCTGTGGATCATCTTCCAGTCTTATTTAGTAAAAAGAATTAAGAAAAGTTCATCTCAAGAACAGATTGGCCTCAATATTACAACATCCAACAGAATCAAGTAAATTTAGAAAATGCAAATTTAACTGACACAAACCAGAACAACCAGTACATTACAGAAAACCTTCAATCTCTGCAACATTTTGAAAGATATAAATTATTTCAACGAAGAGATTATTAAAGTTATTCAAGTAAAAGAAATCCCAAGCAATAAAATAAAATTTAATTCAAAATTATTTAAAATTGCCAAGTTAAATTCGGGATATCAATCCATAATATTCACAAAAATTTATGCACAGTTATGGTCATGCTAGATGTATCTAAGGCAATCTGATAGAGTCTGGCATAAAGGCTTTGTATTCAAATGAATTAATTTAAAGGTTAACCCAGACATCATATTATTAATCATCTCCTATATCACCAATATATACTTTCAAGTGAGATATAATAATGAATCCTCAATAATATTAAATTCCAAAGCGGGTATACCATGGTATACCATCCTATTTTGTACCTCCTTTTTACTTATGATTACCCGAAATCAGAAATGATTCCATAAATCTTGCATTATATGCAGATGATACAGCCATTATAGTAACTAGTTGTAGTTTATGGAAATTAATGGTTGTAGTTTTTCAAAATTTTACATTTTGAACGAAAATTACTGCTTAATTGTTAACTTTGATTATTTTAAAATATTTAGCTTGATAATCTAAAGGTATTTTTTTAATAAACAGGTATAAAACTCCCTGTCTTTGTATATTTTCAAGATACGTTTCAAGTAATAAAATAATTTTACTGCACATTAGGAAACATTTGTTATTGTATACCGATAGTTTACATTAGAAGCCCATTGTAAGGCATTCGAACACCTACATTTAGATATCTATTTTCATATTGCGAAATATTAAAAAAATAATTAATCCCTTTATGCATAAATAATTACGATTTAAATAATTTATAAATAATTCCGCTTTTCAATATAAGTTATAAATTTAATTCTCCAGGTTATAAATTGCAAATACTTATTTAAAAACTGTAAGACTATTTTTTTCACTTAACTTCTTGGTACAATGCTAAAAATAGCTTGAAAACTTAATATTGTCATAATTTTAATATATTATATAACACATTTTATGGATACTGAAGATCACAACAAAGATTGCTGAAGCCCGTTTCTAGGTTCAAACCCAGAGCCTTTTATAAGATTTGCTTCCTCTTCTATTCTTAGCTTTTTAATACGCAACGGCACATACAACAATTCAAACTTATAATAGCTACAAACATAAAAAAAAAAAAAAAGGCTTAAGATTGATATCTGAAATTAATTTTTGGATTTCTCCCTATCCTGTTTAAATCATTAATATAAACAGTTTATTTATTTCTACCAAAATTTTAAGCATGAATTTTTAATACGTCGTGATCGTATCTGTGTCAAATCAAAATACAAACAACTTTTTTTTGATATTCACTTCTGTGTTTTATAAATTCAGTTGTCTAAATTCAGAACTAATAAAGCAGTAGATATCTTGTCAAGGTTGACTCATTAAATGTTATAAACTTATAAATGAAATAAAAACATTGACTTTTCTCAAAATGATGTTTTTTTTTTTATAAAATTGTTAATTATTTCCTAACATAATTAAATTAACCTCATAATCTCAGTTTTTTTTTTTTTTTTTTTTTTTTTTTTTAAGAATACATTTTTTACATTGAATTTTGAGAACTTTAAGGATTATTTTGCTCAAACATGATACAATCAACTCTTGTAATTATTTCTATATCCACTTTAAACATTTATTATTATTTCATCCAAATAATTTGTTATCGGTATCACAAAAAGCTTTTGTTCAGCTAAACAATTTTTCAAGATTATTGTGCTAAGGTTTAATTTCTTTTCTCAATACGTTTTAAGTTTCCGCATTTTTTCCTAACTGATGTAAAACATTAAACCAAAAATCTGAAAAAAAAGATATAAGTTTGGGAGGGACATAATTGCTACAACCGAAATTCTTGTGCCTTTTTTAGAAGTTTCGAGAGTTTACACAGTTATTCTAGTAAAATTCATAATTAATCTGCGTATAAAAACAAACAAGATTAAGAAGTTTGAAATAAAAAATATATTATATAAAAATATATTAAATAAAAACATTGATTTTTTAAAATCTTTGAGTCATTGGAAAAATTTGAAAAAATGCATGGTATAATATTTATGTCCATTTTTGTATTTTGGATAATAGGAAAGCAAGTTGTGATAATATATAAACAAATTTTCTGGCAAGATTTGAATATGAAATGGTAATAATAAATTTGTTCATCAACCGAATCATCAGAGAGGTATACACTATCAACCAATGAGTATTTGAGTTTCCAAATACTTATTGGAAGATAGATTTGACAAATAATGGTATCTACGGTTATGACTAACATCACCATCAGCACTCCGTAAATAGTTTCCTATTGGAAACAGTACTGACACTAGCCTCATTCTAGATGCCACGTTATTCATGACTGTATTGACTTCGAGGAAGATGTGTCAAATATCACAGAAATGGATTATATCTAGTAAATAAAAGAATCCAAAATCGACAGTGACTTTCATGATTAATAAATGGAAGGTGAGTTTGGATTGTCAAAATGGATTTCGACCAAGCAGATTAACAAAACTAAGAGATAAAGACCGACGAGTTCTAATTATTATTGTACTAGCATGCTTCCCCGTACTTAGCCCAAAGAGACCGACGAGTGCTGTCCTAAAATTTCGAAAATACTTCACCATACAAACCGATGGTCGATATACTCCAATAAGAATGCAGGACTGTTGGTTCCATAAAAACCAACCGCAGTTTGTTTTCCTTTGATTTCAGGTTCGTGCTACGACCTATAACACGATACACTGTTGAGGTGGTGTGAAGCACAAAGAAGTTGAACTGTAGATGAGTAGAAATAGGTGCATTGGAGTGATGAATCCAGTTTCAAGTTCTACCAATCCGATGGTTGTGGCGTAAACCTGGAGAACATCTTTTTGCCAGAAAGCATTGTGCCGGTAGTAAAATTTGGAGGAGATGAAATAATGATAGAGATGTAAAATTCCCGGAAATTTTGAGGCTTGGAAATTTACTCGGGAATTTTGGGGAATATTGGGAATTTATAGTGATTGCCGGCTAGCTGTTTTCAGAGATCCCTGGATATGGCGATCCTCTACCCTCATTAGATAGTTGGTTCTTGGTTGGTGAGCTATAACTTGAATCTGCTTGGCTTAAAATGAGCTTGAAATTTTAATGGACGAGACTATGGTTATTTCATAAAATTTATTTCAGAATTTAAAAAGTTATTATTGATTAATTTATTATTTATGAGAAATATATATTTAAATTAAATGAAACTAATATAATAATAAAGGAAATAGTTAAGGAATAAATCGAGAGAAATAAGAATATTTACATAAGAACAGGTAAAAGTATTTACAAGAATTTATACACGCTATAATATTTACAAGGTATAAATTGGTCTGTAATACAATATCTCTATCTTTATCTTTTTTTTTTATATTTTATGTATTTACATATACATAAAATATTTATACATATATATTTTTAAATATATAATATACATATATAGTTTTAAAAAAATATGTGTTTTTATATACATTTAGTATGCACACTTATATATGCATTTTTCATCATCATTTTTATTTTAAATAGTTTCTTTTCCCCATATAGAATGAGGTGTAACAAAAAATAAAATCCTTTTATCTTTTTAGTAGTCTCTTTTTTTCCATACAAAAAAGTAGTTATCAAAGAAAAACTTTCTATTTACAGTTTATTTCATGGTGGTTGGTGAGGAAACTTTGGGCAATATCTGAGCAATTAGCGAGGACGCAATCTATAATGGGTACTTAAGTCATAATAGGACGGAAGGCTAATTATTGTTTCGTTATTAGTTTTATCAAAATATTTTTAATCATGTTATACATTATTTTCGCGAAGAATTCCCTCAGGGTAGAGATTTTTAATTCTTGTCTGATTTTTTTATTTCTAATGAACTAGGGGGCCTTAACTGCCCATCTGTGGGATTTATTTTGGAGAGTTTCCAGTTTTTTAATTTTACTCTAATAGGTGTAACCCCAGATAGGGAGGGCAGGCATAGGAAATAAGTAATCGAAGATATGCTTTATAAATGAGCACTTTATTTTCCATGGAAAGTTTTAAATTCCTGTTGATAAGTGGGTATAATGCAGCTGTTTGCTTTTTAAATTTGTTAATAATTTGGATCAGATGGGGGTGCCATGTTAATTTTCTGTCGAAAGTTACTAATATTAGTTAAGATTATTTTTTCGCTTATATATGAAGCGAAGTGAAATAAAATTTGGTATATCTAATTCATTTTTATACAAAATGAAATTTTATTTTCTACAACAAGCATTCATAAAAGGAGTGAAAATCATAAAATATGAATACTAAAATTGTAAAAAATATAGTATTGAAAATTTTCATCCCTAGGGTATATTTTATATCGCTGTATGGTGAGATCTATTGCTAAGTTTGTTGGGAAGACGTTTCTCACAAATATATATTTAATGAATCATTCCCGCTCCAGCAGCCGAGCTGATAAGACGTGTTTTTCACTTGCTCTTCACACAAACCGATTCTTGAAGGTTTCTCCCCGCTCACCACTACAACGTACGCGGCAAGGCGAGCTAAGCCTTTTACGCACCGCGTGTTGAGCTATCTAGAGCTATTACTATTTCGTCTCCACTGAAGATAATTTTTTGAATTCAATTCGAACTAAAACAGCACGTTTTAGTGCTATCAACTGCTGCTTTTTTTTAAAGCTGACTGATTTTCTTGACCTCTGACTGGACCTGACTGGGACAATGGCTGCAAATAAAGGAATAATACAACCTGCCAAGCTGATGGATATTATGGATCCTAAATACAACAATGCCTCGGAACTCTATCTGAAGCAACTCTTGGAAATCCAGACGGCGCTACTGGGTAGCAGAGACTGCACTACTGAAGTACATCCACAATAAAACATTTTGGACATGCTGGATATCAACATTAAAACCTGCAGAGAAACTTTAAGGACTGCAAGCACAGGTAGCTATAATCTTGTTTCTGAAATGGCAAACCCCCTACTACCTCCATAATAGTAAAAGTGACTAATATTGCCAATCAAAATGATAAATTTAATAAAAAACGAACTAATGATGGTGAGGAACCGTTCATTTTCCCAAAGAAAACAGCCAAAGCTATCAATGACAGTGCCACTAAAACCCCCATAGCTGTCGTTGATGCCTTCAGTGTGCTAACTCCAGAGGAAGAAAACCACGAAAATATGGATGACCAGCCAGTGACTGAAATAGCCCCTAAAATTCCACCCATAATTGTAAGGTATGGTGAAAGCCATGTTTCATTCATGACCAAACTAAAAAATGAATTAAGAATAAATATTTAAGCGAAAGCTTCATGTGAAAATTTGAAATTGCTGCCCAAATCAGCAGATCACCACAGGGAAATTACAAAAAAAAAATTTCTTGAATATAACACATACGAATATATCCTCCTAAGAGGAAAAAATGAGAAACCCCGTAAATTTGTAGTCAGGGAACTTCCCATGACCACAAAAAGTGAAGAAATTGTTTCTGACTTAGCCAATCAAGGATATAGAGTCCACAAAGTAAACAGAATGACTAGCCAGAGAAATGGAAAACTCCAAGCTCTATTTTTGGTCCAACTCTACAACGGCCCTGAAATTAGTGCTATATTTAAATTAAAAAGTTTGTGTCACATTTCAAACCCTACCATAGAACATTATAGTAGAAACAAAACAGTTATGCAGTATTTTAATTGCCAACGTTTTCACCACTCAAGCGATTTCTGCCACATGGCACCCCGCTGCGTGAAATGTGCAGAAGCACATAATACAAAAGAATGACTCAAGGATAAAAAACTAGAATCCTCAGTCTGCTGCAACTGTAATGGGAATCATTATGCAAGCTATCGGGGGTGTGAGAAATTCCCTAAACCGAAACCGAAAATATTTAAAAATAACCATACAAGAGAGGAGATCTCATACGCAAGTATAGTGGCTGGTCATAAAGAAAACCTCCGCTACCGTGGCACTCGAACCCGCACCCCCCTCAATTGATACAAGTGTTCCAAGCAATGGACAAAATCAAAATAGAAACGACTTTAATGATTTATTCACACTCTTAAGAGAAATAAGAGAAGTATTTAATGGAATTAATATTCCCGAAGCCATCAACGAGTTCAGTCTAAAACTGACCCAATGGATAAAATGTTGCCACACAACTGAGATTTCTAGTTTTATCGTGGAATTCCTGTGGTATTAGAAACAAAATGGTTGAATTTCGTGACTTTGTCAATGAGCATAATCCAGATATAATCTTTATTCAGGAATCATTCCTAACAAATGTAAATATTCACATCTCAGGATATGCATGCTATAGAAATGATCGCCCAAGAAATACCACTCTAGCAGGGGGTGGGACAGTTATTTTTGTCAAGAGTAGTCTCCCACACTACCAAAACACAACACACAAATTGATTACAATAGAGGCATCTCTGGTCACATTGACCTTGCCAACCCTACCACATATTACATTCTGCTCCACCTATATTAAACCTAGACCACAATATCAATACATAAACAAGGATCTTAAAGCAATGCTTACAACAAACTATGATATTTTAATATTTGGAGATCTTAATGCTAAGCACACTGCATGGAACTGTAGGTCACACAACAAAACAGGTCAAATAATTAAAAAATTCGCTGATATATCCGAACTAAAATCCGTGCACCTGACACACCCACACATTTTAGTGCTAATTCAGCAACAACAATTGATATTGCACTCATCAGAGGAATTAATTATAACACTAAAATTTATACAATCACGGAACTCAGTTCGGATCACAATCCAGTTTTGGTCGAGTTTGACTTTAATATTCCTTTGATTAATACTCCCACTCTTCATAACTCAGATTGGATTAAATACAACCAAATTTTAAATAATTACCCATTTAATAAATTCATCTGAACACAGGAGATGAAATTAAAAATGAGGCGATTCGCTTGGAGGCGGAACTGCTTGCAGCGCACCGTGAATCAGAAAAAGCTCACTCCTCCCGTCCCACTCACCTTCTACCTCGTTACCTCAGAATTTTGAAAGCAAATAGAAACAAACTCAGGAAACTATATCAAGTTAGCAGAGACCCCCGAATAAAAAATCAATATAATAAAGCGATTAACGAATTTAGAGCCAAGATAAGTTCATACAATTCACAGAAATGGAGAGAAAAATTAGAATCATTAAATACGCACGACCGATCCATTTGGAAGGCCGTCAGTATGTTCAAGAAGAAACCACAGTATTTTCCGCCCATTCAAGGCCAAAATACAATTGCATACACAAACAAACAAAAAACAGAAGCAATTGCTGACGTTTTTGAAACACAATTCACCACTAATGACCTACACGACACCAGAACCGAAGATCTGGTTGCCAGCAACATACTCAGATTTCTCTCCAGACCACACACACACAAGTCATACAAAGCACCACCCCTTCGGAAGTAATGGCAATAATCAAGAAATTAAAGGATAATAAATCCCCAGGAATTGAAGAAATAACAAACAAAATGCTAAAGAAAATTCCAATAAAAACATAATTCAAAGTTACGATGCTTATTAACGAAATATTAAGAAAACTGTATTTTCCTCAAAAATGGAAAATTGCAGTAATAGTACCAATATTAAAACCACAACAAGACAATTACCTTCCCTCAAGCGATAGACCTATTAGTCTACTGCCGTCTCTAAGCAAAATAACTGAAGCAATTATTCTAAATAGACTAGATGAATTTTTAGAAAACAATAGTATTCTTATCCCTGAACAACACGGGTTCAGAAAATTACATTCAACAACGCATCAACTTATGAGAGGAGAGTAGGGGAAATCATCACCCAGGGATTTCAGCATAAAAAATGTACAGGTGCAGTTTCTCTTGATATTGCCAAAGCTTTTGATCGAGTTTGGATTGGTGGACTTGTACACAAACTCATTAATATTGGTCTACCCGACCCTCTTATTAAAATACTAATTTCATATCTTTTGGTACGAAAGTTCCAGGTTCGCATTGGTACTATATACTCAACACATCAACAAATCTTCGCTGGCGTGCCTCAAGGGTCCAAATTAGGACCAAGACTCTTTCATATCTATGTGAACGACATTCCAACATCAACACTAACTTCCCTGCATCTTTTTGCAGACGACACATTTATACTAGCACAAGGTATGAAAACATCATATATCACAGAATCACTCAACAAGCATTTAAAACAGCTTGAACTCTGGTTCGTTAAATGGAAAATTCTGATTAATGTAAATAAAAGTGTATCAATAATTTTTAACAAAAAAAGGACTACTTCCACCCAGTGTAATTAAGATCAATAACGAAATTATACCATGGTCACAAACCTGTAAATACTTGGGAGTAACTTTCGACAGAAAATTAACATGGCACCCCCATCTGATCCAAATTATTAACAAATTTAAACAGCAAACAGCTGTTTTATACCCACTGATCAACTGGAATTCAAAACTTTCCATGGAAAATAAAGTGCTCATTTATAAAGCATATCTTCCACCACTTATTTCCTTTGCCTGCTCTATCTGGGGTTACACCCATGACAGTAAAATTAAAAAACTCTCCAAAATAAAGCCCTCAGATGGGCAGTTAAGGCCCCCTGGCTCATTAGAAACCAAAAAATCAGACAAGAATTAAAAATCTCTACCCTGAGAGAATTCTTCGCGAAAATAATGTATAACATGATTAAAAATATTTTGATAAAACTAATAACGAAACAATAATTAGCCTTCTGTACTATAATGACCTAAGTACCCATAATAGATTACGTCCTCGCTCATTGCTCAGATATTGCCCAAAGTTTCCTCACCAACCACCATGAAATAAACTGTAAATAGAAAGTTTTTCTTTGATAACTACTTCTTTGTATAGAAAAAAAGAGACAACTAAAAAGATAAAAGGAATTTTATTTTCTGTTACACCTCATTCTATATGGGGAAAAAAAACTATTTAAAATAAAAATGATGATGAAAAATGCATACATAAGTGTGCGTACTAAATGTATATAAAAACAGATTTTTTTTAATATACATGTATATGTAAATATATAAAATATGAAAGAAAGATATAGATATATTGTATTACAGACCAATTTATACCTTATAAATATTATAGCGTGTATAAATTCTTGTAAATACCTTTACCTGTTCTTATGTGTAAATATTCTTATTTCTCTCAATTTATTCTTTAACTATTTCCTTTATTAATTTATTAGTTTCATTTTATTTAAATATATATTTCTCATAAATAATAAATTAATCAGCAATAATTTTTTAAATTCTGAATTGAATTTTATGAAATAACCACAGGCCCGTCGATTAAAATTTCAAACTCATTTTAAGCCAATCAGATTCAAGTTATAGCTCACCAACCAAGAACCAGCTATCTCATGAGGGTAGAGGATCGCCAGATCCAGGGACCTCTGGAAACTGCCAGCCGATAATCACTAATATTTAATGAAACTATAAAAATAAACTGAAAATTATTATTTGATCAAAAATAATATTGTTTCACTGTAACAAATAGTGATTATTTTCTTTTCTATTTTTCCATTTTCAGTTCTTTTAGGTTGTAAGAGATTTATTATTTTTTGCGATCATTCTTTATAAAGTAGATTTGTTTCTTATGTATTCGATATTGCTTTATTTTTTAAAAAGAATTATTTCACTTTAATTTTAATGTATTTTATTTCTTAAAAACAAATTATTTGAAAAAAAGTAAGGTAGTACTTGATTTTATTTAGTCTTAGTAATAAACTGAAAATTGGTGATTTAAAAATAAATAATGCCATGCAAATTGCTTTCACTTTTGTTTTGACTTCTAATTGACAAATTTTTAATTTATCAATGATGCAAAATGATACTGTGTTTTATAAACTACTTCTCAACTGAATATGTATTAATGGTGCACAAATTTCACCAATATGTAAATGAAAGTATGTGGTGAGGGGACATGTATAAGTTGTGAACTAAAAAGAGCTCTTCCAGCGAATCATCATTTAAATCATATCTTATAGGAATCAATGTGACAAACATCCTATGAAATAAGCTAGCGTTAAAACAATATTACAATTTGCATGTAATTTTGAGTTGCATTGAAACTGCAAATGTTATTCAAATGCAATTATAAATATCTTTATTTACAGAGGGAAATTATCATCAATATATTCTAGCATTACTAGCAGTTTCTTAATAGTAACTCTTATAACATTTTAAATTGACAAACTCAGTATTTAAATTATTAACAATTTACTAAAAAGTCACATTTGTAGCTACTTAAATTTGCAAAATTTATTGAATATTCTCTCAAATCACAAAACAATAAATTTATATAAAAAATATTTATCCGCAAATGTAATCATGGATAAAAATACGTTTTCTTTAATTATAGTTAAAATATTTAAAATATTTTTTTTTATATTTTAAGATTAATTAACAATTTTTAAGTAGAATATATAATGCTGACTTTAATAAACTATTTTTATTTCTTTTGCAAGGTTCTGATACATCAATTTACACAATTATAATGTATCTACAGTTGAATTATTCTTCAAGTTTTTGAAAACAATTTTTTACAACATTAAAAGTGATTTCAAAACAGTAAGGTAGAATCAAAATCTCTTTAAACTATTTTCATCATTTCTAAATGATAAGACAGAAACTGGGTGAATTAAAAAATTATTGATAATCTTTCATTGAAATTATTTCCATTTTTCAGACTTTAGTACTAGAAATGGAAATAACTTTATGATATTCTGAAAATAATTTATGAAAATCAAGCAAATGAATTCTGGAAAAAAGTGTTCTTGCTTTTTTAACATTTTGCCCTCACGTAATCTTGTTATAAATTAAAATTATTTTTTGATTCAATGCATCTTGCTTTTCATAAAAAAGCTGAAATGTGTAATTCTTTTCAAAAGAAGATTTTTGGTTAAAATACTAGCACTGAAAATATTAATGCCAGTTTGATATAAGAAAATAGGTATATTATTTTTCTATAATCTTGTTATAAAAACTTGAAAACTTATATTTTTTAAGAGTTAGTTCAACTTGAATTTTTACAAACAAGATTAAAATTTG
The DNA here is from genome assembly GCA_030067965.1 of Latrodectus elegans. Taxonomy (NCBI): domain Eukaryota; kingdom Metazoa; phylum Arthropoda; class Arachnida; order Araneae; family Theridiidae; genus Latrodectus; species Latrodectus elegans. The sequence goes on from CM057822.1 coordinate 96,111,293, forward strand.
TACATAATACAAAAATTTTAGGACGGTTGACAAATCTGTAATTTTGTGAATTGTATATTTCCAGTTCAAAAACATGAAATAACAAAAAACAATTTGTTCAGAAAGAACTTAAAAAATTGCACAGATGCATTTAGAAATCTGCACAATAAAAAGATCCCATCTAAATATGTTTGTACCTGTTACCATGTGAAATAAAATTAGGTATTATTTCTATGGTAGAAAATATCTAATATTTATAAATATAAAAATATTTTTTAATAAATACTGATTGATTTTTAGGAATATAGTTGTTCAACATGACAACTGAAGTGGATATAACAAAAATTGTTGTAATAAATAATGTATAAAATTGAAGCTGCATATTTTGGTGTAACAACGCTAAAACTATATTTAAAACAAGCAAATGAAACTAAATGTCTTAAATAAAAGTTTAAAAATATTAGTTTTTTAACGTTTATACTACTTCTTTTATGATGGAACACCAACTTGATGTCCAATGATATAAATCTTTCAAAACTTAAGCCCTTGTAATGCTGAAAGGTGAAAATCCTAGTAGCCTAGTCATTAGAAATAATATCCTACCTTCTTTCTGGCTTCTTAAAATTAATTGCTCATTTTAAAATAGTAAGTTTTGAGTATTTTAAATTCATTGTAAATCAATGCATGTTTGTCATAGATATGCTGTCAGAAAGAAGACTTGTGAACTTCAACTCACTTAAAAAAAATTGAAATACATAGATGAAATTTTTTTTTTTTTTTTTTTTTTTTTGGATAAATGTAAAATACAATGTAATTTAGAATTTATAAAAATTCTTATTTGCAGAAACATTTAACATATCACACATAAACATTATTTACAATCTCATATAAGTGTATTATTACCAACCATCAACACATTCTGTATAATAGTTGATAATAATAATAATGAAAATACATAAGACACGTTTTTGAAGTGAGAAACAATCTTGATTCACAAAGCCCATGATTATGCTATGTGTGTATACATATTTAAAATAATTATGAAATGACGTATAATCTAACATCTCTAGATATCTAACATAATCCTTTAACTAAGCAGAATTTTTAGAAGCATTTTTCAGCTCATAAATTAATGAAAAAATTGGTGAAAATCAAAAGTTTTATCTATTATCTAGAGAGAGTTCATTTTAAACTATAACGTAACACAAAAAATCTATATCCAGGAATAATTTATATACGATTATAAATACTATTCAACCAAGTTAAAATTTAACTTTTTCCAAATTATCGAAACAAATCCTCAGAAATACTACCTAAATGGTGGGAAGGAGATATCTCAAGATGTTGAAAAAGAGGAAATGGCAAGTGATCATAGGAGACAAGTTCTGCTACTTAGAACAAACAGAATTTAAAGGTTGTAATAAAACAGACTACAGCTCCACCTGGCGGAAAACAGCGGAGTTAGCATTCTTATCTCAAAAGCGGAACGAGATAGAGAGAAAAAGTGATTTACAAAGTTGTAGAGCATCCTCGATTTTGTACGAAAAGATACATTGCAGGCACTAATGTGAAGAATACAACGGTTAAAACACGCTTTTATTGTTTCGTGCTGTGACGTCACAAAACGATCTAAGAAAGAAAAAAGGAAATAATTATAACGATATACTTTATTTAAGATGTTCAAACTTCTCACCGTCAGCTGCAATTCACATTTGGATCCTCGCTTGAAGATTACGTTGCACACGTTGGAGCACGCGACCGTAATGCGTCGTTTAAGGTCCTGCAAACTTTGTTGAGGGGTCGCATACACCTTCTGTTTCAATTATCCCCACGTGAAAAAGTCCAGTGGAGTCAGATCAGGAGAGCGTGGAGGCCACTCTTCGAAACCGCCATATCCTAGTATTTGGTTCCCAAATTCCTTGACGACGTGACGTTTCTTACGTATTTGCATACTGCATTCAAAATGTTGGAATTATTTTTAATACTTCTGTTCTTACCATTTCGAAATAAAAGTGAAAAATTTAAGTATGAAAACGATTTTTTGTTTTTTAATAATGCACACAAACGATGTGCTACGTCACAGCACGGAACAACAAATGCGAGTTTTAACCGTTGTATTCTTCATATTCATACCTACAAGGTATCGTTTCGTACTACATCGAGGATGCTCTACAACTTTGTAAATCACTTTTCCTCGCTATCTCGTTCTGTTTTGGAGATAAGAATGCTAACTCCGCTGTTTTCCACCAAGTGGTGTTGTATTCTGTTTTATTCAGTAGCGCATGGCTGCTTTACTATACCTAAACACCACTTTTATGAATATAGCAGCAGCCGTTTCGAAGTTAAGAGGGTGACAAGGGACTTTAGTGGACACCCTGTATATATATATAAAACACTTCATCAAAATTTTAAGTAACTTCAAATTAATCAATTAGCATCAACAGCCACTATTTAATTCATAACTTAAGCAAAATTATGATATAAATCTCTACAAATCTAAAATTATTGGAACTAACATGCAAATTCAAATTTTAAAAAGTCCATAATAATGGATGAAATTTAATATTCTTGTCATGTAGTCCAACAAAATTACTGATTTGTCAAATCATTAATAAACAACTAAATTTACTAGTAATGATTTTTTTTTACATCCTTATGTTGGCTCTTTCGAGCATAATAAGTCTTGCAGTGCAATAAAGAAATGAAATATCTCCAGGAGTGGACAGCGTCTTGAAATGTGAAGAAGTGCGGGCTTCCTGGAGGGCAGAACATTTCCAAAGATGCTCTCCATCCATGTCAACATGTTCCTTACATAAAATGCAGTCGGGTGAATCCACAAGCCCAATGCGATATAGATGTTTCTGGAGAAAATCATGCCCAGTAAGTAACCTGAAGCAGGAGATCCCTATAGATCTAAGTAGATCTCTAGGAATACATGAGCTCAACAGGGTCCTCCAAGAGGCATCAACTGCATTCCCTATGTAATAAGTTTTTCGCTGGTGATGGATAACCCGTTTTAGAAGGATTTTGACATTTCTCAGGCCAGTAGGACTATATGGAGGGCTTTAAAAAGAAGCCTCTCTCGCGAGATTGCCTGCTTTTTCATTAAAAGGCAAGCCACAATGGCTAGGGATCCATTGTAAAGTAATTTCCTTTCCCGCAGATAGTAAAGTGTTAATGATGGTCTTACAGTTAAATTCTATAGATGTAGGTAAGAGAGTATAATTTGCCACTGTATGAATGGCAGCCTGACAGTCAACAAGATGGACAAATTTCATTTCCGAGAAATCTAAAATTTTTTGGAGAGCCATGTAAATTGCATACATTTCTCCATCAAAATTGTCTGAGTTTTTTCCCAAAGGTTCTTTGAGTTGGAAAAATTTGGAGAAGACACCAGTTCCCGGTCTCTCAGTACTTCTCTCAGCTGATCCGTCAGTATAAATGTGGATCCAATTGTCGAGTGGGTATCTCTCATTAGTAGCAGCAAGAGCAGCAGCCCTGATTTCTGCCTGAGGGGAGACTCCCTTCTGGACAGGAAGGACAAGGAAGACAGGGGTGGCATATTTCATCATACCTGGGTAGACAAGGGGTCTGGATGTAAGGGCTTTATTACTTGAAGTGCCAAGTGAGCTGGAAATTCTCTTGAATTCTGATAAAAATGTTCGTTGTGTTTTTAGTCTCAATGTGCTTGGTCGATACTAGTAATGAAATTCAACATGCTTAATTAAATCTAGTTATTATACTTAATTTCTCGCCAATATTTCCGATGGTAAATAGCTTCATTTTAATAAAGAATAATATCAAGAGCATTTTTTCCTGCTTCTCTATTATTAGCAAATAATTAGCAATTTTAAACACAGACATTTTTTATGTGACAGTATTAAAGTTCAGACATTTTAAAAATCTCAAACACAAGTTTGTAAACTTTAATAAATATATTAGTAAAAAATTGGGAAAACGTTCAACCAATATTAATAAGAATCAGTATTTATTATAATCTATGAACAATCAGTTTTGTTACAATGGTTTTTGTATTAGTATTCTCTGAAAGTACACAACACTATGCAATAAATACTACAACAATTATATAAGCATTTATGAAATAGATCTATGTATAAAAAAACTTGCAAGAGAAAAAAAAGTCTTACATGTTAAGAGTGCCAAATAAAATTATCAATATATTTCACATCATTACTTTTGATGGCAAGAGAAAATGAGTGTCTTTTTGTATACAATACGTACAAAATTTGATTCGACAAACCGATATTTAAACATCTGATTTAACCACAGAAAATAAAACCACAATAGTTAAAAATTACTCTTTAACTATTGTGGTTTTATTTAATGAATGTTACAAACTATGGATGTAAATCCAGGCTATTACTTTTATCTAAATTGATCAAAAGTAACTTTAGATATCTAATGAAAAACAAAATGAATATCTATATACACTAACAATTGACGTTAAAAAAATTTTTCGTATGCAATTTTAGAATTAGTTATTGATCTAATCTACCGCGTTTAATTTAACATTATGTTTATGAATAATAGTAGAATATTATTTTCCAGAAATATATATTAAAAGATTGAAGTTTATTCATATTAGTTTAATATTTTTCGAGGAATATAAAAGTGAAAGACGGCATATCTAAACGATTTCTGTGTCCAAAAATTTAATAAATACAGAGTCAAATAATTAACATTACCAATAACAATTGCAATGAACACAACGTGAAACCTCTCCAATCTTTACAAATGGCTGTCATCTTTTTCCTCTAGTGTTTCGAGATCGGGTGTGGAAGTCGGCTCCAGATGGGAATTCTAACGCATGTGCACTTGAAGAAAGTAGTTGCAATAATTTGGCGGTATAAAATATGGATATTGTTCAGTTCAGACTAAATTTTAGCAACCATATGATTTCTTTTCCCCCGGTCTAATTAGGAACGAAGTTCGCGCCAGTCGATTTGCAAATTTTAATATTTTTTCGAAATATGAAGGAAAAGAAGAATAGTTTACTTACATCTTAGCACCATATATAAAATAGAAATAAAATAGCACAAATAAAATAGCATCAAATGAACATTTTTTTTCTTTCAGATGCTTCACAGCTTTGTACTTTCCAGAACAATAAATATTCTTTATTCTAATGCCTGAACAGTGTGGCAAGTATATTTTACCCTACCAGGCCTTATGTCTCGCTTAATGTTATGCTGCATTGCAATTTGTGATCCGTCCTTAGCAATTGTCCAGCAGTATATATATATATATATATTTTCATTTTTCAAATTATTGTCAAAAACTTTTTTGGATGTCACTGAGTTAGTATCTTAACCTGCTAGTTCTTATGTAAAGCACTGTCACCCCATGCTTCGAAAAACAAACCTGGGGAAACTATTTATCTGCAATTAATCATTCTTTCAGTATATTATTGTCTGACACTCCCCTTGGACGGAACAGGTAAAAAAGTAACAATGAAATATTGATATTTTTTACGTGTTTTTCCTTTGTTCACATGAAATAATGGTTTCTAAAATTTATATTTTATTGGGGATGATTCTTTGCCCCAATGTGACCAGTATTGTTTCAAAATTTCTTTTATATGTAGAAGTTTCTTATTTGCAATTGTTTTTGTACATTTGTTTGCCATTTTATTTCTATATAATGGTATATAACTGAAAACCAATAGAATATAAAAAAGAGATGGAACGTTTGAGAATTCTATCTGATGAAGTTGAATCTTCAGCAGACTTTAGATCTAACCTATAAGGATGAACCTGCTGAAGAAATACAGAGTTCTCATGATAGTGAATTTGTTTACAGCGGTGTAAGAAGTGAAGAATCTGAATTAAGAGAAAACATTTATAAACAAAAATCCGTTCAAAATAAAGGAAAACAAAATATAAAACATGTTACAATTTCATCATTGATAAAACTGATAAGAAAAAACAAGATATTATTAAAGTTCAGTAATTCATCAGAAGGAATGATAGTTACTTGTAATGAAATGACTGTCTGCACTTTGCTAAAAAAAAAAAAAAAAAAAAAAAAAACCCAACAGATAGCTGATGGTTGTTTTTTATTCCACCTAAAATGTTGAAGATTGACACGGGCGTTATTTTAATGTCAATAAAGAATCCTTCAAATCAATATGCAAAATAAATTAAATTTCCCTTAACATTAAACTCTAAGTTAACTCTCTACAATTATTTTTATAAGGAAATATATAAAATTACGTGATATAAGCTATGATGGCAATTTTTTAAAATTTATTTTTACTTTTCTTTGTTCCCAGAGAAATGTTTCATAAAATTCTTCCCATATATTATTTTCCCCAGGTGTTTACTATATGGTAACTATGGGAACTTTGAAAGTTAAGAGAATAGAGCTGAGGCAAAATAACTTCTTAAGTGGGGAGATGATTGGTATAACAGATTTTCATGTGAACAGGAAAATATGCTGAAGTATGAGTTTCAGATGAACTGAGATGATTGATTGAGGGAAGAAGAGTGAGGTTATTAAAGCACCAAGGAATTCAAGATTGGATTTAAGTCTAATTTTATTAATTAGGCTATTAAAATTGAAAGTAAATTAGTTTAGGATGAGAGGTGTTTGGAAGAGAAAAATTCTCTTAGAATTTATTCATAATACATTCAATGAATATTTCAATATTAAATTCTCAAAAAATATTAATGTTTATGAAACAAATTATGTTGTTTGTAATTTTATTTATAAGCAATGTTTTTATTTATTTATTTTTTTTTATATAACTACTATAATTATTATATTTGTAAACAACTTGATCTGACACATAATATGGCTTGTATAAATAGCGCGAATAATTGACTATTATTCGCGCTATTAACATTAATTAAATTAATGTTAATAGAACATTAACGAATTAACATTAACGAAATATTAACATTTAATTTTTAATTCTTACTAATTGGCATGCAATTTGAATTTGGCTTCGTGTAAATTGCATAGTTTCTTTAACATATGTTACCCATGTTTTATATTTATTCGGGTAAGGGTCAGTGAAATTAACTATATTTAAGGTTTAATAAATGTCATAAAATTTATGATGCATTAATAACATCTTTTTTTAATTGTAAATCTCTATAATATTTTAAATCAACTACATTCATAAAATCAGTTTCTAAATTTGTACAGCAGATTTTGTATATTTTACAAAATCATTTTTATTAAAATAAACAGTTCACAAATACAGAATAAATTTGAGTGATGTAAGGATTGAAGTACCAGACAGATATAATCATAGGTATTATGCCTTATTTGAATATGCAATATTAACATTCTCTAAATTCAGTTTTTTTATGTGTTACTAAGTAAAATGGCCACATATTTCTCATACTAATCTTTATTTTCAGCCATTTTAAGTCAAGCTTTAAACTTTGTCATATAGTTTTTAACGGAGAGAGAGAGAGCAGCTCCCTCATTGCAACATTCAAAAGTCATAAATAGAAAGAGTAAGACGCAAAAATAAATCAGTGGATATATTAACATTAGCTAATTGAAGAGCATGTGCACTACAATTATCCCATGTTTTGAAAAAATCAAAAAGCCAGGGTAAACTATTTATCTTTAATCAATCATCTTTTCAGTATCCTCGGAATTGGCATTCTTATTTCTTACCTGACTTTTTTTCTTCATATGCAGTAAACGTTTCTCAATTGGGATGACTTGGTACATAGCAACTTATATATTTATAAACAATAGTAAATTATCTATGAATAAATAATTAATTGTTCTAATAATGCATAGAATTTATATTCACAATCACAATGAATTAATAACAAATTCTTTGTTATATTAACGAAAATATAACAAGACTAAGCCGCTAAATCTTTAAAGAAGAAAAGATCATTGAAACGCAATACGCACATATCAATTGTTCTCATAATACAAAGAAATTATATTCATGAAGAATTAATTAAATAATTCTTGGTTATATTTATAAAAATATAACAATACTAAATCGATACATTTTTTTTAAGAAAAACGGAATACGTAACTATGAAATCAGCAATGTTTAACACTGAGATAAACTTACTAGCCAGATAAATTTATCGCTTTCTTTACATCGCCAAGTCACTGAATCATAGCCAAAATCTTCTGGGAGCCGAGGCTCCGGGCTCGGTCTCGAAACGCTAGTTCTTTTTTTCCAAATGTTTTGAGAAATTTCTATTGGCCCATAAATAAAAGTAGAAATATTAAAATGTATCTTTTTAAATATATTATGTGGTTTTAATAGATAAAAACTTTTAAATTTTTAAGAAAGTTCAAATTTTTCCGCAATTTTAAAAATTTGGGAATTTTTAAAATTCTTATGGGAAAAAAACCTGGTTTATTCACGGGAATAAACCGAGTTTTTTCCCATCAATGCAACACTACCAACAGCATAGATGATCACCATTGAGATGAAATGAAATTTATATTTTTGGCTAATTTAAGACATAGGAGCTATTTCATTAAAAATTTTAATTACGGTGTTTGTAAAAATGTAATGTGTAATTAGCACAGATCTGCTCTAAAGTTGCTTATAAAACAGCACACCGCTCCAAGACTCTTATAGTTTCAATAACGAATGTGACTAAATGATCCTTCCCCCTCTAAAAATTGTCATAGCGAATGGAATTAAGGAAAAATATGTTATCATTATTGTTGCAGCATTCTTCCCCGTACCTTGCCCTGAAATGGGCTCTACTAGTTGGAGAGAAGCAGCTGGTTGGAGTCTGTAAGATTTTGAAGCAGGGATCAAGCAGAAGACTCCCAATGGCCTGCCACCCACAGAAGTATTATTTCATTTGGAGGACAGTGAAATCATACTCAGTTTTAACGTGCCACTTCCGCATTTAGTGAATACGACGGATTTTCGGTTCGATCTTACTACTTTCGGATACGCGAGCGATGCCCTAGTCAACCAGGCTACTTAAGCAAAGAAAAATATGCGAAGTATAATACATCTCACTTCTTCTTTACATAGTTTTTTTAAAATTATATTATTTATTTTTTCGAATTACCTAATGTGTTTTGTCCTTTTCCAAAACACTAAAAGCAATGCAATAAAAAAATTTACCAAAAATGTAATAAAAAATGGATGTGAAGAGTCTTTAGTTCAGTATTTAATAATTCCGTATCTAAAAAGTATTTTCAAGCTTACCACATCTCATTTGATATGATTGTAACTGATCCATACTGGCAGTCACATTTGGTGAAGCAAAACAGCACTTTTGGACAAAACTAAAAAATATCAATATTCCTTCATATTCTAATTTTTTTTCTCAGAATCTGCTACACGTTTTCAAGTGTAAATCATGGCCCCTCTAGTTAGATAATACGTAAGAAATTAATATTAGCATCTTCTAAAGTTAAAAGTTGTACCCAAGCCAAGAAGTTGACCAAGAAGTAACGTCAATTTGGGGATGTTAGACATTTTATCTTGCTCGTGCTGACGAACTGTATATTTTATCTAGTATATAACTGTACTAAACGATAATCAACATGTTGTTCCACAACGACATGTCTATCATTGTCTGCGTCCTCAATACGCTTATGTATGATGAACATGAAGAAATTCCATTGTCATTGACAGAAAATCATCGTCACATGCGATTGCATTGAGTTTATAAATTTTACAAAGATCAAAATTGCAGCTACTTGTGAAGTGACAACAAAATCAGTTGTTGTTGCACGCCAATATTTTCCTTAGAGCAAAGTTGTGCCTTACCAGTAAGTAAAAACAGCCAAAAACAAGTGAAGATCCACGCAATTTAGAAGCTGGGACCAAGCAAAAGACTTCCCAATACTTGGTCTGCCAGCCCCAAAGGTATTATTTCACTCGGAGGACACTGCAATCACGATTTATTTAACGTGTCTCAACTATCTTTAATGAACACAATGCATTTTCAGTCAAGTCTGGATTCGAACTCACCACCTTCTGATAACGTAAATGACACCCTAACCAATCAAGTCATTCCAAGCCAAACAAAATTAACTTTAGAACCATTATCTTTGGCGATAATTGCCACCACAGGTTTTGGCATAGAATTAAAGAGGCTTGAAACGTATCCTCAGGGTATAGCAATACATGCGGCTTTCATATAGTGCCAAAGTTAGTCTGATGTAATAGCAGGTGGTGTATCTCTGACTAGTTATGGTACAAGTATGGGCCTCAAGTTTTCGATTGACGATATATACGGTAAACAGGCTAACGAATCAATTCAATCTGATAGGTTATAAAAGAACTCTTGAACAAATAGTGTCACGTGTTATCGGTCATTATCTTGAAGAAATATGACTAATGGCGAGGATTGACAGTATGAGAGAATCACAAACTCCAACACCTTAAAGATATATCGCTGGTTTTTTTAATACACTACTAGAGAAATCCAATATCATAACCCAAACTACGATACCAAGTACAGGAGTACTATGGTGATGCATAACGCAACAAACAAACATTTCAGTTTCTCTCTCCAAAGTGTCTTTATACTCAAATCACACCATCATAGTGTTGCCGTTGTTCATCGCACCATTACAGCGCAAAAGCTTGTGATTTTGAGTCAAGGATGAATAAAGAAATGACTCGTTTCGGACATTTCATTCAAGTGTAAAATGGTTCAAGAAGACCCCTAATAATGCTCAACAAACTGGATCTGTAGGCTATGTGGCCCATTCCATGTGTTCAATTTGCCGTCCTTAATCTTAAGTTTCGAACTGAAAACTTGTTTGACATGCCGAGTCATAATTAAACAGGTTACGCAAAATAAAGAAAAAATAGGACGAGTGGCGATTTATATAACACATATCATTCTTTCGTTAAAAATCTGATTTCATCGCCTAAATGTCCAGATTGTAATTCTTCGAAGACTTCCGATTCATTTAAGTACTGTACAGTTTCGATCCCCAATTCATTTTCTAATGGTACTGTATTCAACAACTGTATACCAAATTAGCATTGGAGATACAATATTTTCCTGTATATAATCCCAGGTAATTTTTATCGGCGAAGAGTAGAATATATATACTGCTGATGATGTGAATGTCACATAAAATAAATACACAGTATGATTAAAAATATAATAAATTGTACAGAAAAAATATTTATTATTAATAAGATCTGTATGACTCCATTTCAAAGAGTAATAAATTGAGCAGAAAGCAAGAGATTGATAATTCCGAGAAGCTAGTATAACTTGTCGATTTTTATTTAATACTTAAATGAAAGAAAGAAATTATTTTCGAATTTCACATTAGATGCATTTTTTCTTTTGAACCACGCATGCTCTCTCTCCTTTTATTTATTTTATTATTATTTTTTTTAAATATTCCTTTAACACGTTTGTCGGCATTTTTTTTTTTTTTTGCCTCCTCCATAGTTTTTAGTTTAAAACCTGCTGTGTAATTTAAAAACTTTTGGTTTCACATGACGATGTACGAGCTAGAATATTAGAACGAAACAACTCTGGACAAGACAAAAAGCGAAATAATGACAGCAATTGTTTTTGAATCAGTGACATTTTTACGAGAAATCAAATTTGTTCTTGAACGTAATTGGATAAAACTGATTATAGATGAAATAAGTCAGCTGAGTCATGGTGCCATCTGTTATTTATTTTATGGGAAAAAAATCAATCAATCAAACAAACACACATACACAGAGTCACTACTGTATTCTGTAGCAAAAAGGCGTCGTATTTGAAAACATGACACTACAGATGTCTTTCTCTGATGGTTTGGCACCTGCAAAATAGGTACTTTGCACTGAACAAAGCATCCTTTGAGAAGACAATTGCTTGATATAATTTAAACATTAAAAAGAGAAATGTGACAAAAGTCTAATTTAAAATAATTTATGACTTTCAAACAAAAATTTAAATAATTGCTTAATGAGCTATTTTTGGTTGCAAGTTTTCCTAATTCTTTAAATAATGCCAAAGATAAGTATCTTCTTATCAAAGAAAATCATAATATAAAGTGAAACATAAGAATGCAGATATAAATTATTTTATAGATAAAATTTTATTTTCATTATGTATGAAGAGAATAGGACAACAATTTTAAAACATCAATTTATTATGAATAAATTCACTTTATACACATTAACAGTTCAATACTATTAGGAAGTGAAATTTCTTACATTTTAAATCATTCACTTAAAAGAAAATAATAACCAATACATTGAAAAATGTCATCCAAAGAAATAATAAAAATAATTAATGAGTTTAGAAGAACTGTGATATGAATTGAATAAGCTCTTAGTAAAACAATGTAATAACTGAAAATACAGTGAAACATTTCTATGAGATGTCTTCTATTGCACAATTTTATATCACACATATATGAAAGCTAGCTAAAGCATATTTCAAGATCAAAGTGACTTTTTATTGGCCATTTTTTTCCTTTTGGAGCGTCCACCACCCCTATCTCCAGCATAACGAAACCACCGTTTAATATTATCTTCAATAATTGCTTGAGAAGCTTCAGCATATTCTTTTGTTTGTCTCACAGCAGCTGCAAGTAAAATGACATTTTTTAAAATACATTTTGTATTCATTGAATTTAAAATTATATTTAGATGCTCTTGATTTTCCAGAAAAAAATCTTTCAGAAACAAATTAAAGTATGATTATTCAAAAACCTTAAGTTATGTTCTTTTTCTAAAGAATTAAAAATTTACTTGATAATCAAGTAATCAAGATTTAAACTTAGAAATTAGTATGATCCATCATTAAATTAAATCTTTAAATTTAATAACTTGATATTAAATATTTAACATTTTATATAGATTGCACAGTAGGTCATACGTATAACACAGTAGGTTATACTTTTAAAAAAATAAATTAGGTAAAACTGCATTAATTATAATGAATCAATTGGACACCGATTTAAAAATAATATGAACATACTACATAGTTTTGGTTTTATTCAAAGTTATTTTCTTTGCATAAAAAATTTGAAAAAAAAAAAAAAAAAAAAAGGAGTCTGTCTGACTGATATACAAAACAAAGGTTTATTATGTAATTATATTTTCACTTTTTATGCTATTTTAAAAGCTCACAACAAATATGTCTACACAAGCAACATTACCATTAATATAATATTTTGACAAATATGAAATCAATGATCATAGAAGTTCAATTTAAAAAATTTTAAATTAAAAACTGTAAATTGTATGAAAAATGAAAAAAAAAAAAAAGAAGGATGTGTTTTAATTATTTAAAAAGCAAAACATTTCCATCAGCATAAATTGAAATTTCTAAGCTTTATTTGTAAATCCTTTTTATAACGAAATTACATTTCACAATACTTTATATTTGGAAGCAGAAAATATTTTACTAATATATTTGGAAGCAGAATATATTTATACAATTCTTTCCTTTAATTTGCTTAAGATAAATTAAAGATATAAATAGTGTCATATGGTTAAGATAAAATAAGAAAAATAATTACACACTAATATATTTTATTTAAATTATGACTAACTTGGTATTTACCTATAAACATGTTGATCATTTCTGTCTATTAAAGAAAAACGCCAAAGTAAGCGATTTTTCGCCCAAAATGGAAGAGTCTTTTGCAAACATGCTGGGTTTAGTTTAACCTTGTTTACACGTGTTAGTTATCATTCTTGAGTAAAGACTCCTTTTTTCCCATCATTACACATTTTCGGAAAAAAAAAGATTAAATTTAGGACTTATCTACTACAAAAGAACACGATGTTGAATATTTCTAAAGTTATGGAATCTTACCAGCTTAAAAAAATGCGTTAATGACCACGATATGGCACTTAATTTAAAAACTGAGAAGCAATGGCGTTGCAGCATTAAGCCTTGGTGAAGCAAGTGTCAATCCGAGAGGAAAAGTGGTTCAAGGGTTCTACTATTACATTTTTGACTACGTTCTGATTCATATATAGTTAGCACAGAGAGGAATGGGGAAAAAGGAATGAGAATCAAATTAGGAATCTTTAGCACCACAGTAAATCTGAGAAAGTCCTGTAAAAGTACTTATCTTCGCAAAAATGAATATATGGTATAGATGATTTTGCGAGGCTTACATTTTTGCATGAAAATAAGTGCTTTTACAATAAATATCCTTAATAAAAAGTAAAGAAAAATTTTAATAAAAAATTAATAAAAGAAAAATACGAATAGAATGCTTTTTTTTTTACATTTAGTAAATGTTTTTTTATTTGGTGCCATTTGCCAAGTTTCGGTTATTTATAATTTTTTTTTATTTGGCAGTTTTTTTGTCTTTTGTTGTCAACAGGATTTTTCATAAGTATTATTAACTTTATCATAATGGAAGATAAATATATATTGGCATAGTTATTTTCTGTAGTTTGTTTAAGATAAACTTTATCATCTTCCAAAGTTAAATTATTTTTCAAATACATTATTTTCTCTATATATTTCTCCTACTTTTGGGGACAATATTATCAAAACATTAATTAAAATGAATAAAAAAACATTTTTGATATAAATAAATGTAACTACATTTAAGAGTATAAGTAAGCTAAACTGTGTGGGCCACAAGGCTTACAGTGCCCATTTCTTTTTTCCTGATCAAGGAGACCTGGGTTGCAAAGCCTATTTCCTGATAAGATGGTCAGCCTAACGTGAAACCACCAGAACATAGTTCTGAAGCATGCTTGGTACTCCGTTTATCGATTTATTGGAGTGATGAAAGCCCGAGTTGACTTTGTCCAGCCCGAGAATCGGTCCTCAGACCTGTGCCTTGATAGCGTGAAGCATTGCTACTAAGCCATCAAGCTTCAAGAGTATAAGTAACTTAAATTAAAATAATTTTACATCTCATTTGTTTCCCAACACGAAAATGCATTGAAAAATGTAAAACTTATGTTTGGAAACCAATGTTAAATTACTTTCTAATTATTCTTTAGAAATTAAGAATATTTTTTTAGTATATATTTTGAGAAATTTCAAGGAATATATCAAATACAGATATTTTCAATGAAACAGATAAAAACAATTGAAAAGTTAATTCATTTTAAAACTTCATGAGCCATTTTATTAAAAAAAATAAATTTTTAATAGCAGTAAGTCTTATTCTGCACTTTTAAAGGATACAATTTTTTTCTCCTTTTATTTAAAAGATTAGCTATAATAGGAATTCTATTTTTACAAATTTTCGAAAGAAAAAAGTGGAAAAAATATTATCTAATTTCACACATTGTAAATGAATACAATAGGAGAAAGGTACTAGAAAATAAAAATTATTACAGCAGCTTTTTAACAAACTTAATAATTAGTTAAGAAATGATCGAAAAATAGATAGAAATACATTAAACTGTTCATTTAGAAACATTCTGTCAAATGGAAGGTCTTAAAGTTATTGTGCAATTACTATGATGTTTAATTTTATAATACTAAGCTAATTAAATGTTACATAGAGGTGAACGTTTTCATAGTTAACAGACTGTGGAATTTTAATTAAGAATGCTACAAAAGATACTGAAATGAACAGAATTTTATACCAACTTTTATTTCTGCATAATAAAAATATTTAACAGTGACTCATTGGCAAAAAAATATTAAGAATTACACCATGAAAAATTGAATAAAGAATTTAACCAGCAAATTTGATTGTGGTAACATACCAGTAAATTTGATTGTTTAACTGGGAGAATTTTGTACATATTTTATCTATCATTTAAAATGATGATTTCAGACACAGGATTTATGAAAAAAAAAATGAATAATAAACATTTAAGCAATATTTTGAAATTAAATTAATATTATAGATTCTAAAATTAGTTTGAGTTAGTATATATAAATACAAACCTGATACTAGCATGATAATGCGTGGAAAATCTTGGATTGATCTTTTTTTATCAGTACCCATCCAATTTAAGTTCAGAGCTAAATTATGAGATATGATACGACTCAGAATTCTTCGCACAACAAAAGAAAGTGTATGTCCACCTAATAGACCAAGCTGTTTAGTCTATAAGAAAAATGACATACTTAACATAAAATATGATAAAAAATAAATTAACAATTCATTCATAGGGTATGACACTTTATGTAACAAAAATTACTATGGATAGATAATGTTAAATATAATATTGATTCCTGCAAAAATTTAATCAGTCATTAAATACATAAGTAAATTCAAGTATGGGGAAATTTAATGGAAAAAATAATTTATTAAGAATAGACTGGAAACAAAAGAGAAATTAATAGGAAGAAGCAGCAACTGTACTTAGGCATTTATCTAAATACTACATACATATTTAAACTGCTTTTAACGCTGCACAATGAATAGCCTAAAAGTTGGAAGCTTTTGTAATGCATTTAATATCCACTATATAAATTGCCTTCTGGGAGGACTTTTCAAAGATAGTGAGGCATATTTAGGAATTATTAGGGAGAAAACCAAGAAAATTCTCCCAAACTATCTTGACAGATGTTTATACAGGTGGCAGACGTTGCTGTTCAACAATGACTAGGATCAAATCCAGGAACATGAAGAGGATAGCCTAATGACCAAAGGATGTTGTATAAGTATTTTTTAATAACTCCCCACATACTATCTTCCAGGAAACATTTTCATAGATAACAGGTTGCATAAACAAGTCACAAGAGAGGAAACCCAAAAAACTCTCAAGCACCCATCTCAACAGATTCAGGCAGAAGTGCAACATCCCACTCTCATTGTTCAACAGGAGATGAATGTTGCACTTTTGAAAAACATATAATACCTGTCCTTTGAGCTCATTTACAATTCATTTCATATGACACCTTCATTCAATGAAAAATTAATTTAAGAAAACATTTTAGTGAATGCATGAATGACTACAAACATGTCATTTGAACTTCAGCAACAATTTTTGAATTTGGCAACCAACATGAAACTTGCTATTTCAGTGTTAAAAGTTGACATTGTTAATATTTTAAAGCACTTAGAGGATTTTATTGTAGGAAGATTATGAAGTATGAAAGAATTTAAAACAATTTTAAAATATAAACATTAACAGCAGAAATCAAGAATGAAATTTGGAAACTAAAGTGAAATATTAAATAGAATTAATAAAATATCATAAATTAGCATTAATAAAGACATGCAGTAAGACAATTTTGATATGAGAAAAAACAAACGTTACTTTGAAAATATTCTTATGATATAAAATGGCTGGTAAGCAAACAAATGCAATTTAATATAAACTGGAATAAATTCTATCTTTTTATTGAAAGTTTAAATCAAACCCTAAAATATTAGTAAATCTTTAAGTTGTTTATAAGTATACAAGAAAATTTCAATATTTTTATTTAAGAATGCAATATTTCAGAATGACTTATTGTAAATAAATAATTTTATATAATTTGTGGAGTCCATTTCTAAAGTTACTTACCATTACATTTTATTTCTAGACAAAAATTACTCCCAAATAAATTATCTGTGACTTATACTACCTTTTTCATATATGTGCCTACTTAACAACTAGAATCCAGACTCCTTTTTGCAATTTATTTCATGGCATCAAGAAATTTGAAATCTTTTGGACTTATCTTAGATCCAGCTTGTTGGAAACTATTTCTAATAATTATCCCATACATAAGGGAACATATATATCTGGCTGTGATATATACTGTAAAGACAGAAATTTCAATTGCACCTAACAATAAAATATCAAACTTCATTGCTGAAATAGAAGTTATCAAACAGGCCGTCATTGGTCTATCAAACCATAATGTATCCTTTGACATACAGTTTTTTTGGTAGACATGCAGACTGCAATTTCGATTCTCTGTTCTTCCAAAAATGAAAAGCGATGTTATTTACTCTGATTGTACTCTTATTTTCCATTATATATCTAGACATTGTATTATACATGGCAACAGAAAATTGATACTCATGTGGAAAAGTTTTGCAATCTCCAACACTGAACTCTGCCTTATTTGTCAGCATTTGAAACTATTACAAAGTGCATTAAGAACTAAGTTAAAGAAACTCATATTTATAATGCCAGAGGTAAGAAATGGTGTCAATTGTTAGATAAGCTTATGCTAATAGATCCGCTTCACCATATTTTTAACTGCAAACTTAAGGATTACAACCATTCAGTACTATTTACATTCTAACCTAAATTGGTATTGGTTGGGCCAATTAACCAAACAGTCTCCTTTGTTACCAGAAGGAACAATGGATTTTTGTTATGTTTTGACATGTACCTGTTTGAAGGACTGCCATTTTAAAAACTGACAAATAGATTAACAGAGCTGACAAATAGAGAGCATGTAGCCTCTTTTAACTATTTCTCAACAGGAAAAAACATTTAATTCTTTGGTATTAAGGGTTTGTGCAAATTTCCAAGAATCAAGTTCCAGGTTTAGTTTGCTTGTAGCTCAACGGTCATTTTTTGCTCACGAAGGCTAATTAGCCTGGGACCTACGGTTTAAAGTGGATTCCAAACCACTACAAACATCCATGCTCAAGGCATGTTTCAAACCCACAAACTGTTAAACCGAAGGCAAGAGTGCTAACCATTCGGCTGCCAGCTCAGCCAAATTCCAGGAGTTTTCCAAGAGCCAAACAAAATATTTCTAGGTATTAACATTCATATTAAATAATTTATATAATTTTAAAAATTGTTCTTAACCAAATATGCATATCATTATGCACAACAATATTTTTCAATTATATTTGTAAATAATAAAAATAAATTATTGCAAAAATTAATAAGAATATTTTTTAATTGAGTTAGAACTGTATTTAATGATTACTTCAAAAGCCTTCAATGAATTTACAGTTATAACAGAAAATTTTTTTATTCAAATAATCAATATTCTTTAAATTACTGAATTAGGCATTGTATAAAATAGTGGGTAATTTTAGGGGTTTTTTAGCATCTTTATTAAATTTCTATCTAGAAATTCATTTGGTACTTCAAGATGTATAACAATTTCTTTTCAAATAAATATACTAATTCAAACATAAATAAATAGAGCTATTAGATAAAGTTTCCATGACGTGACTTTCCTTCCAATTATAATATAAAAACAATTCTAAAAATTTCTTCTGTTTACTTTCAAACTCTTTTAAAACTATACAATTTCAATAGATTTTTACTTTTCTTAGTTATTTATACACAATATTGCTATAGAAAATATATATAGAATACAATATATATATATAGGAAATGTTAACTATCCATTTTTAAAGCTTATGCTCTTAATGCATTATTGATACTGAGTAATAAATGTAGCTTCTCTGAAGCACTACAGTGACATCCGTTTGATTTTGCAATTAATGTTAATTTACCAGTTTTTTCAGCTTCCTCAGCAATTCCTATTATATTTTTCAAATTCATAACTGTCATCATCCAAATGCTTCATTTTGATTTTCAGTTTATTAATTTTTTCAAAGAGCTAGGCTTCCTTCTCTTATCAGCAGCTCTTTCTGCCATTTTAATTCATCTAAATATAATTTATACTTTTGCCTGGCACCAGTAGCGAAATTATGTAGGTCTTTGCTAATTATATTGTTGACATCTCCTCTTATGTTTTGGGCATTATCACCAATGATGCACTTAGCCACAAACATTTGATTATTTAAATTTTCTACCAACAAATTTTTATTCACAGAAGAGACGTTTAACAAATGGTTAACTATGAGAATAGTAAAAGCAAATTACCTGCTTTGCATAAGTGACAGTAATATTGTCTATCTGAAAATAAATTAAAATAAAAAATATCTATTCTATCCTTAATAGGATCAAATTTCTAATCAATACAATCTTGAAATCTTACAGTCGATTCTAAAGATTTAAACTCTTCTACAAAATTACAAATTTTTCCCCTAAACCGCACAAAAACCAGTCTCTTTATGGCGTTTCTAGAGTCTACTAGTCACTGAAACAACACTTTCCACTAGGCATATTAAATAATTTATTTCAGCCTTAATTTCATCACTAAAAAAATTAATTTCTTTTCATTGAAATTATTTGTAATTTTCACAAGGAAAATATGGAAAGTATATTTTAACTTAAGATTTTACATTTAAATATTAATATTCAAAGACTTTCATACAATGTAATAGACAGAAACACGTAGAAAAAGAATCAATAAAAAAGGCTGCCCTAATTGTAATACATGATGCTCTTATTGGTGATTACACTTCACTTCAAACACATAAATCGAAATACTACATCTGGTCCTGACTAAACTAGATCTTTATTTTAGTCCACAATTAGGAATACTGTCTAATATCAATTATACTGCTATCTAGTGGTAATATTAAAAGCTAACACTTACTTTGGTTTTCAAGCAATTTTATTAAAAATTTTAACATATTAAAACAAATAACTCAAGAATTTATAATATTTTCTAACAAAATATAGGTGCTTCAAATTAAGTAAAAATTCTAAGAGTAATTCGTAATTTTCAAGGAGACAAATCAAAATTCCATTAGTTTCCAAGAGTTGAACGAGCCCTGTGTATTTTTTCCCTTTTCAATACCAAAGCACTAAAGATACAATTCATAGGTTTATTATATTTTGAAGAAAAGAAAACTAAAATTACATAAAAAGTTATTATAAGATTCTTGCACATAATGCATAGAAAAAACATGACATTAAAAATGTGGTATCTTAAACTACTTATTTGATAACCCAAAGTTCTTTATTTTAATCTATTATCCATATGGAAGGTAAGATAAGTAAAAGTTAAGCAATACAGTATTGAAAGTTCAAATTTGTTTTTCATTAAATTGATACAATACGCTTTATAACCCAAAACTAATAGATTAAAAAAATAATAAAAATAAATAACATTTGAAAAAAAATTAATAATTGTTCACTCACCAAAGCTGTGAACTCCATTTCATTCTTTAATTTTTCATTTAGATTTTCCAATTCTTCATAACTACTAACTACTGATATAGGCTGTAACTCAAATGAATTAGAATCATGGAAACCAAAGATCCTTTGTAATACTTGAGTGTTGATTTCTACCAACTGTTTTAGCTTTTCCAAATTTTTTGCCATGACATCAATCTTATCTAAAAATAAATTTTAAAACTTAATTCTTTGCATAGATGAAAATAGAATAACAAATTATTAAATACAAATGAGTAAAAATTTAAAAGAAAGAGAAGTGAAAAATTGCTAAAACTTCAATATTTATAAAGAATTTTGTCAATAAAAAGGTAATTAAATAAAATGAATACTGCCATCCTAACTAATATGGCTTCAATTTCAATTTTTCTATAAATTACACTCTTAAAAATATTTCTTTTTCTGTATGAGAGTAGGGATTAATACATTGTTCAAATATATAAAAAGAACAAATGCTGTTTAAAAAAAAAAGGCATAATATAAAACAACAAAAAAAGAGGAAATATATTCAAATGCAAAATGTTGAGTATGACATTCAAACCCAGAAAATGGATGCAAATGAACAGATTGCAATTTAAATGATGTTTCTCTTTAATGACTAAATTAGGATAGTCAATTGTCAGTTTTTAATTTAAGAGGTAAACAATGTCATTTTGAATCTATTTACTGAGATTCTTGGATAGGTATATTATTGTAAGATTAAAATCCAGGCAAACATGAAAAATAAAATGAAAGCTAGAGTGAAAGAAATGAACATTTAAAGATGATTAATCAATTCCAAAAGAACATAAATATTAGGAACAAGATTAAATTACCCCAAATGCTACTACAGCTAATGATTATTAACATAATCTGTTAAAAATTCATTATGACAACAATGTTATGTCATATTAGTTAGTTGTAAAATTATTTTTTCCTTTGGCAATAGGTTGAAAAATTTCAAGTCAAATAATTTGGAAGTGATTATATTCAAAATCTATCAATGAACAAATCTTAACTCGCTTTGAAATATGACACCAAATATGTTTTGATGTGATGATAAAAGGACAAAGTAATTCTTCCCTTATTTGAGAAACAATACAAATAAGATTAATTAACGTAAGGGCTGGAATTAGCATAAATGGATGCATGGACGAATAGCATTCACAATGGCAATTTGATAGCTACAAATTATGTAGATAAAATATTTAAATCTCATTATTTATCTCAAGCAAGAATCACTGATGAGTCCTTTTCTTTTATTCCTAATAATTCAGACCTTGTACAAATTTCCTTGAAGAAATATGGAAACGGAACAATAAAGTGCACAGAATGAATAGTATGCTCTCCTAACTCATCTAATGTGGAGTGTTTAGGGCACACTTTTATGATGAAGTGTGATTAAATCTTCTTCATACTGCCAAAGATTTGGAGATTAATTTTTTCTGAATGAAAGGATATTTTTGAGGATTATTATAAAACCTCATCATACCAAACAAATGGGCAGCAGTCTTTGTTGTTTGATTGGAACCACGGAGTAAATTTAATATTTTACATATTTCCAAACAAAACATTTACAAGTAATAAAATACTGGCCAGAAGCATTTTTCTCATTCTATCTATTGTTGTAAAAATTGGAAGTTTTATGTAATTTTTTTCCACTTTTTTCAGGACAGGACTGCATTTTGTCATAAGTATGCTTACCCTTTTATTCTTATGACAAACTGTCATGTAATGGTTTTTTTTGATTTTTTGTTAACTTCCCTATATTTTAAACAGTATTTTTACAGTGTATAGTTGAAAGTTAAATTAAAACAATATAAAATCCAAATGCACAAAAATAATGTTTAATGACAAATTTTTTCTCTCAAAAACTAAAATTTTATTTTTATGATGGCAGCATGATAAAACTGCATTGAATTTACTGAATAGAAATGTCCTATGAAAGAACTGTTTCCTAATAACTTGTTAAATATAATTAAAAAATGAAAACAAGACATGAATTTGTTTGCTATTTTTAAATGATATAAAGTAACTAACTATAACTAGTCTGCATAATACAGTTATAAAATCTAAGTTTTTGCACAAAATGCACAAATATCATAAATTTATAAATCCAATTAATAAAAATATATATTAATATAAAAGGAGAATTAATAATTTAAAATATTAAAATTATTAGATTTATAAAATTTAATAAAAAGTATAAACTAATGAAAAATAATTTATTAAAAAATAAAATACAAAATAATTTTATAAATATCATGAAAATGTCATGAAAATATTTAAATGTATTACAAACATACTTATTGTTATAAATTGCTTTTATTTACAGTAATTTGTAATGCAAAACACACTTCAGGGGAAGCATTTATAATTGTTACGTTTGTAGAAATTCTGTTGCAATGGAACGCCTATCTCCAATACAATATGGACATTACACTTAAAAAATTTCTAAATGCAAGCATTTATAAATGTTTGTTAAATAAGTTTTGAAACAACTAGTACAAAAATTATTCATCATAACACATAAATCTGGAAAAAATATGATTTTTAAAATTTATATTTTATTAAAATAGTTTCTTCCAAAATAGAAAGGAATGCTGATAAAATAAAGATACATAAAACTATGTTAAAAATATCGTATTTTAACATACAATATATTTTTGAAAGTATAAATAAAAATTTTAAATCTAAAATTATAGTGTTAAAAATCTAAGCATTTTGTTGCAAATAAATTTTTATTATAAAATACAATCACAGTTAAAAGACTATTAACTATAGTATTTAGAGTTATTAAATTACAAAATGGTTTATTACAATGTCTTGATAAAAAAAAAAAAGTAGTGTATCCACAATGTATCTTTTAGTTCAGTATGGCTTTACATAATGATATCATTAAAAATAATTTTAAAAGCATTAAAATAAATAATACAATCAAATTTCCAAGATATATGCATTCAATTGAGAATACTTATTAGTAAGAGAGGAAATTAGGATTTTTGAAATATATGGATAATGTCAATTTCTCTATAGAAAAATTTTAAATTATGATCTCTATTAAAATAAAATTATTTATTTATGGTGACATGTTAATAGTGCCATACTTTTAATACAAATGGATAATAAACAATTTAATATTAAAAAACTTAAATTATTAAGGAAAAATAATTAGACAAATTTTTTTTCAATCTGAAATAAGTTTATGAATATACAAATTTTCAAGCTAATACAAGTAATCAACAAACCAATAAATTTAACTCTATATCTAATATAAAAATTGTGTTTTGACAAAATATGAAATTCCCATAAATTGCTTACTAAACATTTTAAAACAAGGATTAGCATGAAAAAATTTTTTGCACTTTTAAAAAAATGGTATTTTAAATAATCATATAATATTAGAAAATTACAAATATCATAAATTAAATTATAAAACAAAATAAACTAAATAAATAATTATGTTGGAACTTATTTTCATAAAATGTATTTAAATGCAAAGTGTATTTAAGTTAATTTCTAAAAATAAAATTATCTGTTTTCATTTCAATTTATTTCAAAATTATCTGGTATTCAATTTTACATTTTATGCAGTGCATTCTTACTGAAACAAGAAAACACAAGTAATATACATTATACATTTTTAAGATCTGTTAAAAAAAATTGATGTTTTTTAAAATTAAAAAATAATTCCTTATCACACATAATTGACAAAATTTTTTACTCTTTCAAATATATATGTGAGAAAATTTCATGAAAACTAATAAAAAGTCAAAATAAAATTAATATGATACAAATAAAGGCATTTTGGCGTTAAAACAATCAATATGAAATATTTTTTATAAATACTAGCTCATTTGCAAAGTCAGGTTTGCTAAAATTTAAAGATACTTATATAAGAACAACATTTGATAATTTATTTTACTATGTTATTTGTTCTAACTATAAAAGAAACTAATGCCCAATCAACATTTAAAACAAGTTTGTAAGAAAAATATCAAAATGAAATACTTCATTCTTCATAGAGAATCATAGAAAGTTATAAGGTGAAAACTAATATTTTTTACACTGAAAATATTTAATAAACTAACGTTAACTTCAGTTTATTTATGGATATCTGTAAACAGACAAATAAAAGTTAATATATAAAAAACATAACATATTCTTAATAAATATTTTTCTTTTTTAAGATGTTTTTGCTCCAATTCAGAAATTTCATGTTTCCAGACTTCTGAAAAGAAAAAAATTTTTTTTGTCATAATTACTTTTTTAATATAAATAATGAAATTATAGGTTAAAATTATCATCCTTTTCTTTAAATGTACTAATTAATATTAAAAATTCCTATTTTTTCAATAGCATTAAAAATTTATTTACTTCCTAATTGTTATTGGCAAAAAAAAAGTAAGTGAGTGGAAAAATAATGAAACTAACACAAAATCAGACTATATTAATATCTTTAGTCCTTGCACAATTTACTATTTCCTAACAGGAATTTCAAAAACAATTATTTTAAAGTTTACAAGCAAATTAGTAAAATATTATTTGTTGTTAACAGATACAAAAATACAATATTTGTATAACCCTCACTGGGAAAACAACATTCTGGCACAACTTTAAAAGTTAGTTTGAAATAACAAATCTAGATTACATAAATAACAAAAATAATTCTTTTCGAAAGAATTCTTGACTAAGTAATTATAAAGAATGAAACTAACTATTAACCTCTAATATACACTGACAATATTTTTTTAATAAAAGACAAAATTATTTAGTAATAACATAATTTAGTTTAATTTGTTTTTCTAAAGTAATTTTTTATGTAAAGGTTTATTTCTAAGGAATTTTGAATCATTACAATATCAAGATCTATTGCACTTAAGATAAAAATACTAGTCAATCAGCTGCCATCTTGGTGAGTTATAACAGTGATAATAAACTTATTGGTTGGGTTTAATGAATATACTTTTGAAAAGGTGAAAATGTTAAATGTATAATATATAAAAATACCTAAAAGTTTAAGAACTAAAAAAGACATTCACTAAACTAAATTTATAGAAAATTAAAAAAAATATTGTAATTTATTTTAAATAACAAGTCAATTCAATTGATAAGCAGTGAAAAAATACTGGAATACAATGCTGACTAAGAATATAATTTTCTGTAACTGAAGTAAAAATTCTTTTTTTGGAATAGAAAATTAGTTATTACTTTAACATAATGATTATAATGAAATTTTTTAACATATATTTGAAATATAAATCTGTATGAATGAAGTATAAACTTTTCATGTTTATTGAAAATACACTGCTGATCATAAAAGTTGCAAAATATAAATGAAACAAATGCATAAAAATAAAGAAATAAAATGATAATAATTTACTTTTAAAATAGCGTGTGAAAATAAATAAGTAAATAAAAGATGTGCGAAAATAGATCAAAAATTTTTATAGCATGAAAACAATTTTGCATAGAGACAAAATGATTCAATTTGCAATCAGTTGGAGTTTCTCATGATTGTGAAATTAGGAGAAAGTGGTTGTCATTGGTAAATAAAAAGGGCATTAGTAAGTTAGTCATGAAATCAAATCAAACTTGCATGATAGAAATGGGCAATGTATTGCCATGTCTATCAATGATTGCAGTGTAGCTGATTCAGATTTATGGGCTTATCTCCCAGTAAACTATGACTAACTATTTTCAGCTGGTGAGAGATCTGGAGAATATGAGGAAATTGACAATTATCACACATACATTCAAAAAGTTCAAAAAACGAGGTGTAACAATGCTCTTGCATTATCTTGTTGAAAAATGGAGTGTCACAGGCCTTGAAGACAAGGTAATCACTGGCTTTAAGATTTCACAACTGAACTTATCGCTGTTCAATTGATGTTGGTCCAAACTTAAAGCAGTCCCATGCCACCACAACAGGCATAGGACACAAAAACCAGCAACAAATCCAATCAAGCAATGAGAATTCTTCTCAGTTCTTTCAAAACATTTATATATATATATATATATATATATATATATATATATATATATATATATATATATATATATATATATATATATATATATATATATATATATACTCTACCATCAGAAAGCTACAAGCAAAATCGGGGCAAATCTGGAAAGACAGCATTTTAACACTCCTAAATTTCAGCTTTGTTAGAAGCACCATTATCATCTCTGTCTCTATGATTATTTTAATTGTCAAATTTATTTGTTTGTGGCTCAATGGCCATTTCTTTCATACAAAGGCTAGTTATACTACAGTTTAAAATAAATTCTGAATTAATAGAAATTTCCAAACCCTAAGTGGAAATCAAACCCACAAAACTGTTGAACAGAAGGCAAGAGTGCCAGCACAGAGGACTACATAGTCAAGAAAAGATGAAATAATATCATAGACAATCTATACTCCAAACAATAATCCCTGATATGGTTGAATGGTCTTGCAAGTTTGGCCTCAGAATATGTGTCTTTTCAAGCATTAATTAAAGAAATGTATCGAAATCCTGCATGATGTTCAATAAAATCCTCAGTAATCCATTATTCCACATTCGTATGTGATACAAAATATAATTCAATTAGAGTGAGCAGTAATATCATAGAACAATAATACAATATCAACTGTAGAAGATTCTACCTGTATAGAATTTGGACATTTGCTGCTAAGCAGTTCTTATTCCAAATAGAATACCATAAAACCATAGCATAAAAAAATAAATAAATAAAAATAAATAAAAAACAATTTTACAAATTGATTTTTAACTGAGGAATTCATTGCTTCTTTTATGCAATGTTTCAGTATTCATTTATACTACCTGTGTGGTATGTGGTGAAAAGCTAATCATCTACATATTTAAACTTCTTTCTTTCATGTGATTTTGGCATTTATAAGACCTTCCTTTCTGATACTGTAATTTTAATGATCAGCTATGTATTTCTTTTCTATAAAATGTATTTTATTCTATGCACAAGTGTCATCATTGTTTTTCTATATAAATTTATTCATTTTATACACTTAAACATTTATAACAATTTCAATTATATTTAAAAATGTATTTCGCAATTACACTTATAATTCAATGCATAAAAAGTATTATTAAAAATATTTCATAATAAGGTAAATAATTATTTTACAAAATGGAATTTATCTTAAATTTCAGATACATAACAATAAAGAGAAACCCAGACAATATCAAAAATAATTAGCTAATATCAAACTCTTAATTTCGAATAATGTATAGATTTTTTTCTTTTTATTAAATCCAAAATTCTGAAACATTATAATAACTATTATTTATTGTAAAAGCACTGATATTTAGAAAGGAATGATTCAATTTTTCATTATGAGTGGAATGAATTTTTATCACTGAGGTTAAAATTCATTCCTGTAGCAGACCATATAAAGTGAATACAATTTAAAACATGTGGAAATTGTCTTGCACATACACAATGCTGTACAAATATAACAGTTTTTTTCTAGTAAAGTAATATATATGTATATTCTTTTGCATTTGACCTAAATTAAATCACAGAGAACTGATAGTATTAATTAAGGAAATTTTTTAGCAATAAAAAATTAGTAAGCATAAAACAGTTGATAGCTACATTATAGACAGAATATATCACCATTTTAAATCTTTATATTCAACATTAATAATAGATAAATGTAATACAAAATATTTTCTTTGCAAATAATTTCAAGAAAATCAATAAGCTGATGCAGTTATTACAGAATAAAAATCAGGAAATTTGTTTTTAACTATAAAATGAACTTTTAATTATTAGAACTTGAAAAATACTAATAACTGTTTTATGATAAAAAGTTGTCACATTTAACAATTATACTTATAATTAAATAGATTTTAATATAAAACTCACTTTGTCAAACCTTAAATTGAAATAAAAAGAAATAAATTGATAGTAATATCAATGTATGGGATTAAAATCAAAATTAATTTATTCTCAGATTATTAGAATTTACAAACAATTTTCTAAGATAATTAAAAATTTTAATTCAAACTAAATTAGAACTATAAATATAAAATAATGAAATGAAGGTAAAAATCCTTCCTTTATATATTTTCATAAAATTTTATGTACAAATTCACAAAGAAAATAGTAAATGATATATATAATTTCAAATTTCATACTTAGATGGCATAAAAAATTACGATTCCTAAATTGTTTCGAAGCTCTATTTTCTCAATTATAATCTTAATAAGTAATTACAAGTCTTTTTGTATTTTTATTATTGCACTGGGGATTTGGACAAATATGCTGTGGATGCACTGATTATCTATAAGATAGTTTAAATAAAAAATAAAGAATGGTAAAGTAACATAATTCCAACAATTTCTTACCAACAAAAATACTTAAATAGCAATTCATTGGCATTCTTTAATTATTAATGACAATATAAATACCATTTTATTGGTTTAACTAATACTTTTACAATTAACAAACATTTCTTTAGACTTTAACCTTTTTTCATGTTAGACTTGCCAATAATTTATATTTATAACATTTTTTATGAATTTATAATTTAAGTCTATTTAAAATAGATAATACTTAAATTAGATAACAAACTTTTAAATTTTATAATTAATATATATGATATACAAGAATAAGAAATAGTTTGATATTG